>JAAGEH010000021.1:8128636-8376573 GCA_011751065.1 Lasiurus cinereus
GCTGTGGGTATACAGGTGAGAGGCACACAGGGCAGGGGCTGTGGGTATAAAGGTGAGAGGCACAGGGAGGGGGGCTGTGGTATAAAGGTGAGGGACACAGGTGGCAGGGGCTGTGAGTGAATATAACTGGGTATAGCATTAGCAAGAGCTAGATCACATCAAGACACTTAGTCAAACTTTCTGAGGAGTGGCTGCAGCCAGAACAAGTGACTTGATGCTGAGTGAGAGTTGTGCCTCCATGGGCTCTGCTCTCTCCCTCAATCTGCACGCCCCCACACACCCTTCCTGGTGAGTCCTCACTTCTCCATCTGCCCCTGTTCTCCACTGTCCAGGCCCTGTCATTTCTGCAAGGACTCCACAGTGGGTCTTCCTTCCAGCAGCTGTCCTTGATAACATTTGAATATCGGGGGAGGGGAGCAGTCAGTGAACAGAGGAGCACTAGAAGGATTAGGGAGGAATCATGGTTGTTAGAAGCAGAGAGGTTGTTGTTCAAACCCCTTGGATTCCAACTAGGAGGACCCCCCAGTGCCCAGGCTCAAATGCCTGGCTGGGCACCTGGGTGCTTTCTGGGGCAGAAAGGTGGGCTCTTGCCATCCAACACATTCCCTGAGGCTCTCAAGCCAGGAACTGTCAACGGAAGTGGTCAGCTTTTGGTTTAGAGAGGCTGGCATCATGGAAAGCATCACACAGGGTAGATACAACCCTGGGTTCAGACACCGCCAGGGACAGCATTGTGATTTTGGGCAAGTTATCCAGCTTCCCTGAGTCATCTTTCTTCATCTGAAAAGCCATGACAACAGCATCTGCCTCGGGAGTTTAAAAATTAAATGAGATATGGAATACAAAACACCACTTCATTGCTGGACACGTGGCAGGTACCGAATGAATGATCGTGATTTCTGAGATTGCATTCTTGGGCAATTTTTAGGATAGTGAGATAATTTCCCCCCCCCCAAAAAAAAAAAACACATTATAGCTCTGGTATTAAAGAGACACCACAATGAGCAGAGCAACTTCTCAGGGAACCGTCCTCAGATCCTAGGAACTGAGTCCTCCAACTCTTTATTCCAGGTCCTTACTAAGTCAGCAGAGAAAGGTAATATCCCTACAGGTAATGTCCCTACGGGCACCTCCCTGATGGCCAGTTCCCAGGGCCTGAATGCTGCCAGGCGTGCAGTCACACCTCTTTCAATGAACTGATGGAAGCCCAAGCTCCTGCCCCACCTCCTGGGCCTTTCTGGCAGGAAAAGCTGGACATTGGGCAGGCTCTGGGGGTCGGGGGGGTTTTTAGCCTGCAAGGATCTCAGCCAACCTCTTCCCAAGAGCGTTTTCCCACCTCCACCTCCTCATCCCCCAACTCTGACCTGGGCAGGCAGCTGAGACCTGGAGCCTGCAGTAGGAGATTCCCTGGCCTGGCCGCCTCCCTACGTCCTGCGCAGCCCCAGGAGCCCTCCCAATGCCGAGGGCGGGTCCGAGGCCCTCACCACCCAACCCATCCAGGGTGCATCGCCAGGTCCTCCCTGCAGACCCGCCTGCGCCCCGCCTGCACCCACTGCCGTGAGCACCCTGGCTCCAGGGAAGGGCAACAGGCCGCCCGTCCTGCCCAGGGATTGATTAGCAGAGGTTACTGAACTTCCTAATGGCTCGCTGGGATGTCAGTTAATCTGGGATGGATAAATAATGCATTGAGGTTGATGTAGTCCCAGACAACCGTGCGGTCCGCAGCCAGAAGATGGAGCCCAGCGAGCCTCGCTGCTGACGCCAGGGGCCATAGGGCTCTTGCAGGGCGTGAGGGGCAACTGGGCAAGAGCAAGAGAAACGGGTTGTGATGACAGCATGACTGATCCAGGGACTCCGGCCCGGGGGCTGCAGGAACATGCTGAGGCCAAAGTTCCGGCAAGCCAGGAGGGGTAAGTCCAGCTTCGTGGGGCAGGTCTGGGAACAGTGTGTGTGAGTGTCCCGTGAATGTGTGGTCACTCTGCTGGCTGCTGCGGGGCTTCAGACAGAGGCCGGATGCGGAGCCGAGGTCAGGGCAGTCAGCCCTAAGACTGCAGGGCAGTGGCTTCGCAGTGCCTCCATGGGTGCGCAGCTTCACCTCATCGGCTGTGTCTCACTGAGCTCTGGGGGTGCCCAATATGACCAGGCCACAACTTTGGGGAAACTTCCTTTACCAAAAAGGAAATAAATCCTGGTTCTCAAGATTTGTCCCAGCAGCCAACAGTGCCTCCTCCCTTCTCCCCACCCCACCCCCAACAGGGAGGTGGTGCCCTGGCTTCTAAGAAAGCTGGTCAGAGTGGGGGTCCCTCTGCTGCCTGGGCGCCTAGGCAGAGCCTTTGGGAGTGGCCAAGGCTGGGCTGCAGGAAGCAGTTCCTGAGGTGTGGGAGGCAGGTGGTCCCCTGAGGACTCCCAGACAGCTGGAGGCCTGGAGACGAGAGTGCTGTGGAGTGGAGGAAAGTGGGACAGACTGTAAGGGATGGAGTGGGAGAATCTTGCACCCAGTGTCCCTACAGAGCGGCCTGGAGGCTCAGGAAAAGTCCCAGAGCCAGAGACAGCTTTCTGGACAGCAACTGCTTGGCTAGGGCGTGTCATCTAGATGAGAACATCCATCTCGTAAGAAAATAGAGTGTGACTTTCCAGGTGGCCAGTCTGTGGAGGGCTGAGCCTTCTTGTGAGCAAATAACGTGAGAGTGTTCTTTGTTCACAAGAGGTAGGTGAGGCAGCTGCCTGGGGAGCTTGGAAACAGTGTGAGACTCACCTGTGTGGGGGGCGGGGACCCTCCAACCCCCATGAATGCACAGGCAGCACACCCATCTCAGTAGCCTGTCCCAGGCATCTGGAGACTGGGGGGAGTCTGGCCCCCAAACATGTAGTTAGAGCCATCAGAACCCCGCCTGTGGGGTGCGCGGATGGAGTGTGACCTGTAGGCCCCATGGGTGAAGGACGGCTGTGCATGGCTCTGCTGAGGCTGGGTGCAATCCGGTGACACACCAGCGGGAGAGAGTGGTCCACTCCCATCCCTACATGTGGCTACTCAGTGCACCACACTTGGCTTGTCCAAATTAAGAAAATACACACTGGATTGTGATGATTGGCAGGAAGAACAGAGCGCAAATATGTCATTAATAATTATTGATAACATGCTGAAATGACAGTATTTGGCTATACTGGGTTCTATCAAATATATTATTAACATTCTTTTCAGCTGTTTCGTTTTTTAGTTTCTTTTAATGTAACTGCTAGAACTACATAGTGGCTCACATATATGTCTGCTGTCCAGGGCAAGTCCAGCAAGATCAGCGCCTCAGCCCAGGACTCTCGGGAAGCCTGCCTTTGACAACCCAGACTTCTTATGGTGATTGTTCTCAAACAGTGGTTCTCAGCCTAAAGTGATTTTGCCCCATGAAATGCATGGCACTGTCTGTAGGCGGTCTTGGTTGTTCCGACTGAGTGGTGCTTCCGGCATCTAGTGGGTAGAAGCCAGGGATGCGGCTAACCACCCCACAATGCAGAGGACGGCCCACAACAAAGATTATCTGGTTCAAAATGTCAATAGTGCTGATGTTGAAAAACCCTCTATTAAATATTACCTGACAAGATGTGTTAAAGTTGAAATTTATGATGCTATTCATCAGGCATTAATAGCAATCACGCACAAAAATGTGTGATCATAAACCATAACAAGAAACATTCTAAGAGCAGACTGTAAATGAAGCATCAGAGGAAGTGAGGGATGATGAGCACCTGCCTAGGCACAGGGTAATGGAGGGAGGAGGCCACATTCCAGGTATGTGTCATGGAAGGACAGGGCGCACTGGGCCAGGAGATGGAGCAGGACAGGAGGGAGCAGCAGACACAGCCTGAGGCTGAGGTCAGGTCAAGGATTAGGTCCCACCAGGGGAAGGCTCAAAGCTCTTTAAGGAATCACCCTCCCTCGGGACATTTTGGGATAAATAGAGACCATTTTATACATGTGCCTTGAAAAATGTGGGCTCTGTTATGGAAGAACTTTCATAAAGACTCATTCCAACCTTTTAGGAATTGAGCAGGATATGAGTTATGAGCACAGGAAGACACAGCATGCGATTCTCAGCCCCTGGTATCCAGACTGTTGCAGACTGTACATATTCCAAATACACTCCCAGACTATGTCATTGCTAGCACCCAGGCCCTTGTGTGAGAAAGCCTGGGTCTCTTCCTCAGATATTAGTACCATCAGCCCAGCCAGCCAACTCAAGAGCTCTGGAGTCTGACAAAAGGCTACTCTACAGACAGGCACTTCCCAGGGACTCCTCCCTGTCAGCTCCTAGCAGATCCCCAGAAAGCAGGTCCCCATCCTCTCATTTCTTTCCCTGGGACAGGGAGGTGCCAGGATTGAGAACCTCCCGGGGAAAACCCTACTGTTCCTTCCTGCATATAAAACTACATTTGGTCAACTGTTGTGTCCTGGCTGAGCTCAACTTCCAAGAAGTAGGTAGAGATAGGTGTCGACACACTCACACACACACACTCACACACACACACTCACACACACACACACACACACACACATACACTCACACATGCACTCACACACTCACACACACACTCACATACACACTCTCACACACACACATACACACACGCACTCACATACACAAACACACACACAGATGGACACGGACACTACATATTCAAAAATCAGGGAGCATCCAAATCAGCTGAAAATAGTTCAAAACAGGTCAGTAAATTCAAATCAGTAAGTTGTGCATCACAAAATTGAAATTCATTTCAAGAAAGTGGTCCAGATTGGTGGGCACCAGCTCAAATTGGTCATGAATGCTGTGATGATTTGCAAGGTCAGCACACTGAAGCTAGGCCGGCCATTTGAAACCAGGTGTGTCTGGCCCTGTTGCACTCAGCTCCTGCCCAGATCCAAGGGTCCCTTCCAGGAAGCCCTCCTGGTGCTGGGATCCCACAAATCATTCCTCTGCTGAGTCCTGCTGCTTGTGCCCAGAGTGGGGACGGGAGAGATGGCTCAGCATGCTCCTGCCAGTTTTCTCAGAAGAAAAATAGGAGAAATCCACTGAAACACCAAGATTTGTATCCTCTACAGGAGCTAGTCACCAACCTGTGTGCTCTGTGGCACTCTAAATATGGCAGTCTGTCTTTAAGAATGGAAAATAAAATCATATGATAGGCACCCGCTCTCCTGGGAGCAATGTGCGGTTTTCCAGATGAGGGAGGGAGTGAAGCCACAAGCACATGCTTACTGCACACCCTCCTGCACCTCCTCTCTCACTCAGCCCAGGCCTTGGCTCCTCTCCATCTCTCCAGGCCATCAATCAGAGCCCTGCTGCTACCCCAGCCAGCTTTCTGAAATCCCATTCTCACAGGGCTTGTTTCTTCAAAGATTTGTGTAGTCCCCCAAACTGGACTAAGGCTTCCTCGGTGCCACTAGCACAGCTCAGATAGAGGTTCATGGTTCTGGACTCCTCCTGTGTCACTCATGCAGCATGCTCCCCAGCCATCATTATCTCTCACCTGGACTGTGGCAGTAGGACTCTGCCTCAGCCAATCCACACCATATATTTTCAACTCCAAAGCCAGAGCCATCTTTTCAGATATAAATCCACCGTGCACCCACCTCCAACACCAACTGAGAATCCAAAGCTCCTAACATGGCCCACAAGGGCCCTCTTATAATCTAGTCACTGACCAAATCTCTAACCTCCTCTGACTCACCAAGCTCTGGGCACACTAGCCTACCTGGTCCTCAGTTGTTGCATGGGCCTCCTACCACAGGGCCTTGACACACACTTTTCTTTCCTGGAATGCCTCTCTCTCTCTCTCTCTCTCTCTCTCTCTCTCTCTCTCACACACACACACACACACACACACACACACACACACACATTCCTTAACTTGGACTCACACTCCAGTTCTCAGCTCAGTTGTCACCAAAAATGTCCTCCCACACACCTCAGTCTCAGCTGGGTTCTCTGTTCCTGCTTTCCTCTTCTTAACAGCAGGCACCTTGCATGAATTCCAGTTGTACATTCCTCAGTGGGTTTATCTGTGAATGTCTGCCACTCCACTGGACTGTGAACTGTGAGGGCAGGGGCCAGGCACTTGGTGGTCACTCAGAACATACATTTGGAGGGAAGGAAGGAAGGAAAGAAGGAAGGGGCCTATCTCTTTGGGACAATCGTAGGGCTCCTGGACTGAGAGGGGGCACTGGCTGGGCTGAGGGATTTCTCCTCAGTGCACAAATTTCATTCATTGGGTCTCTAGTTTTAAAATAAAATTGACTTTTGCCATTAGGAGGTCCCTTCAGTGTGTGTGTGTGTGTTTATTTCAGAGATGAAGAGAGAAGGAGAGAAGGATAGAAACATCAATGATGAGAGAGAATCCTTTATCAGCTGCCTCATGCATGCTTCCCACTAGGGATCAAGCCTGTAACCAAGGCATGTCCCCTGACTGAGAATGGAACCACAGCCTCCCAGTTCATGGGTTAATGCTCAACCTCTGAGCCACACCAGCTGGGTGAGGTCCCTTCTTTTAGAGGAAATTGTTAGGCTGATGAGCAAAGCTATGGCAGGGTTAGCTCTCACCTTTAGCAAGAGTACCAGTGTCTTATAAGCCTTGGTGATTTTGCAGAGCCTGGCCAACACTTTGGGAATGGAGAAAGTCCTTTGACTTTCTTTTATGAGTGATAGAGAGTACTTCCAGTGGCCTTATTCTCATAACTATACTATGATGAGGCATCAGGTTCCCATCTCAACAGATGTGGAAGGAGAATCATGGGTGCCCTGCCAACAAATGGTGGAATTCATATTCATGTCGTTCTTACTCTGAGGCCCCTGACCTTTCTGCCTCACCCAGCACAGGGATTCATGATAGCCACAAACCACTGTGCACTGTCCACTATGTGTCTTCTAGGAGCCATGGATTCTGAGTAATAAGAAGCAGTGATATTCTTAAGAAGATGTCCAACACATATGAACATAGAGATTAGATTTAGATAACTGTTGAAATATTTGAGGTTGAATCATTAATATGTAGTGGGAAACTAAGCAAATGAAAAAACAAGGCAATTATGAACTCCAGGAAAAGCAAAAAGTGATGCATGAAAGGAAAAATTACTACAGTTCACAACATAGTTCAACTGGGACCAGCAATTACATAGTACTAATAATGAGAATTCTGTGTAGTGAACAAACCAAAATTGCAATAAAACTATATTGGGAGGCTGGGATGGGTGTTTGTGTGTGGTGGGGACAGGAGAGTGAAAGCAATAAAATCCTCACCTTCCATAATGAAAAGTTAACAGGTAATTTTTAAAAGAGAAAATCAAGAAGTAATGTGGCATAAAAGTGACCTGTGGTCCACAGACCAATGGAACAAAACAGAGAGCCCAGAAATAAATCCATGCAATTAACTTATGACAACAGAGCCAGCAATGTACAATGGGGAAAGGATAAGTAGTGTTGGGAAAACTGGATGCCACATGCAATAGTGTGAAGCTGGATGCCTATCTTATCCCACACACAAAAATCAATTCAAATGATGTATGATGTGAATGTAAGACCTAAAATCCTAGAAGAAAATATAGGGGATAAGCTCCTTGACCTCAGTCTTAGTGATGATTTTTTGGATTTGACCAAAAGCAAAGGCAACAAAAGCAAAAATAAACAAGTTGGACTATATCAAACTAAAAACCTGCTCAGCAAAGGAAGTCATCAACAAAATGAAAAGATAACCTACAGAGAACATATTTGCAAAGCATAGATTTGATAAGGGGTTAATATCCAAAATCTATAAAGAACTTCTACAATCCAATAATCTCCTCAAAAAATCCAATTTAAAAATGGACTAAAGAACTGAATAGATTTTTTTTTTCAAAGAAAAATACAGCCCTACCCAGTTTGGCTCAGTGGAAAGAACATCGGCCTGTGGACTGTTGGGTCCCAGATTTGATTCTGGTCAAGGGCATGTATATACCTTGGTTGTGGGCACATCTCTAGTAGGGGGTGTGCAGGAGCCAGCTGGTTGATGTTTCTCTCTCATCGATGCTTCTAACTCTTTATTCCTCTCCTCTTTTCTCTGTAAAAAAAAAAAAAAAATCAATAAAATATATATTTTAAAAAAATACAAATGATCAACAGGTACATAAAAAGATGCTCAACATCACTGATCATCAAGGAAATGCAAATCAAAACCATGTGAGATATCATCTTATTCTTGTTAGAATGGCTGTTACCAAAAACAGAAGTGATAACAAATGTTGGCAAGGATGTGTAGAAAAGGAATCCTGGCCCACTATTGGTGGGAATGTAAATTGGTGCAGCCTCTATGGAAAACAGTATGGAAGTTTCTCCGAAAATTAAAAATGGAACAATCATATGGTCCAGCAATCCCAAATCTGGTTCTACATTCAAAGGAAATGAAAACAGGAATGCAAAGGGATTTCTGTGCTCCCATGTTCCCTGAAGCATGCCAAGGCTTGGAAACAACCTACATGTCCATCAGTGGCTGGAGTGATAAAGAAGATGTGGTACATATTATACACTATATATTTTATATATAGTATAACATTGTGTTATATATATATTTACATATATATACAGTCGACCCTTAAATACCATGGGGGACTTGGGACACTGACCTTCATGCAATCAAAAATCTGTGTATAACTTTTGACTACCCCAAAACTTAACTACTAACATCTTGCTGTTGACCAGAAGCCTTGCCAATAGCATAAACAGTGAATTAACATATATTTTGTATGTTAAAGGAGTTATATGCTGTAGTTTTACAATAAAAATAAACTAGAAAATATAAAATGTTATTAAGAAAATCATAAGAATATATTTATAGTACTCTATATATTTATTTAAAAAATCTGCATATAACTGGATTCAGGCAGTTCAAGCCTGTGTTCAAAGGTCTACTGTAGACATATTACATAATATATTTTTATATGTAGAATGGAATATTATTCAACCATGAGGAAGAAGGAAATCCTGCCATCTGTGGCCACATGAGTCTACCTTGGGGCATTGTGCTGAGTAAAATAGGCCAGACAGAGAGACAAGTACTGCAGAGCATCCTGGCATGTGGGATCTAAAAAGAAAAGGCCAACTCACAGAAACCACATGGAAACATGGCCACCACGGGCTAGGGTGGGAAATGGGAAGAGGTTGGTGTGAGGGTCCACATTGTTCAGGTGTAAGATGAATGAGGTCTGAGGTTCTAATGGAGTAAGCATGGTGACTATAGGGATAACACGGTATGGATCATTGGACTTTGCTAAGAAAGCAGAACTTAAATGTTCACACCAAAAAAAAAAAAAAGTAAAGATGATGGAATGATGGATGTGTTAATTTAGTCAGGTGGGGGAATCAAAAAGAAAAAATATTAAATAAATACTGTTTAGAAATGTAAAGATAAATACCAAAGGAACCAACTAAGAAGGTTGGAAGTGGCTGCCTCTAGGGGTGGGGAATTAAGATTTAGAAGGACAGGAGACTGTACATGTCACTTCAAAGCTTGAGATGTGGTGGAGGGGAGCTAGTCTAGAGGTCATGTGACATCATGCCAGTTCAAACAGGAGGGATGTTCAGAGGGAAGTTTTTGCTCTTAAGGGAGCCCCTGGGTTCACAGACCTTCAATTGCTTGGCTCTGAGTGGCGGACCTCCAAGGTGTGCCCATGCTGCCCGCCTGGGTTTGGCAGGAACTCGGAGGGCTCCCTAAGTCCTGAAGGAGGGACAGCAAAGGGAGGGTGTTTACTTTGGTGGAATAGCGTCTGGCTATGCCTGAAATGCAGAGAATCAGGGCTCCCTCGCCCTTGGCTGTAAATCGCATTAACTTGATGAAACCATTTGTCCAGCCCCCTCCGGTGCCCCTTCCATTACCTCACCTCTCTCTTCTCAATCAATCTCTCAGCCTCCTTGCTTACCCTTTAAATCAATTCAACTCTGAGAGCCCTCTCGCTACTTCCCCGCCGCCTTTAACATCCCATTGATTTGATAAATCAGTTGCCTTGAGCCCCTACACAGCCACTCTGCTGGCCCTGAGTTTGCAGCACTTACAGCGCTGCCCAGGGGAACAGCCTGGCTGACTGCAGGCCTGCCCCTGAGAGGCAGCCAGGCGCCCCAGTACCTCCCCAAGGCTGGTGTAGCCCGGCCTGCTCTAAAGGCCATAAGCAGTGTGGGAGGTGGGGTTTTCCGAAGAAGACCCAGAGTGAGGATACCAGTTGAGCAGGGGGGGAGGGGGGTGGCGGAACTGGGAGCAGTACAGAGGGCCAAGCTGTGTGCAAAGCCCAGCAAAGGGAGGTCTCACCCAGAACTCCAGGGGTTCTGACATGTGACATCTGCCTCTTCACCCCTGAGTGTCTTACCATGACATCCGGGGCTCCGGGGGCTTTGGGATCCCACACCCTGGAGCTTAGGCCAAGGGTGGGGGGCGTAAACTAGGTTCTCCCAGTGCCTGCCCAAGGTGTGCTCCAGGAGCCAAGGGGCTCTACAAACACAGGTGTCCTGGGGGGGGTGGGCTGCAGATACAGCTACCAGGGGGAGCCATCCCCAGTGTAGGGTGGGTGGGATGGGGCATGCAACAGGGAATTGGGGCAGAGCACCTTTATGATCCTTGATCCAATCTGCACTGGGGAGACCTACCACACACCCTCACTGAGCCCGCCTTCCTCCAGCCATGGCAGGGGCTCCAGGAAGGGATCCCTGACCTTGCCACCCAGAGGGTCACACTGGCCTGAGCCACGCTTCCACGAAGTGCCTTCTGTCGAGCCCGGAACTCCAGCAGGCAGAGGCGAGGCTCTGGTTAGTGTGCGGCCACCTCCTCCTGTGGTGCTTGTCGCAGGTTATTATCTATAAACTTTTGTCAGATGTGGTATTTCAATTGCTATTTTAGATTCCCTAAGAGGTCCAGCTTCGTTCCATTCAAAGTCCTTTAATTCCGTATGCATCCCTGCGTCCTGTGTGTGGCCAACGCCCCTGGGGGGCATCACTCCTCCCTCCCCCCGCCCCGCACATCCCTTCCAAACGAAATGCGTGGTGCTGTCTTCTGTTTGGATATCGTGTTTTCCTTCCCTTTCATATAGTTTTTTTTATGTTATTGTGCTGTATCTTGCTTTCCACCTCCAGAGTACAATTTAACTAAATGTTAAAGCAGGAAATAAGAGATGGGAGGTTTGCAGGTACAGCTTTAAAAGGGTGGTTAAGCCCACCTAAGTGGGTTGAGCACTGTCCTGTGTACCCGAAGGGCACGTACCTGGGTTGTGAGTTTGATCCCCACTTGGGGCATGATCTCTCTCTCTCTCTCTCTCTCTCTCTCTCTCTCTCTCTCTCTCTCAGCATGTCTTCGGGTGAGAATATTAAAAAGAATAAAAAATTAAATTAAATACCAAGTTTTTTTCTTTTAAGGGTGATCAAGAGAATG
Organism: Lasiurus cinereus; assembly: GCA_011751065.1. Lineage (NCBI taxonomy): Eukaryota > Metazoa > Chordata > Mammalia > Chiroptera > Vespertilionidae > Lasiurus > Lasiurus cinereus. Next base: position 8,140,070 of record JAAGEH010000021.1, read on the forward strand.
AGGGGCTAAGCGGAGGCCCTGCAGAGACAGAACAGTGGGGCAGGGCCAGGTGGCAGGCGTGTGGCTGGCCCTGAGGGCTGCAGAGACCAGTGTAGCCAGGACTGGGGAACACAGAAGTCAAGCAGGCCCCATGCCCGGTCTAAGGACCGTGCAGCTGTTGTGATGGCCCCATTATCCACAGAGCAAGAAGGGGAGTCTGCAGAGCACACATGTTGTATAGGAAGCAACATGGCCTCACTCTCACCTGTAGGAACTCTCTCTGGCTGCCTTGTTAAGAGGCTTAGACAGACACTGGGAGAAACCAAGATGGCGGCATAGGTAAACACCTAAATTGCTGCCTCACACAACAATTTCAAAACTGCAGCTAAAAGACAAAATGGACATCATCCAGGAAGGCTGGCTGAGTGGAAATTATACAACTAGAAGGAAAGAGAAAAGCACACTGAGACTCAGAGGGAGCTGTGGAAGTAAAGTGCAGAGGTACAGAAGCGTGCGCACATGGAGAGGGCTGGCAACTGAGGACACAGCTGGCTTTTTCAAGCCAGAGGGAAACAAAAGCTCCCGATGTCTCTGAACTCCAGTTCTAGGCAAGACGCTGGGGACCCAGACCCATTTGGGGAGAAACTGGACTGTCTGGCATTGGGTGGAACTTGAGGGCAGCTTTCTCTCAGAAGTGCTTGCAGCCATTACCATGGGACTCTGAGACCTGGGGTCTTTTAGGGCAGGGCTGATGGGAAGTCATATCTGTTTGCTCCACCCTGAGATCCCACCTCAAGAAGCCATTGCTGGTTGCTCCGGCCTCAGACTCCACCCTGTCCAAGCTGAGCACAGAAGCTTTTGAATGGCTGGGTCCTTTGAATTCTAAACTTACCTAACAAACTGCAACTGAGTCAGTGAGAACCAGAACATCCAAAAGAAAACCCAAGACCCCACAGCAGCTTGCATTGCTTCACAGCTGGGCCTCATCTGGGCACCTTCAAAACCCAAACAAAGAAGAGGAATCTGCAGATCTCTCCGTAGCTCCTGCTGGGTCTCAGGTTCAGGATTGAGCCTTCTGCACATCCATGGTATGATCCATGAGACAGAAGGAGGTCACTGAGATAGTGAGTGTGGATAGAAATGGGGCCCAAGTACTATCCCTGGACACTGCACTCCAAGAGTTGAGCAAGATAAGGACACTGAGAGTGATGACCAGTGAAGGAGGGGAGAGGAGGGAGATCTTGAAACTCAAGAGAGGAAATAATACTAGAGGAGGAAGGCCAACTCAATCAAGTGCTGCAAGGGGTAAAGGAATGGGAGAACTGATGTGACCCTTGGATTGATCAGTATGAGGGTTATTGGTGACCTTGATGAGAGCAGTTTGGGTGGAACAGGTAGGGAAAGCCTGACTGGGTGGGATCAAAATAAGAGAACAGGAAGCAGTCAGAGATGATGAAGGAGTTCTGAAGGTAGATGATGGTCATGGTTACCTAGCAGTATGAATGTACCAAATGCCATTGAACTCTACACTTAACAATGGTTACAGTGAGGTATATTTTACTACCAAAGAAAGGGAATAAAAGAGGAATTACAGAAGAGAGTAAAGATGCCTCTTCTAAAGTGTTTGTTAAAAAGGGGAATTGAGCCCTAACTGATTTTGCTCAGTGGATAGAGCATTATCCTGCGGACTCAAGGGTCCCAGGTTTGATTCCAGTCAAGGGTATATACAGTGGTACCTCGAGATACGAGTTTAATTTGTTCTGTAACCTTGAGGCTTGGGAAACCATGAGACGCTCGAGTTGCGATAAACTGGTGGGTCGTGTGCAGCCAGCAGATTCTCGGGATTACTCCTATCTCAAATGTTGCTCATATTTCAAAGCAAAAATCACTCGCTCGAGGGCTCGTATCTCAAAAATCTCGTATGTTAGGGCACTCGTATCTCGAGGTACCACTGTACCTCACTTGGATGCAATCCCTGCTGGACTCCCCTTCTTGGCACCGGAGGCCTGGGCTAAAGGCTTGGTATGAGACTGGGACTTCTCGCTCCTCAGGGGTGAATTCTTCAGACAAGATCTCCTTCCAATTTTTAATCACCATACTGTAGTATGGGACCTGCTATTCCATGACTCTGCCCCTCCTAACCGTGACTTCTTCTCCTGTTTTATTATGTTTTTAATCATCTCCCAAGGACATGCTTTTATCAATTTTTTTTTGAGAGAGAGAGAGAGAAACATTGATGTGAGAGTGAAACATCAATCGATCGGTTGCCTTCCCCACAGGCCCAGCCAATGATTGAACCTGGGTATGTGCCCTGACCAGGATTGAGCCTTCCACTTTTTGGTGTCAGGATAATGCTCCAAACAACTAAACTGCACCAGCGAGGGCTGCGGCTTTTTATAGCCTTAGTTTGGCTGACTTCAGGTGGCTCACAATAGTAGTCTTTGCATAAATCAGTTGTGATTTTGATGTGGCTATACGAGAAGGCAAGCACATATCTACCTATTTCATCATCTTGACCAGAAACCTCAAGTCTCTTATTCTGCTACTTAACCCCAGCACCTGGAATAGTGGCTGGCATACAGTAGGTACTCAATAAATAGTTGAGTGAGTAAATGAATGAACTATTGAACAAACGGAAGGATGGCTATGTGGGTCCATGGGTGGGTGTGTGGGTGCATGGACAGATGCATGGGACAGATGTATGGATAGATGAAGAAGCCGGGGGAAATAAAGTACGTAGGACCCCAGAGATGAGCCAAAACTAACCAAGCAGGCAAGCTGTGCACCTGCCTCAGGTAGATGACCTTGGGATGTTGCTGCTCAGTGCTCCAGCCGATGTCCCTCTGAAGCCAAGCAGGAAATGGGCCAAGTGTGGTCAAGCCCTGGAGCCCTGAGTTCCCATGTCCCAGCCACAGGGCAACTGAGTGCCAGGGTGGGGCAGGGACTGAAACAGGCATGCATCCTGCCTACTCTCTTGCTGTGTTCTTGGCTTGCAGTTCGTTCCAAAAGCCTGGTGATGGAGAAGCTGAGCCAGAGCCCTGGGCAACCCCCTGATCTCCATGGGCAGGGCCCTGTGCTGAAGGCAGGCTGGCTGAAGAAGCAGAGGAGCATCGTGAAGAACTGGCAGCAGTGCTGGTTCATGCTGCGCGGAAACCAGCTTTTCTACTACAAGGATGAAGATGAGGCCAAGCCCCAGGTGAGAAGCACATGCTCTTTGTTGGGCACAGATCATGGTGGGGCTCCAGGGAGGGGCTCCAGGGAGGGTTGGCCATGCCCAGGAGTGGGGGGGGCGCAGAGACCTTCCTGTCGGAACCTGCACCCCAAGTCCCCCAAATCACCACCTCTGCTCAGAATAACACTCCACCAGGGCTTCCCTGGTGTTTATCCCCAGCCCCGCACTCCAGGTGCCACAGCCATGTCACTAAGGCCTCCACAGCTTGTTTCCTGCCCATGCTGACAGCAGCATGTACAGCAGGAGGAACAAGTCCTGGCTATGCTTTTTGACTTTGTGTTTTTAAGGAGACACAGGCTCCCACATTTTACTACTTTTGTTGTCCTGGGAGGTGGGCACCCTCCCAATTTGCCCTCCACCTGAGATGCAGCTCCGGGAACACCTCTGTTCATGCCCCTGCCAGGCAGTGGTTCTTATGTTTTCTGGCAGAACCCTAAGACCCACCAGGGTTTAGCATTGCACCTTTCCCCTTTCCCTGGTCATGCTCATTCACCCGCTCAGAGCAACTAGTTGCTCCTCCGCTGCCGTGCAGCACAGTGACTGTTGGACCGCACACAGGTCACAGTGAAAGACCGCCAGGCTTCCAGGGCTCAACCATCTAGTCCTCATATGGGACTCAGAGAGAGAAAGGACATCTGGAGGAGACCCTGATTTCCCTGGGGCAAATGGGGAAGGGCATGTAAAGGACTTGTTCCAAAGGTTGCCCCTAGTCAGGGCTTCAGGCTGGAAAGAAAAGGGAGATCCTATATCAGGACTGGGAGTCAGAGACTTGGTGGTAGCCCCCATGTATCTTGGCAGCTCCCACTGTGTGGATGGGTCTGAGAGGCAGAGGGTGCTCAGTGATGGGCAGGGTGGGAGCAGATACCTGGGCGCAGCATGGCTTCAGAGCATCATGCCAAGAAAATGCCTCCTTTACCCTCTTTAGCCTCCCCCAGTACTCCAGCAGGAAGTGTGACTTGGGGCTAGCAGGCCTTTAACACCTCCCCAACCCCTGAGGTCCTCCCTTGAAAAGATAGGGGAGAGGGCAGCAGGCCTTTCTCAGAGTTCATTAATCATCACTATCTTCCCTGTGTATTCTAACGGTTAACTTCTGTTCATGGAAAGGAATGCTGGTTTCCATTCATGAGAGTGACATCATGCTTTTCTTTTCTTTTTTTTTTTTTAATTTCATTGCATTTTTTACAGAGTGGAAAAAAGAGGCATAGAGAGTTAGAAAGATCAATGAGAGAGTTGCCTCCTGAACACCCCCTACTGGGGATGTGCCCGCAACCAAGGTACATGCCCTTGACCAAAATCAAACCTGGGACCCTTCAGTCCACAGGCTGGTGCTCTATCCACTGAGCCAAACCCATTAGGGCCATACTTTTCTTTTTTAATATATCCAACTGAAAATTAAAATGTGTTGCACATCAATGTGAAAGTAGTTAATGCTCTGAACTATATACTTAAAATGGTTAAAATGATAAAATACATCATGTGTGCTTTGTCACAATAAAAAGTGAGCCAGCTTAAGGAAAATTTTTACTAAAATTACACTAGAGACTAGTGACCCAGTGCACAAAATTTGTGCACATTAAAAAAGAATTAGAGGAAATATTTTAATATTCCTATTTGCCTTTTCTCTGTAATAGAAGTGTCAGAGATGAAAGAAAATTAGTAAAATGTATATGAAAATCTTCCTCCTGTCAGTGTCTGGGGCACACCATGGGAACCAGAGTCAAGGTTCCATCCACCCATGTGTCCCTCAAAATCACACCAGACCCAGACCCAGGCCACACACACACACACATTGGGCTAGATCCACACCTGGCCAACCCCAACCCGTCAAGCCCTGCCAGTGGGGAGCATGGCATCAGGTCACCTAGCCCAGCACTGGCCTGCTGGGCAGGGGGATAGCCTGAGGTCCCCAGGCCCAACACTGGAGCAATGGGTGTGGCCTGAGGTACCCCATCAAGCTCCATTGGGCAGGGGGCACTACCTGAGGTCTCCCAGCCTGGCGTTAGGGTAGGGTATGGCCTGAGGTCCCTCATGAAGTCACACTTGGTACGGGTCATAGCCTCAGATCCCTGCTGATTGCTCATTAAGGCTCTTTACAGGAACTCAGCCTCCATTGTGGGCACAGCCATCTTGTGTTATGGAATTTCTGCCTCTGCTGTGAGCACAACAATCTTGTTACAGCATGATAGTCAATTTGCATATTCCCTCTTCATTAGATAGGCTAAGAGGTGGGTATGACAAAAATCAGGAAGGCAGATCTGAACTGAGGGAACCCTGGTCCTATGTAGCCTCTCTGTTCTGTAGGGAATGAAAACAAGTCTCAGAGAGGCTGATAGATTGAATAGGACTTTAGTCAGAGAGGCCCTGACTGGTTTGGCTCAGGGTATAGGCCTGTGGATTGAAGGGTCCTAGGTTCAATTCCTGTCAAGGGCACATGTGGACTCAATCCCCAGTAGGGGTGCTCAGGAGGCAGCCAGTCAATGATTCTTTCTCATCATTGATGTTTCTATCTCTCTCTCCCTCTCCTGTCCTCTCTGAAATCAATAAAAAAATAAAAAATAGCCGAAACCAGTTAGGCTCAGTGGATAGAGCGTCGGCCTGGGGACTGAGGAGTCCCAGGTTCGATTGTGGTCAAGGGCACATCCCCAGAGGGGAGCATGAAGAAGGCAGCTGATCGATGTCTCTCTCTCATCGATGTTCTGGCTTTCTATCCCTTTCCCTTCCTCCCTGTGAAAAATCAATAAAATATATTTAAAAAATAAAAATAACACATCCATCATTCCCCTGGAAGGGTCAGTGGGAACAGTGTGCATAGATAGGAGGAAAGGAAGGGGCTCATACACTCAGAGGGAAGATGAGGAAAAGGTGCTTTAAAGCAGAGCCTGCACGCATGCCCTGTCCCTCCAGCTCTTCCCAATACGTGTCTCTGGCAGTTTCCACAGACAGACTCAGTGTCGTTCACAGAGATTCCAGGATTTTTCATCTCAGTGGTTTTAGCTTCTACTTGGAATGTCTCCCAGGCCATGAAAACCCTGGCCACATTCTGGTTAAATAGCTGGGTTCACTTCCACTGATGTGGACTCACAAGTGCATCTAGTTACCCTAGATGTCTTAGTTACCATGTGTCTTTTTCAGCTTCAAATAGAAATGGAATAACATAGAAATGGAAAGTATAACTTCCAAAACATAAGATGGAAAAAAATATAACAAATTAAATGTTACCAGTTCAACAATGGGAAGAAATAGAGGAAAGAAACATAAAAAGAGAGAAAGGTAAATAGAAAATAAAAAATAAGTAAATTAGATAGCAAGGACTAGGTACAAACATTTCAGTTTTCATAATAAATATGAGTAGGTCAGATTCTTCTATTTCTTAAAAGATTGAAAGTGGAAATTTGGCTGGTAGGTACAATGTTGTCCCAATACACCAAGGTTGCAGGTTTAATCCCCCGTCAGGGCATATGCAAAAATCAACCAATCTTATATAATAAAAGGCTAATATGCAAATTGATCAAACAGCAGAATGACCAGTCACTATGACACACACTGACCACCAGGGGGCAGATGCTCAACGCAGGAGCTGCCCATTGGGGGTCAGTGCAGAGCACCATTCAGCCAGAAGCCCTGAGCCAGGCTCATGACTGGTGAGCATAGCGGTGTGATGGGAGCCTCTCCCACCTCTGCAGCAGTGCTAAGGATGCCCAACTGACATCTTAAGCCCATCTCCACAGAGAGCGGGCCTACGCTATCAGTCAGACATCCCCCGAGGGCTCCCAGACTGCAAGAGGGTGCAGGCCAGGTTGAGCCTCTGCCTCCCCTCCAGTGCATGAATTTCATGCACTGGGCCTCTAGTAGGTCATAAATAAATTGAACAAGTGAAACTCACTCTCTCACTCACCTTCCTTCTCTCCCTTCTTTTCTGTCTAAAACTCAATAATTTTTTTTTAAAGAGAGAGGCATAAACAGAAAGGCTTAAAAACCAAACAATGGGAAAAAGATAATTCAGAAATTTGATCTAACAGAAAGTAGATTTAACAACATTGAAATCAAATAAAAATAGAGTTCAAAGTGATAAGAACAAAAGGGAACCATGAGAAATATTTCAAAATAAGATAAGTAACAAGCTACCAAGAAAATAAAGCAGCTGCTAACTTGTATGCTCTTAATACATTGCTTTAAAGGATTTACAAAGAAAAACAATAGCCAAAGTTCTCCATCTTTTTCAAAAAAAATTTTTTTTTGAAAAAATGAAATCGTGGAGATGCATTCACTGACAATAGTGCAAAAGAAAGGAAGGCTTAGAAGTTAAGAACAAAATGGTAGTGAGTGAGGGTGTGTGTATGTGCCAGAGAGAGGGAGAAATCCATACAAGTGAATAGAACACACACCATCCTTCATTTATAAGAAAATCAAAACTTAAATTCAAATTTTTGGTGGAAAATAACAGGTTTAAAACCCCGAACCTCCAGTGAAGAGTACATGCTTGATGGGCAGTACCCCTGGTGGGAGGGATAAGAGGGCAATGCTGAGCAGTGGGGGGCTGGGAACAGGTACACAGAAGTCACTGACAGCAGACCCCACAGAAGTTCCCAGCCAGCACCAGAGAGCACCCCTCTGTCTGCTCTGCAAACAGCACCCCCAGCAAAGACTCGGCCATGGCAGGACCAGACATCTCTGGAAATGAGGACAAAAGAGGACCTACAAACAGGAGAACTGGTTGGAAGTCAGTTTAAAAAAGCAATTCGAGGAAACCACTCTGTTTTCCATAGTGGAGCAGCCATTATGGAAACTGTGGAGTCTCCTCAAGAAATCAAAAATGGAACTGACACTTGACCCAGCAATCTCACTTCTAGGAATATATCTCCTAAGAAACCCAAAACACCAACCAGAAATAATGTATGTACCCTTAAGTTCATAGCAGCACAATTTACAATAACTAAGATCTGTAAACAGCCCAAATACATATAGTAGATGTGTGGATAAAAAGCTGTGGTACATTTAGACCATGGAATACTATGCAGCAGTAAAGAAGGATCTCTTTGAGATAGCATGAAGGGACCTGGAAAGCATCATGCTAAAGGAAATAAGCCAGTCAGAGAAAAGCAAGTATCACATGATCTCACTCACACGTGGAATCTAATGAACAAAATAAACTGACAAACAAAATAGAACCAGAGACATAGAAGCATGGAATAGACTGTGAAATCTCAAAGGGAAGGTGGGGATGGTGGACAGGTGGAGAGGGATTAACCAGGGAATTACATATGCATATATGCATTGCCCATGGACACAGATAATAGTGTGGTGAAGGATTGGGAGGGGTGAGTCCTGGGAGGAGAGGGTCAGTGGGGAGAAAAAGGCAGGTACATCTGCAATACTTTCTATAATAAAGATAATTTTTTAAGAAAAGCAATTTAATCCCAGATGTCCTGAACAACCTAATACAAAGCTGTGACCGCCATGCCCCACCCTGGGTGTGACATGGTGGTTGTTCTCTGGGAGTACAGGAGAGGCACTCCAGCCGAGGGCGCTGGCCCAGCAGCAGATATTGGAACTGCCCTGCCAGCTGCAGTGAGGCAGTCGACTTCCCTCCTCGCCTCCATCCCAGTGTCTGGAACAACCCTCAGGAAGGAAATGAAGAATTTTCACTGGAGAATCTAACAGACCAAGAAGAAAAAACAAATTATACGAGCAGCAGAGTCCCCAGTTAAACAGCCAGGCCTGCATGTGCCCGCCTCTGCGCACGCAGCGTGCGCTCAGGGGCTGGAGAGCTGTTCCCTGGAGCAGCTCCAGGTCACTAGACATTAAGAAACGAATCTCAGAGAAAGACGACACAAACGCAGGAGAGAGAAAACGCAAGTTGGAGGCAACGAAAACTATGCAGTGTGAGAAAGGGAGTTTGAACATCTCCACGGAGAGATCATGAAAATGGACACTCAGAAAACAAGCAGCTCCCAGTCCTCAGACGTTAGACTCTGTTAGGGTTGCCAAAGGAGGAGCACATGAAAGGAGTGAAGAATTAGGAATTTATCAGGTCATCTGGATACCGGATGCTGAGCCCCAAGTGGCAGTCAGAGGCTTGAAAGGACTAGGTAGGCTTTTTCTGGCAAAGAACTCTGTGCAGGTCTGGATTCTGGAAAGGTCTGGATTCTGGAAAACGCCGGAGGGGAGAGGGAATGGTCTTAGTGGGTGGAATGTGATCTGAGCAGTGGAATGTCCATTGAGAAGTGGACTAAAGGTCAGTTCCCAGGGGAGGGGTGTCGATTCAATTCTTTGATCGGACCTAACAGATACCTAATCAGAAACAAAAACTCAAGGGAGTGGGTGAGAAGCGTGACGACTGTTATAGTAATAATAATAAGGATAGAATACAAATATAAAATAAGAAATTGGGTGTGACATATTAGAGAGTGGAATGAAGTGTGAACGCCCTTAAAAGAGATGTGCATGTAAGAGATATAAAAGTTTGTACCCCACATGTAAAGACCAGATAGCAGAACACCTGGGACCCGCTGATAAGACACACTGAAGACACACTGAGGATGTCTGCTTGAGCACATAAAAGAGAGCAAGCTTCAAAGGAGATTAGAGCCACTTGTCTGCTCCTCCACAGACGGTCACTCCGCTCCCCTTCCTGCATCCTGCCTGAACTCTGCACTCTGCTGTGGACCCTGGGTCCGAACCGTGAGCCACAAGCCGAGGCCTCTACAAGACGCCGAGCAGCAGCTGCAACGTCCAACGTCCAGTGTGTGTGTCTGTCAGCGCAGATCTCCGGGTGGCCTGCCGAGGTCTGGAAACCACCAGGACTCTGGTAAATAAACCGCGTGTGATTCGTGCATTGCCTGTCTGTCTCCTGTGTAATTTATGCTCGGCCAATATTTAATAAGTGCCTTGAGTCACCCGTATAAGTCCATTCTATTGGCAGAGGATACTCTTGGCCACCTGTGCTTGCGTCCTTAGATAAATTCTGGGACAACGACCTCCGGGACAGAGGAGAGCTCAGAGGGAAGGAGGACCTGTGTGTGAACAGAGGGAGTCCCAGGAAGAGAAGAGAGGAGCCCTGAGTGATCTGCTCCCACAAGTTAAGCCCCAGGACGGATGGCAGAGCAGGGGCCATGGTCACCAACTCCAGGATTCAGGAAGTAGGGACTGGGTAGGGGCGGCCGGGCAGGGGTAAACAAAACAGATTCTCAGCCTTCCCATCTGGGAGTGCCTTAGGAAAATCTGGAATTTTAAATCAAGACACAGTAATGCAAGTACCTTATTTAGAAATAAGCATAAGAAAAGAAGGACAACAGCACCTGAAAAAGCTGAAAGGGTGAGGGGGGAGGAGCCGCTGCCTAGAACAGGCCTCTGGCAGCCACTTCAGTCCTCAGCCTGCCTTTAGGGTATAACTTAAACTACAAATGTGTAATAAAACGAAACCATTTGTTTTTTTGAATGTCCAGATACTCCTATGATAAACCAAAGCCTAGGTAGGGCTGAGGGGAGGCCATGGAGAGGGATGGTGTCAAAAACTGAGCTGTCTGTATTATTTCATTCTCACACCAAGACTATATTCATTGAAGTCCATGTTTTAAAATAGTTTTAATTTAAATAAGAAAAGAAAACCTAAAACCAAAAAAAGGAATGCAACAGGTACACAGCCCTTGAGAGTTCTTCAGGTACCAGCCAGGGGATGGATCAGAGACTCAAGCACAGCCACCTTCACCAGGCAGGGCACCAGGTGCTGAGAACTGGGATCTTGAGAGTGCCAAGATGGGAGTCCTGTCTCCACGGGTCCGGTGGAGAGGGCCAGGCTGGAGAAAGAAAGACCATTCCAGCGGGGTTGTAGTCCTGACATACAGAGGCCCAGGCCACCAGCGCCTGCTGGAGGTAGGGCGGGAGCCTTGGGAGCAGCAGGAGAGAAGAGCCTGGGAGGTGAGAGCTGCAACACAGGCCGAGTCTTCCCTCTGCACTATCTGCTGCCAGGGGTCAAGGTCTACCCCGCACCTCAGATGCCCTTTGACATCTAGACCTCATACATGCCACTCAGCTGGAACTGACTTAGCACATACTAAATTGTAATCTGTCACTCAAACCAGCCAAAAAGTCATCATTAATTATTATTGTTGTTGTTGCTTCTGTAGATAATGCCACTATTATTTTCTAACACTTAATGTCTGCTCTCCATTCTAAACAGTAAACTTTATTCAGGTGTGCCCCTATCTATCTTATAATTTCTCTTCTCCTACTTCCTGGCAGGGCCTGACACATATTTGATGCATGAATGAATGAATGAATGAATGAGCACTGACTCAGCCTGTGTAAGATCCTCTGAGAAAGTATTTCATTGCTTGTATGAAGTGCCTGATAATTGGCAAGGAGCTCATTGGACTGCATTCCTCTGTGAATGTGAGTTCATCGGGTCAGGATTTCATCAGTTTTGTGTGCCTCTGTGTCATCAGGTCTGAAATGTAGGAGAAGTTCAATAGATACTTGTTGAATACTCACATGTGCATGGTTCCTTTGAGCCTCGCGGAAGCTTCCAAAGGCAGATGCAACCAACTCCCGTTGTGCAGATGAGAAAGTGACACCCAGGAAGATGGAGTGGAAGCTTGCAACTATGAAGGAAGGAAAGCACTTGGAACCAGAGAATCTGGGTTCAAATTTCATGCATCCCGTCCATTAGCTGTGGATTTGGGCAGGTGGCTGAAGCCTACCTGCTCCCACTTAGGCTGGAGTTCTGGGCTCTGCAGCACTGAGGGCTGGACATGGAAGGTGGTGGTGATATTAATGCTGCTGGGTTCTCAGAGACAAAATCCCTGTGATCCTTAGAGTGGGGTCTATGCAGAGGCCTCCACGCAGCAGAAGAAGGCTTCTAAAGTAAAGCAAGAGAAGCGGGTGACATTCCCATGCAGGGTCATCCACACCGCAGGACCTGTGGGAGAAGCCTGCAGATGGCCCGCATCAATCTTTCAGAGGGAGTTCAGGCCTGTGGTCGGAACATCCTGGACAGCCTGAGTCTGATCAGCAAGCAACCTCACAGACTCCCAAGCATTAGAGAAAAATGTCAGCTTCCTGGATATTGGCTTCCCCGCTCTCTAGCTAGTAACAGAAGGTGTTTCCCTCTGAGAGCCTCAGTTTCCTGTCTGTGAGCCGAAAACAACCATACCCACTATGTAGGGTAAGACTAACGTATGGGAAATACTCTCCCAAGAGGAACTGAATTCATCAGAGGTTTAGCAGAGCAGTTGCCCAGTCCAGCAAGAGAGCCCAATGGCACACAGCATGGACTAACCTTGGCTCTACCTCCCTTCAAGCCTTTGAACGTAAAGACTAACACATACGCATTATGAACCAGGCAGGCATGGTTTTAAGTGCTTTGCATGCATTAACTTGCTTTAATTCTCATAGCAATACTACAGGGTATGTATTATCTCCAGGATAGCCACCACCCAATTCTCCCCTCCCTACACACACACACACACACACACACACACACACACACCTCTTTTCAACCATTGGAATGCACTTCCCCTCCTCTGCTACTGAGCTACCCTCATTTCTAATAGAGACAGGTCCAGGCTGGCCCTGAGACGCCCAGAAGTTTCTGTGTCTGCCCTGAGAATCCAATTATGCAGTGGGGATGCTTGAGTGGATCCCAGAAGGATGAGGCAACGTGGGAGAGGGACCGCCTGGCCCAGACAGACGGAGGAGGCCCTCTTGCACCGGCTAGCCTGTTCCTGCCACCAGCCGGGCGCACAATGCTGGACCTGAGGGGCAGAGAACTGCCTGGTTTTTAAATGTTGGGTACACAGCAATAGGTGACTGAAACATCTTGGAAATGATTGTTATCCCCACTTTCTAGACGAGGACATTGGGGCACAGAGAGGTTAAGTGACTTGTCTGCGGTCACATAAGGCTGGTAAGCACTGCGGCCAAGATCCAAAACTAAGCACCTGACTGCAGTCTCCTCTCCTAATTCTAACCCCAGTGGGTGCTGTTTTGATGACCTTAAAAAAGACAAAGCATGCTGAGTGGATTTACAGACTTGGAAGGGGCCAAAGGAGGAAAACAGCATTGACATTCAAAACAGTATTGGCAGGCTGGCTTCCTAGGAAAAGAAGATAAAACATAAAGTTGTACCTTTAGTTTCACAGAATGGCAAGGCCTAGATTTAAGAGTAGGTGGAGGAGGCAGAGATAAGTGTTTTAATTAGCTGTAAGCTCAGTGGGGCTAGGGTGAGCTGTGGGTGCCAGACTGAGGGCCACGTGAAGCACCAGAATGAGAACAAGCAAGGGGACCACCAAACTCTGCCTTTTGTATGTACCTCATTCTGAGAGGAATGTACTAGAAATTTTAACCACTCCCTTATTGAAGGATAAGTTGATTGCTTTCCATGTTTTTCTGGTAGAGGAAAATGCTGCAGTGAACATCATTAGACATACATCATGCATTTGTTTTTCCTTGAAACAAACTTTCAAAATTCAACCCTAGGTTAAATGGTTATTTCATTTTCAAGTTTTAAACATTGCAAAACTGCTTACAAGAGGTTTTATCAAACTACCATCCCATCAAAAGTTTCTGAGAATGCTCATCTCTGCTTTCTCTGCCAATATTAGATATAGGTGGCCCTTTTAAATTAAGAATCCTATGACAGGTTTATTGACCATTTGTATTTCTTCTATTTATTTCTTATTAATACTTTTTATCCATTTTTTTCTATTGGATTATCTCTCTTTTATTTTAATAATACATTTTACTTAACCCAACATATCCAAAAATTATCATTTCAATATGTAAGCAATATAAAATTATTGAGATATTTCTTTAAAAATATTGAGTCTTTGGAATCCACTATAGTATATCTCAATTTGGAAATTAAATTTTCATCAAAAATACTTGGTTTGTATTTGTATCTCATAAAATATACATTGGAAGAAGTAGAATCACAAATCCAAATTGTTCCAGGTATACTGTGATAGGCAGAATAATAGTCCCCAAAGGTGCATGTCCTGGGAACCTGTGAATGCTTCTATCCAAGAAGGAATTAAGGTTGCAGATAGGATCAAGGTGCCTAATCAGTTGACCTTATCATAAATAAATATCCTGGATTACCCAGGTGGGCCCAGTGTGATCACAAGGGTACTTAATAGTAGAAAAAAAGGAGAGAAAGTCAGAGTCAGAGAGCAATTTCAAATGAAGATGGAGAATGGGGCCAGGAGCCAAAGAATGTGGGAAGCCTACAGAAGTTGGGACAGGCAGGGAACCACATCTCCCCTGAGCCTCTAGGAGGAACACAGCCACAGCAGCTCTTGATTGCAGCCCAATAAAGCTCATTTCAGATTTACATACTCTGTATTGGAAGCTATGCTTTTAAAATATTTATATATCCTGTACTTATGTATCCTGTATATCCTATATAATAAAAAGGTAATATGCAAATTGACCTTCATACCCTCACACAAGATGGCCACCCCCATGTGGTCAAAGAAAGCCACCACAAGATGGCCAGCAGGGGAGGATAGTTGTGGGCCATCAGGCCAATAGGGGAGGGTAGTTGGGGGTGACCAGGCCAGCAGGGGAGGGAAGTTGGGGTGACTAGGCCTGCAGGGAAGGAAGGGCAGTTAGGGGCAACCAGGCTGGCAGGGGAGCAGTTAGGCATTGATGAGACTGGCAGGGAGTGGTTAGGAAGTGACCAGGCAGACAAGCAGGTGAGCAATTGGGAGCCAGCAGTCCCAGATTGTGAGAGGGATATTCAAATCCCAGTTTAGGTCCAATCCCAGGAATTTATTTTTTTTCCACTATTAAGTACCCTTGTGATCACACTGGACCCACCTGGGTAATCTAGGATATTTATTTATAATAATGCACCTTTGGGGACTATTATTCTGCCTTTAGGAATTGGGCCTAAACTGGCAGTCAGACACCCCCCAAGTAGTTCTAGATTGGAGATGGTGCAGGCTGAGCTGAGGGGCACCCCCCCAATGCACAAATTTTGTGCACCAGGCCTCTAGTATATCTATATCTATATATTATATCTATATCTCCTGATATTCAAATGTTTTATATCCTTTATTCAATATATGATTTTTAAATGTTTTCTCCCAGTGTATAACTCATATTTTCATTCTCTTAATCATATCTTTGGAAAAGAAGGGGGTTTTTATTTAAGTAAGTCAAATTATTAATTAGTTCTTTTATGAATTGTGCTTCTGAGTTATATCTAAGAAATCTTTCCTTAACTCAAAGTCATAAAGGTTTTCTACAAAAGTGTTACAGTCTTTGATTTTATATTTAGGTATCTGATTCACCTTGAGTATATTTTTGTATATGATGTGAGGCATGTATCAAAATTTATTTTTTTGCACATGAATGTGGAATGGTTCCACCACAATTTGGTGGAAACACTATTTTTCCTCCAATGAATTGCCTTCTGCACTTTCTGTCAAAAATCTCAAACATTTGTACATCTATGAGATTTTTAAATTTTTATTTTATTTTTCCCACCACCATTTATCCCCTTTATGCCCTCTCCCACCTCCACTAATCATATATGGGATTTAGATCTCCAACTCTGTTACTCTGTTTCAAAGTTGTCTGGCTACTATAGGTCCTTTACATTTATTTCTATATGAATTTTAGAACTACTGGTCAAGTTCTTCAAAACCTACTGGGATTTTGATTGAGATTGCATTAAATCTATAGACCAATTTGGAAAGAATTGACATCTTAACATTGGTCTTCTGACCAATGAACACAGTACATTTCTCCATAATGCCTTTCATTTCTCCCAGCAATTTATAACTAAAGGCCCAGTGCACAAATTCATACACAGGTGTGGTTCCTCAGCCTGGCCAGGGATTGGAGCCAATTGGAGCAGGCTGGTGAGGGGAAAGTGGCGGGGCAGGGACAGACCGTGGGAGGTTGGCCGGCTGGGGGAGGTTGGCTGTGGGAGTGCACTACCCACCAGGGAGCATCTCCTGCATTGAGCATCTGTCCCTAGTGGTCAGTGTGCATCATAGCTACCTGCTGCTCATCAAGTAGTAACGGTCGCTTAGGCTATTATATATATTTTTTTTTTTCAGAACATCTTTTGTCATATTTATCCCTAAGTATTTTATATTTTGCTGCAATTAAAAATGATTTTGATTTTCTAGTTTCAATTGTTCATTGCTAGTATATAAAGATATGTTTTAGTTTTGTGCATTTATTTTATAGCCTGCAAACTCATTTTTTACTTCTAGTAGCTTTTTTTCATTTGGTAGGATTTCACCAAATTTTTTACATAGACAACGTAATTATGTTGTTTATAACAACAGTTTTACTTAATCCTTTCCAATCTGGACAATTTATTGTTCTTTTCCTTGCCTTATTACAGCAGCTAGGACTCTAGGACAATGTCTAATAGAAGTGGTGCTAATGAACATTATTGTCTTGATCCTAGTCTTAGAAAAAAAACTTTTAGCAAGATGTTACCTTTGTAAAGTATATATACACTGAGTGGCCAGATTATTATGATTTCTGAATGCATAATAATCTGGCCACTCAGTATATACATATATATGCACTGGGTCTCTAATATATTAGAGGCCCAGTGCATGAATTCGTTCATGGGTGGGGTCCAGCCAGCCTGGCGAGGGGGAAGGGACATGGGCAATTAGCTGGCCTGCCTCCTGGTCAAACTCCTGGTCAAGGGAACAATTTGCATATTAGCCTTTTATTATATAGGATATACACTGAGTGACCACATTATTACGCATTCAGAGATCATAATAATCTGGCCACTCAGTGTATATACCCTTTATCAGGTTGAAGTCCTCTTCTATCCCTAGTTTGTTAAGAATTTTTATCAGGAATGTATGTTGAAGCTTTGTTGAATGCTTTTTCTACATATTTTCAGATGATCTTAACTTTTATCTTTTTCAGTTTATTAATATGATGAATTACATTGATTGATTTTGGAATGTTAAACTAACATTGTATAATTGAGATAAACCCTAGTTGGTAATTAAGTATTTTCCTTTTTATATTTTGTTGAACTTTATTTGCTAAAATTTTACCAAGAATTGTTGCATCTATGTTTCTGAGGGATATTGATCTGTAGAGTCCTTTACTTATAACATCTTTTGCTGTTTTTATATCTGCATAATACCAGCCTCATAACATGCATTGCAAAGGATGCCTTCTTTTTAATTTTCAAGAAGAGTTTGTGTAGTGTTGGTATTATTTCTTCCTTAAATGTCTGGGGGAATTCACCAATGGAGCCATTTGAGCCTGGAGTTTCTTTGTGGGAAGTTTTTTGTCTACTAAATCTATCTCTTTACCAGATACAGGGCTATTTAGCTATTTCTTCT
Organism: Lasiurus cinereus; assembly: GCA_011751065.1. Lineage (NCBI taxonomy): Eukaryota > Metazoa > Chordata > Mammalia > Chiroptera > Vespertilionidae > Lasiurus > Lasiurus cinereus. Next base: position 8,157,617 of record JAAGEH010000021.1, read on the forward strand.
TTAGAGAGCTTCAGTAGTTTGTGCCTTTTTTGGTCCATTTCATCTAAGTTTTTAAATTTACTAGCATAATGTTTTTTTTAACATTATTTTATTAGCTTTGTATGATCTGGAGAATCTGAGGTGATGTCACCTCTCTCATTCCTGGTGTTGTTAATTTATCTCTCTCTCTTTTTTTTTTCCAATTAGTCTTGCTAAATGCTTATCAAGTGCATTGATCTCTTTAAAGAACTAGCTTTTGGTTTCATTGGTTTTTCTCTATTATTTTTATACTAGAGTCCCTCAGCCTCGCTTGTGCCCTCTCGCAATCTGGGACCCCTTAGGGGATGTCGGACTGCTGGTTTCTGCCCGACCCTCACAGGCCAGACTGAGGGACACCAGGGCCTCTAGTACGCATATCAGGTCTTTGGTTAATGTCTTCCTGCATCCCCTTCTCTCTGAGATTCATCAGTCTGTTCTATGTTCCCATGCCTGTGGTTTCCACTCCTGTGTTGAGTGTCTGCCCCCTGGTTGTCAGTGTACCTCATAGCCACTGGATGGTCGGTTGGTCAGCCAGTTGGCCAGTCCCTTAGGCTTTTATATGTGTAGATTTTTCATTTTATTTATAACTACTCTAATCTTTATTTTTTCTTTCTTTTATTTTCAGTTTTATTTGTTCTTCTTTGTGTCATTTCTCAAAGTGAAACATAAGGTTATTGATTTGAGGCCTCTCTTCTTTACTAACATCAGTATTTTGTGTTATAATTTACCCCCTAAGTACTCCTTTAAAGGCATTTCACAAATTTTTGTATGTTATGTTTGCATTTTTATCCAGTTCAGGGTACTTTTTAATCTTTTTTTTTTTCTTGACCTATGAATTATTTAGAAGTGCATTAATTGGTTTTCAGATATTGGAGAATTTCCCAGAAATCTTTCTGTTATTGACTTTTAACTTAAAATGCCATTGTGATCTAAGAATATATGTTGTATTTGAATTTTATTTTATTTACTGAGACTTGTTTATGGGCATCTTAGTAAAAGCTTTATGTCTATTTGAAAAGAATAAATGAGGCAGTGAGGAGGTCAAGTTGGTTGATATTGTTTTTCCAGGTCATCTATATCCTTACTAATGTTTTGTCTACTTGTTCTGTCAATTATTGATAAAGACATATTGAAATTTTTTAGCATGATTGTTTATTTCCTATTTCTTCTTAAAGTTTTATCAGTTCTTGTTTCATGTATTTTGGTGCATAAATTTTTAAGATTCTTGTGTCATTTTAATGTATTGTGACCCTTTTGTGAAATAACTGGTAATATTCTTTGTCCTGAAATCTCTTTTGTCTGATATTAATATAGCAAACCCAGTTTTACTTTTATTTGTCCATGTGTCAATCTCTGCCTTTCAACAAGGGGTATTTAGGTAATTTTCATTTAATGTGATTATTGATATGATTAAGTTTAAATATATCATCATCCTGCTATTTGTTTCCTATTTGGCTTAGTCCTTTTTTCACTGCTTTTTCTGTCTCCATTTATATCAACTAAAAATTTTAATTTCATTTTATCTTATTTGCTGGCTTAGCTTTAACATTTTATTTTATTATTTTAGTGGTTACTTTAGGGTTTGGGTATAGAATTTTAACTTTTCATGGTCTGTCTTCAAATGATATTATATCATCTTATGTATCATAAAATAAACTTATAACAGTACACTTACATTTATTCCCTCCAATCCTTTGTGCTATTATTGATATACATGTTGCTTTTACATATGTTATAAGTCTAACACTATAATATTTTGTTGTTGTTGTTAATCTTCACCCAAGAATATTTTTACATTGATTTTTAGGTAGATTGTAAGAGAGAGGAAAAGACAGAGAGAAACATCAGTGTGAGAGAAACACATTGAATGGTTGCCTCCTCTGTGAGTCCCTATGTGGCTTGGGCCATGAAGGAGCCTGCAACCAATTTCAGCCCTTGACTGTAATTGAACCCGGTACCCTTTGGTTCTCAGGCTGATGTTCTATCCACTGAGCCAAACTGGGTAGGGCACTATTATTTATTTTTATTTAAACAGTCAATTACATTTTAAAGAGATTGAAATAATAAAAACAAATATTATATATTTATTCATATACTTACCATTCCAGTAATTTCTATTCCTTTTGGTAAATCCTTATTTCCAGCAGAATATTACTTTTCTTCTGCCTTATGGTCTCTAATAAGTCTTGTCATTTGAGTCTATTGATAACATTATTTAAGCTTTTTAATATCTTAAAGGTCTTCACTTATCCTTCATTCATGAGAAATACTTTCACTGGATTCAGAATACTAAGTTGACAGAATTTTCTTTTAATACTTTAATGGTATTCCACTAACTTCTCTCTTGCATTGTTTCTTTCAAGAAATCTGCTGCCATCCTCATCTTTTTTTCTGTACATATTATATCATTTTCCTCTGGCTACCTTTAGAAATTGCTTTTATAATTGAGTTTAAGCTCTTTAATTTCATGTACTTTTCTTCCTGTTTCTTGCACTTGGGGTTCATTGGAATTCTTATATCTGTGAATTTATACTGTTCATAAATTTGAAAGTTTCAGCCATTATTTCTTCAGATATTTTCCAGTACCCTCTTCCTTTTCAGGCATTCCAATTACACATATATTAGACTGCTCAAAGTTGTCTCTCCTCTCACTGATGCTCTGTTCATTTTTTTAATTCTATTTTCTCAGTGTGTTTTATTTTGAGTAGTTTCTATGATTATACAGTCAAGTTCACTAATCTTTTCATTTGCAATGTCAAATCTGTTCATCTCATCCACTGTATTTTTCATTTGCATATTTTACCTTGCATCTCTAGACATTTGATTTGAGGTGTTTTTTTAATATATATATCCCCCATTGAAGGAGCCTTCTGGGAACATATCCCATGGCCTCTCTGAAGCTGTCAGGTGTCTGTAGCCCCACCCAACATCTTGACTTCATAAATGATCCTGTGCTAAACCCACTCAGCTAAGCCATTCCAAAATTCCTGATCTATAGGAACTGTATAAGAGAATAAATGTTTATTGTTGTTTCAATGTACTAATTTGTGGGATAATTTACAATATAGCAATAGCTGACTAATAAGCACAGAATTTGACCTTGGAGGCTTTCTAGTTTTCAAATCTCTTCACCAGCACCTGAGGGGAAGCAGCCTGGGTTCCCCACTGCTGGGTTTAGTCAAATAAGGAGGAGCAAGGCTAACCATAAGCTGCTCCCCCTGCCTATAGTGTTCCTGGAGTCTGCATTTAATATGCTATAGAAATGATGGATTTTGAATAAAATTTCTAACTGAACACTAATATAAGAAATATACTGTCTCATAAAGGCCCCTCTGCTGGGCAGCCTTACCCATTTCCCCGAGGCTGTTCTCTCTGAGCAAATGATTTTCTGGAGGTTGTGGCTCCACCTGCCACCCACAGAACCCTCAGGCTGGCATGGTCACGAAGGCTGGGAGCCAGGAACTATGGTCAGACAGCAGCATGCCTGGGAGTAAAGCCCTGCTAAATGCATACAGAACCGCATATCCTTTGTCCATTAGTCTCTTACACCAATGGCTGCATTGGTGTGGAACTGGAGATTCATTAAGTCAGCTGCAGCCTCTCAGAACATGTGCAGGCTGAGTAAGGAGCAATATAGAGCACATGTGTCTGAGCTTGGTCACATACATGGGGTAGGGAAGGGGACTCTCCTTTGTGAAGCTATGGTTTGCTGGAGTCTGCACACTCCTTCCTTGTATCCAGGTGCCCATCTCTTTGGTTCTGTGCACAGTGTACCCTGCCTCTTGCCAAGCACTGCAGTAAGGGGGCCACCTGGCCACTCCAAAGTGCTAACACTCACTTTGTGCTCCTCACAGAAACCCCACATCCTTCTGGTTGAGGGCACCGTCTGAGGGGCTTTAAGGCATCCAGTGCACAGAAGCTCAGACCTAGCTCTCCAAAACCTGTGAGCAAATACCCAATAGCCAGTTCTCACTGCCACCTCATGATGCATGAGGAGATGGGTGCTAAGTAGGCTCTTGGGGAAGGCACCTTTTTTGACTACTTTCTCTAAGTGCACCTACACCAGTAGTTCTCAAAGTATGTTCCCTATAGTCAGAAGCATAAAACACTAGTTAGAAATGCAAACTTTTCTACTTTGCCCAGACCTGCAGAAGGAGAAACCCAGGGTGATATATCAGTGATATGCTTGCCAGCCAATTTTTAAACACTACCCTTATTAGAAATTAAATCCTACAATCTACAATTAAATAAATAATATTAAAAATAAAGATTCAGCCCTGGCCAGTGTGGCTTTGGTTGCACATCATTCCATGCACTGAAAGGTTGCTGGTTCAATTACCAGTCAGGGCACATGCACAGGTTTAGGCTCAATCCCCATGGGGGACATACAAGAGGCAGTGAGTTGATGTTTTGCTCACACATTGATCTTTCTCTCCCTTCTCTGTCTCTGAAAAACAATAAAAATAAAACAACAACAATAAATAGGTTTAAATACTTAAAATGTATCACTCTCTGGTAATGCTGGACGTTGGGCGACATTTAATGCCAGTGGGTATTGATCTGGCATCTAGAAGGGTTCTGGAATCTGGAGAAGGCTGTGTGTAGATTAAAAAAGCATCCAGGGATGAAAGATAATTTTGAAAGGCATTGGAGGGTTAGAGGAGCTTTAGCTAAAGGAACTAAGTTCTCCTTGTTTCAGGACCCTTGCTTTTTATTAACACAAATTGTCCTGATGCAAGGTGAAGATATACACTTCAAAGGCCAGGGTTTTGTATAGAAGCCATTGTCAGATTGGGGAATAGCCTACCACTGTTCGTGTGTTTGGCCAGTAGGAGGCAATAACATGTAGATTAAGTTGACCTGAGCTGTCTGGCAGTAAACAATCATTCTATTCAGGTTTGGCTGAAATGCCTTTAGCCATTCCAACAGGCAATAACATATGTGACTCAGCCCTTGTTGAGTCCCCAAGTTCCATCAACTTTTTTTTTATTAATTTTTTATACATATCTCCCCAGTGCCCCCCCTCCCTCCCAGGCATGCCCCAACTCCCCAGTGTCTATGTTCATTGGTTATGATTATATGCATAGATACAAGTCCTTTGATTGATCTCTTATCTACCTCACCTAACTTTAATCTTCCTGCTGTAATTTCACAGTCTGTTTGAAGCTTTACTGTCTCTGTATCTATCCTTTTGTTCATCAGTTTATAATGTTTTTATTATCCCCCAATCAGTGCGATCATATGATGCTTCTCCTTCATTGACTGGCTTATTTCACTAAGCATAAGGCTCTCCAGTTCCAACCAGGTTGCTGCAAATGGTAAGAATTCCTTCTTTTTAATGGCTGCATAGAATTCCATTGTGTAGATGTACCACAGTTTTCTGATCCACTCATCTGCTGACGGGCACCTAGGCTGTTTCCAAATTGTGGCTATTGTAAATTGTGCTGCTATGAACATAGGGGTGCATAAATCCTTTCTGATTGGTGTTTGTAATTTCTTAGGATAAATTCCTAAGAGTGGTATTACAGGGTCAAATGGGAGATCCATTTTTAGTTTTTTGAGGAAACTCCATACTGTTCTCCACAGTGGCTGCACCAGTCTGCATTCCCACCAACAGTGCACAAGGGTTCCTTTTTCTCCACATCCTCGCCAACACTTGTCGTTTGTTGATTTGTTGATGATTGCCATTCTGACAGGTGTAAGATGGTATCTCATTGTCGTTTTGATTTGCATCTCTCGGATGATTAATGACTTTGAACATGTTTTCATGTGTCTCTTGGCCTTCCTTCTGTCATCTTTTGAAAAGGTTCTATTTAGGTCCGTTGCCCATTTTTTTATTGGATCCTTCATCTTCCTTTTATTAAGTTGTATAAGTTGGTTGTAGATTTTGGAGATTAAACCTTTATCAGTGATAGCATTTGCAAATATGTTCTCCCATGCATTGATCTTTCTTGTTGTTTTGTTGATGGTTTCTTTTGCTGTGCAAAAGCTTTTTATTTTGATGTAGTCCCATTTGTTTATTTTTTCTTTAGCTTCCATTGCCGTTGGAGCAGTATCAGTGAAGAAGTTCTTTCGGCATATATCTGAGATTGTGCTGCCTGTGGATTCCTCTAGTATTTTTATGGTTTCCCTTCTAATGTTTAAGTCCTGTATCCATTTTGAGTTTATTTTTGTATTTGGTGTAAGTTGGTGGTCCAGTTTCAATTTTTTGCATGTATCTGTCCAATTTTCCCAACACCATTTATTGAAGAGGCTATCTTGGTTCCATTGAATGTTCATGCCTCCTTTGTCAAATATTAATTGAGCATAGTGGTTTGGGTGGATATCTGGGTTCTCTATGCTATTCCATTAATCTATATGTCTGTTCTTGTGCCAGTACCAGGCTGTTTTGAGAACAGTTGCTTTGTAGTATAGCTTGAAGTCTGGTATTGAGATCCCACCTACTTTATTCTTCCTTCTCAGAATTGCTGTAGCTATCCGTGGTCTTTTTTTTGTTCCAGATGAATCTATGAAGAATTCTTTGTAGGTCTGTGAAATATATCGTTGGTATTTTAATGGGTAGTGCGTTGAATCTGTAGATTGCTTTGGGTAGTATGGACATTTTAATGATGTTGATTCTCCCAATCCATGAGCATGGTATGCTCTTCCATCTGTTAACATCTTCCTCTATCTCTTTTTTCAGTGTCCTGTAGTTTTCTGCATAAAGGTCTTTTACCTCTTTAGTTAGGTTTATTCCTAGGTATCTTAATTTTTTTGGTGCGATGGTAAATGGGATTGCTTTTTTAGTTTCTCTTTCTATAATTTCACTGTTAGTGTATAGAAATGCCACAGACTTCTTAGTATTAATTTTGTATCCTGCTACATTGCCGAATTCATTAATTAAGTCAATTAGTTTTGGAATGGAGTCCTTTGGGTTTTTTATGTACAATATCATGTCATCTGCAAATAAGGACAGCTTTACTTCTTCTTTTCCAATTTGGATGCCTTTTATTTCTTCTTGTTGTCTAATTGCAATGGTGAATACTTTCAGTACTATGTTGAACAGGAGAGGTGCGAGTGGGCATCCTTGTCTTGTTCCTGTGCTTAGGGGAAATGGTTTTAGTTTTTGCCCATTGAGTATGATGTTAGGTGTGGGTTTATCATATATGGCTTTTATGATGTTGAGGTATGATCCTTCTATTCCCACTTTGCCGAGAGTTTTTATCAAGAAAGGATGTTGGATTTTGTCAAATGCTTTTTCTGCATCAATTAATATGACTATGTGATTTTTATCTCTCAATTTGTTTATGTGATGTATCACATTTATTGATTTGTGGATATTGAACCATCCCTGCATTCCTGGGATGAATCCTGCTTGGTCATGGTGTAATATCTTTCTGATGTACTGCTGGATCCAGTTTGCTAGAATTTTGTTGAGGATTTTGGCATCTATGTTCATGAGAGATATTGGTCTATAATTCTCTTTCATTGTGTTGTCTTTATCTGGTTTGGTATTAGGGTGATGCTGGCTTCATAGAAGGTGTTTGGTAGTATTCCTTCTTCTTGAATGTTTTTGAATAGTCTGAGGAGGATAGGTTTTAATTCTTCCTTGAATGTTTGGTAAAACTCTCCTGGCTAGCCATCTGTACCCGGGCTTTTATTTGCTGGAAGCTTTTTGATTACTGCTTAAATTTCTTCCATAGTTATTGGACTATTGAGATGTTTGGCTTCCTCCTCATTGAGTTTTGGGAGGTTATATTTTTCTAGGAAAATGTCCATTTCTTGCAGGTTGTCCAATTTGTTGGAATAGAGTTGTTCATAGTATTTTTTAACAATCCTTTGTATTTCCACAGGGTCTGTTATTATTTCTCCTCTTTCTTTTCTGATTTTGTTTATTTGGGTCTTCTCTCTTTGCTTCTTGGTGAGCCTGGCTAGGGGTCCATCGATCTTGTTTATCCTTTCAAAGAACCAGCTCTTTGTTTTGTTGATCTTTTGAATTGTTTCTTTGGTCTCCAAGCTGTTTATCTCCGCTCTGATCTTCACTATTTCCTTCCTTCTGAGTACACAGGGCTTTTCTTGTTGCTCACGTTCTAGCTCTTTGAGTTGTAGGTTTAGGTGATTTATTACCATTGTTTCCTGTTTTTTGCAGTAGGCTTGTAGGGCTATGAACTTCCCTCTCAAGACTGCTTTCACTGTGTCCCATAAATTTTGTATTATTGTGTTGTCATTGTCATTTGTTGCCATGATGTTTTTTATTTATTCCTTGATCTCTCTGGTTACCCAGTCGTTGTTTAAAAGCATGCTGCTTACTCTCCATGTGTTTGATTTCTATCTATTGTTTTTATTATAGTTGATTTCCAGTTTTATGCCACTGTGGTCTGAGAAAATGCTTGATATGATTTCTATCTTCTTGAATTTGAAGAGACTTTTCTTATGACCCAACATATGATCTATCTTTGAAAATGACCCATGTGCACTGGAGAAGAATGTATATTCTGTGGCTTTGGGGTGAAATGTTCTGAAGATGTCAATTAATTCCATCTGGTCTAGTGAGTCATTTAGGATTGATGTTTCTTTGCTGATTTTTTGTTTAGAGGATTTGTCCAATGGTGACAGTGGGGTATTAAAGTCTCCTACTATGATTGCATTGCTGTCAATCTCTCCCTTAATATCCTCCAAGAGTTTTTTTTTATGTATTTAGGTGCTCCTATATTGGGTGCATATATGTTTACCAGAGTTATTTCTTCTTGTTGGATTGTTCCCTTTAGTATTATGAAGTGGCCTTCTTTATCTCTTGTTATGTCCTTCACTTTGAGATCTAATTTGTCAGATATAAGTATTGCAACCCCAGCTTTTTTTTTCATTTCCATTTGCCTGAAATACCATGTTCCATCCCTTCACCCTCAATCTGTGTGCATCTCTTTTCCTAAGGTGGGTTTCTTGCAGACAGCAGATATATGGATCATGTTTTCTTATCCAATCGGTTACCCTATGTCTTTTGATTGGAGCATTTAATCCATTTACATTTAAAGTTATTATTGATAAGTACTTATCTGTTGCCATTTTTAGTCCTTACCCCCGAGTTCCTTCTTCGCTTCCTCTTTCTTCTTATTACAGCAGACCTTTTAACATTTCTTGCATTGCTGGTTTGGTGGTAATATATTCTCTTAGTCCTTTTTTGTCTGTGAAGCTTTTGATTTCACCTTCAATTTTGATTGAGAGTCTTGCAGGGTACAGTATTCTTGGACTCAGACCCTTCCTTTGCATGACTTTGTATATTTCATTCCATTCTCTTCTGGCCTGACGAGTTTCTGTTGAGAAGTCAGTAGCTAGTCTTATGGGGGTTCCTTTGGAGGTAACTTTCTGTTTCTCTCTGGCTGCTTTTAAGATTCTTACTTTGTCGTCGGTGTTTGCCAATTTAATTATAATGTGCCTCAGTGTTGGTTTGTTGGGGTTCATTTTGCTTGGGACTCTGTGAGCTTCTTGGATTTGTGTGGGTTTTTTCTTTTCTATATTGGGGAAATTTTCTGTCATTATTTCTTCAAACACGTTCTCTAATCCTTGTTCAGTTTCCACTCTTTCTGGAACCCCAATTATGCGGATGTTATTTTGTTTCATGTTATCCCAAAGTTCCCTTAGACTCTCCTCTTGCTTTTTAACTTTTTTTTCTAGAAGCTGCTGTACTTGGGTATGTTTTCCTACCGTGTCTTCTAGCTCACTGATGCGGTCCTCTGCTTCTTCTAGTCTACTTTTGATGCTTTCTATTGTGTTCTTTATAGCAGTGATGTCATTATTCATTTCTTCTTGTTTATTCTACACCTCCTCTAGTTTCTTCTGCGTTTCTTCTTCATGCTTCTTCACCTCCTCTAGGTACTTCTTCATTTCCTCTTGGCTCTTACTCATATTGTCAAATTTGTCTTCCATTCTTTTCAACCACATTATGATAATTTCTCTGAACTCTTTCTCTGGTAGGCTTATTTGTGGTTCTATTTCGTTTACTTCCTTTTCTGGTGAAACCTGCCTTTCTGTCTTTTGTGGGCTGTTTCTTTTTCTGCCCATGGTCTTTCTTCTCTGGGTGTCTGGTTATGTAGTGCTCTCTCCTATGTTGATTGAAAGGCACTAACTACAACACGACCAGGTACAGCACACAAGGCACTGAGTAGAAATGTATTCAAGATGTTAATAATCACAAATAAGGTGACCACCAATGAAGGACAAATTAGGGGTAAATAGAGAAAGAAAAAGAGGAAAATGAGGAAGAAAGAAAACAAAGAAGTGCCAAAATCAAATTGGGAGAGTGAGAGAAAAAAAAGATAAATAAATGAACAATAAAATAAAATAAAATAAGAAAATAAAAAGAGAAAAAGGAGAAGGAAAGAGGAAGAGAAAAAAGTCAGAGACAAAAGAAAGTGTATAAGAGAGAAAAGAGGAACAAAATATAGATGTCAGGAGACAACTCCAATAGAACAGTCACTAATCCCAATAAAGGCCAGCAAACAGTACCTAGAGATTAATGCAAATTGCAAATAGCAACTGGTATCGAGGGAGATGAGGGAAAAGAGAGGTAGAAAACAAAGCAAGCAAAAAGCAAAATAAAACAAGTAGAATAAACTAAAACAATCTCTCAAAAAAATTTTTTCAAAAAATCGATATAATCACTTTTCAGGCAAATAGCAACAAAAGGACATAGAGAAAAAACAACTTTTTGGCTAGTGAAGACAAGAGGGGAGAGGTTTGTGTGGACTTGTAGTAGGGGATTTGAAATTAGATATATAAATGGGGTGAAATTTTAACCAGGTGAAGAGAAAAATAGGGAGAATCTAAAGTTGGAAAAGGGAAAGAGAAACAAGACAGCAAAATGGGGAAAGTTAGGAGGAAAGTGTTGGCATAAAGGTGGAGTTGAGTTGGAGTAAAATTATGCTAAAGGGAAGATGAAAATAGAATGTAGAACTCTAATCCTGAAATAAAATAAAGAGAAAACAAAATGACACTTTTTTTTCCAAAAACGGTAAAGTACTAGTAGTAATTAATAATACTAGTTTAAAACAAAAATGTAATAATTATAAAGGTAAAATCAATTGAGGCAGAAAGAAAAAAAATATTCTTTTAATTAAAATATGTGAAAATGAAAAATAAAGAATTAAAAATTAAAAAAATGAAAAAAGGAAAAATAAAAATAAAAAAGAAGAAGAAAAATAGAATGGTCCTTCACTTCCACTATTATTCTGCTTGGCACTCCTGTTTCCCAGTAGGGGAGGTATTGAAGTTCCCTGTGTTCCCCTCTTGGTGTTTTAATCTCTTTATTCTCTTGTGGTTATGTGAGAGTCAATTTGTGTGTCATCCATTGGGTGGCAGTGTTTCGGAATTGATCTCTGAGACAAAGCACAGGACCTCTCTAGGCTGTGCTCAGATCCTGCTCCTCTGTGGTTCCCAAAACCAGTTTGTGGGAGTTTTGCAGCCTGGACACTGCAATAACTCCCAGGTTGTCCCTCTGCCCCAGAGAAAAAGGAAAAAAAAAAAAGAGTCGTTTTCCGTAGCTCTCCTCTGTCAACAGCTCAGAGGGTCTGCCTTCACACTCAGGGATCACGCCCTGACCACCTCTGTGGACCTCTCCAGAGGCAGCTTTCCCCGCAGCCCGGCTCCCACAGTGCGCGTCTCTGCCCTGCCGGGGTAGGAGACCGCACTCTGGCCCAGGCGAAATCTGACCCTTCCGTGTGCGCACCCTGTGGATCTCTGAATCCTCCGCCTGCGCGTCTGTGCTGCCTGGGAAGCCGTGCTCTGGGTCCTGGCTGCTCTGTGGGTGCCTCCGTCAGCCGCAGCTTTCAGACCTCGGCAGACATCCACCTCCCCCTTAAGTCAGGCGCAATCTGACCTCTCCGTGTGCTCTGTGGATCTCTGATTCCGCCGCGTGTCTGCGCCGATTGGAGAGCGGAGTTCTGGGTCCCCGGGTTCCTGGCTGCTTGATGGGTGCCCAGCCGAAGGCTTCAGACCGCCGCAGACATCCACCTCCCACTGCAAGATGGCTCGGGCTCCGCGTTCGCGCTGGTGGCTCCGGACAAAAACCCCGTGGCAGTGGGGCTGCCTGGCCGGGAGAGCCCCTTCCAGCAGTTCCCCGCCTTCCCCTGGAGGACAACTGACTCCTAGCTTGCCAACAAACACTCCCAATGCAACTCTCAGCCGCTCTCTCTCCCTCTGCCCAGCGACAAAGCTCCAGACGCGTCCGTCTACTCCGCCGCCATTTTCTCCTCTGTCCATCAACTTTTTGATGAAACTCTTGCAATTATGACTTGCTGGAACTGGCTTCTGGCACTCTGGTTGCTTTACTTCATTTTCCTGTGCTCTGGAGGTTACTGTACCTGTGTGGTAAAAGCACTTGTATGCAGCTCATCACAGCACCATGTTCAGTTGTGTCATGGAATCTGTCTCATGGGGGTGGGCACTTAGAGCACAGTAGTTGGCAAGCACTACACATCAGGAAGCTTTTTTCTCAGAAGGCCTGTTTCTCCTTTACCACCACCAACCAGGCTCAGTGCTCTGTGTTTCAACAAGCCCTGGGGGATCCTGATGCCCATTCACAGTGCAGATGTACCCTGAGTGTTTCAGTTGGGTGCTTTAGACTGACTCCTTACATGTCTTTCCATCATAGTCTTAACAGATGTCAGCCTACCCATTCTGATGCCCTGCCCTTTTCAGGCACCTTTCAGCCTTGCTACCAGATTTCAGGGTTAGAGAGTGGGTGGGCCTCCTTCTCACCCTCTTCTGTTAGTGACTGATCTCTGTGAGGTCTTTTTCCTTTTCATTCTTGCTCAGATGTATTCAACTCAGACTGCATGTGGCTTTGACTATACATTTTTGGTTCTCTTCATGGCAAACCCCAATTTTCAACTCCATCCCTATAGCTTAACTGGGTTCAAATCCTGGCTCAGCTACTTACTGACTCCAGTAAAATACACACACAGGTATACCAGGCACTTGGCACCAGCTATTCTGGGTCCCTGTGTGTCACAGCCGACTTCCATTACACAGTAAATGATCACTCTGGCCAGGAGGGGCGGGCTAGAGTTGTGCAGATCTGCTGCTCCTTTACCTGTGTCACTCAGTTCAGTGTGTCAACCTTTCTCTCCCTGACCCTCTTCAACCAGAAAGAGGAGATTAGAACAGGGAGCCCTCTGCCTGAGGGGAGCCTGCCCCACCCTTACCCCACCATCGGGGGAGTAACAGCTCTGGGCTGTGTTGGCAGTGCCTGTGGGCGGAGCCCCTGTGTGCTGTCTACCCCACTGGGAATCCTGCAGGGCCTCTGCAGAGCCTGACACCTGCTTGGAGGAGCCCTGCACTCTGCCTGGCACCCAGGCCTACCAGCAGGGATCCCCTTCCCCTGCAGACCTGGTCACACAAGTCCTTCCCAGTCCTCTCATACCACTGTGTCTGTCTTTGTCTCTCTACTTTAGGGAAATATGTTTCTGCAAGGGACACAGGTGGCCCAGCGTCTTCCTGGACCTGAGGATGTGGGGAAGCACCTCTTTGAGATCAGCCCAGGTAGGTGGGCCCTGGGGGCCCCCATAGGAGTGTTGCCATGCCTTGAGCCTGGGAAGGCAGAGCTCCTTCATGAAACTCCAGCACCATATCTTTTCACGACTTGGAAATTTGGGTCAAATCTAGAGGATATGGTGAATTTGAGGGAAATTAGAAAATTCAATCAATCATGTGGGTGATGAGTTTTTAAATTTACAGTAAACACAAGAGAAAGTCCAACCCCCAAGTGTAGGTGACCTGCACACAGGCCACTGCAGCAGTCTGCATCAGCAAAGCTGCAGCATGAATTCCAAACAGAACCGTGGTTCAGTTGTTACGGAATTCACCAGGCAACCGGAAAACACACATAGGATTGCTCGGAGATACAGGGAAAACCCATGTATTTCCAGATGCGCTAGGGGAGCCTGTTTCCAAATCCTGAGCAAGCCAATAAGGAGGAGGCTTTCTTTTTATACCCTTTGGTTTCTTTGTTCCCCAAATATGGATCAGACTTCCAGACCTTATGCGGGCTTTGCAAAAAGCCCCGTGTGTTGGGATTGGGGCTGTGAGACCACATCTTAAAGGCCTGGCCTGGTGCCGGCACTGATAATCCCCTTCAGCAGTTGTGTATGGTTCATGGCTTATGGCCTCTGTAAAATCGGAGTATTTAGGTAAACAGGTCTTGCAAGACCAAATAATTAAGGAAGGGGCAGTGACTAAAATATAGACTAGCAGGAATGTGCATTAAGGACACTGATTAAGTAGGTAAAGAGTCAGGCTGCTTAGTCGCCTACATTCTTTAACAAATGAAGTTAATTATCAGCTAACAAGAGCGTGCAGTGGAAGGCAGATTACTGGCACAGATTCAGATTGCTAGCCCCCTAAAAATATCTTATGCTTCCCATCACTGTGAAGGAATAATTAGTCAAAGAATTAATATCATAGTAGAGTCACAAAACTATTCTTTGAAGCTCCCTGTTTTGAAATGTTACTGTTACTGACCTGTAGGTACCTGAGCCCATCTGCACAGAGGGACGGAAGGTACAGGTGGATGGGTGATGTTCAGCCTGATACCCCTTCTGGCCTGGGAAGCAGAGCCTGAGCTGCATCTGAGTCCTTTATAGGAAGCACTGAAGCTGTACAACCAAAGGGTCTGGACTACTATCATACTCGAGCCAATTCATCAGAGTCAGGGTTGAATCACATATGAGCATTAATTTCGATCCTGCCTGCAGCATGGGAGAGCAGCAGGTCATCCACAAAAATCTGCTCTGCATTCCTCTATAAGCCAGCTGCTCATGTGGGATACAGGACAGAGATTACATAGAGAAGGAGACAAAAGGATCAGAATGGGCATGAAAAATGGGTATAATGGTTGCAATTTACAGACAATGTAGCAGGGGGTTTGCAAGAGGCTGAGGGTTTGCAAAGGGCTGGCACCTCCGGTTTCTGCAACAAGATTGTTAGTCTTTCCATGATAATAGGCAGCTCCCAGATGTGGAGGATGAGCTGCACTTCCATGTGAGCTTCCAGATCCCAGGTGCAACTCCCAGCCAGGTTAGATATACCTTCTCTAATTAAAACGAAACAATCCCTGTTAACAGCATAGTCAATATTTCTTACAGTTATAGCTGGTCCCATATTCTATTTCTGCCCTAATAGCACTGCCCGCAGAGCATGGAGAAGGGAGCAGTCAGGGTGTGCTGAGAGCGGGCTGCTGCTGGGCACCAGGACTCATTTCCAACAGGCACTGATGGTGAGGAGCAGGCCTCAGAGATGTCTTGCTTGCCCAAGGAGTGAGGAGGCAGGGTATTCAGCAGCCATGTCTCTGAGCTGCTCCCTGGGGAGCTGATGCTGGCACATCTGGCCTGCTCTGCAGGGATTGGTTCCCTAGGGACAGAGAAGGCCCTCGGGGAGAGCGGCAGGGCTTGAGGAGGCCGCCCACATGGATGGGAACGTATACAGGAGGTCTGGAGTTCCATCAGTGTGCCAATGGGAGACGTTCCTCTGGGAAGTGGTGACTGTGAACTGACTGTGCCAGGCCTCCCTGGGGTCTCAGAGCAGCCTGGGAACCCAACCATCAGACAAGGTGACCAGCGTGGTGTGGATCATCCCAGGCTCAGGCCAGCCAGCAGCAAGCTGCCTGCTGGGAGCCCAGTAGCGAATGCAAGCCAGGCAGGCAGCATTTGCCTTTGCTCTGTCTATCCTGGAACCCCAGGAGGTACTGGCTGGAGCTGAAGGGCAGGGAGAGCCTCCTGCTGCAGGCCCTGCATGGAGGTCCAGAAGCCCAGTTCCATTAGGCATCTCACCCACTGCCAGTGCCAGAGAAGATGGCAGCAGAGCAATCCCGGGGGGAAGAGGGATGGTACTGAGGCTTAACTGACTGTAGACCATGGGTGAAGGCTTTGGCAGAGAAGACAGAGGAGAAAGAAGGGCAGTGAGGTGAGCAGGGCCCTGCTATGAGGGTTGCTGAAGGAGGATACACGAGGCCACTGTGGTGAGGGATTATAAATTTATCCAGTCATCTGGATACCAGATGGGCTGAGACCCCAAATGGCACCAGCACCCAAAGACAGGGAATCAGAGGTTTGAAAGGACTCCAGGTGGGCTTTTCTGGATGAAGAATTCTCTGTGCGGGTCTAGATTCTGGGAAACTCCAGAGGGGAGAGGGAATGGTCTTAGCAAGTGGAATGTGGTCTGAGTGCCTGAAGGTTAGTTCCCAGGGGAGGGGTATCGATTCAATTATTAGATCAAAACTAACACCTGCCATCTTAGGGCAGGGAAGCTGAGCACAGGGAAGAAGGGGCTGGGCAAGGAGCCCTGAGCCTAGAGAAGGAAAAGGTGGAAGTCAGCATGTTGCAGAAGACCAAAGAAAACCAAGGAGAGACACTGTTTAAGATGCCGGCAGACTCAGGGAATAGCCTTCCAAATCTGAGTGAAGGAACACAACAGGTAGCTAAGGCTTTAGGAATTAAATGAAACCTACATACATACCTGGTCAATCCAGGTATTCAGTCCTGCAACCTTGAGAGCTGTGGAGTATTAATATGACTGGATGGGGCTTTCCTCTCCTTCCCTGCGGTCTTTGTCCCACAAACATGGATTATGCTTCCAGTCATTTCTGTGGGCCTTGCAAGAAGGCCCACAGGTGTTGGGGGTCTCCAGGCCATATCTGATGGTCTGGCCTGGTGCCAGCATTAATAACCCTGCCTCCAGGGCAATGCATTGCTCACAGTAACAGGTTCTGCAAGACCAGTATCTGGGAAAGAGAGAGGGACTTAATTATAAGTTATCAGAAATGTACACTGAGTTTGCTGGCTTGGATTCAGATCGCTAGCCCCAAATATCAGGGTTACACTGGAATTAGCCCTTTTTAGCTTTCTCATCCCTCCACCCCCTCCCACAAGCTTCTCTTAGCCTTGTGGTACAAAAACTACAGGATGTTATGGTGAACATGGATGACAACCGCTCTTAACTGCTTCCAGCTGGAAAGGGGCGATGACAAAGGGGTTAGCATCCCATGAGTGGTTTGTAGGGAATTCTGAAGTTTAAAGATATTCCCGTCTAGTTTGCAGGCAGACAGAGGTAAGCAGTGGACTCACACATATAGAATGTTCCTGCAGGGGAACAACAGGAATAGATGGTGTTTTCAGCCTTGAGGATAGAGTTGCATAGTTCATCTGGGTGGTGACCTGTTGGATGTTGGCCCTGGGTACTGCTGAGACAAAAAGGAGCAACACTAATTAGCTGCACATTGGCAGTGACAGGTCCTATCATTTTTCTATCCAATACAATTTCCCCTACCCCGTGTGCATTTGGTAGTGGAGTTGTAACATGCTGCAGGTTGATAAGTATAGCTAACAAACATCTGGCTTGATGGGGCTTTCCCATAGGCTACCCAGTCTAGCATATTTGGGTAGTGAGTTTCTAAGCAGACAGGTGGCAGTGGCCCCTATGGGAGGCAAGTATGTGCTAGCTAATATTATTAGTGGGAGCATGTTACTCCCTCTATTTCTGTTCAGTGGGGGTCCATAACAGTGAACCACTAGGACAAAGAGCAGTATTATGACTATTCCTACAAGGCAGATATAGCCAAGGATAGCATGACAAAGTTTAGTCCAGCAATCCATAATGAGGCCTTTGTTTCCTTGCTCTGTGGGAAGCAGTAATTTTATGGTGCTTCTGTGTTCTAGCAAGAACAGATGAGATCTCCTTCTGGTACTAGTCTCAGATTACGGCGGCACTCTTTAGGAGGAGATAAGAAAGAGAGATTAATGTTAGGGAGAATTCAGCAGGGCATTTCTGAATTCCTTGGAGCAGGTTGGTAAGCCAGATCTGCTGTCTTCTTGAGAGTGATCCTCAGGGGGTGTTTCTGGCCAGAGGTCACCTTCCACTCAGGCTGGGCATCACTTGGCTGGTGGGCTGCCTTCACCCGGGAGTGGTGGATGCAGGTATTCAGTCCTGCAACCTTGAGAGCTGTGGAGTGGTTAATATGACTGGATAGGGTCCCTTCTAGATAGGTGTGAGGGGCTCCCTTGTTCACAGTAACAGGTTCTGCAAGACCAGTATCTGGGAAAGAGAGAGGGACTTAATTATAAGTTATCAGGAATGTACTCTGAGCTTGCTGGCTTGGGTTCATATCACTAGCCCCAAATATCAGGGTTACATTGGGATTAGCCCTTTTTAGCCTTTTCAAACACACACCTGCCATAAATTCAGAAAGGCACTGGGCACGTGCCCAAGGACCAGACACGGAAAGTCACCATGGCGCCCACTCTTCAGCTGGGTCTGAGCTATTTGCAAGGATTTCCTGACTGGCGGGGGGGCTAGACAGGCCACCATAAGGTAACAATCCTAGGTCCCAGGAATTAGGATGGGACCTCTCTGTGGGCCTTTATTTTGCCTCCCACAGTACATGCATCCAAGGCAGTGGCAGTTTATGAAGATGGGCACTGGAGGTTAGAAAGGACCCAGAGCCAGGTAGTGGTAGGATCAGGGCTTG
Source organism: Lasiurus cinereus (assembly GCA_011751065.1). Classification (NCBI taxonomy): domain Eukaryota; kingdom Metazoa; phylum Chordata; class Mammalia; order Chiroptera; family Vespertilionidae; genus Lasiurus; species Lasiurus cinereus. Next base: position 8,176,128 of record JAAGEH010000021.1, read on the forward strand.
TATCCAGGCCGTCTGGCTTCCAAAGCTGTCCTCCAGCACAGGCACCTGGCACCAGTGTTACATCTTAACCACCTGGGCCTGGGAGGCCAGGATGCGGTAGTAGGAAGGAGAGCAGCCCTTTGTACCCAGCGCAGCAGTTAGGCACTAGGCTCTGACAGGCTCCAGGACTGCTGTCTCCATCCTCTCCCCTTTGCACAGGTCTGAAGGCCTGGGGCGGGAGGAAGGAGGGCGGGGAAGGGGGTGCAGCAGCTGGGAGGAGGCCCAGGGAAAGTGGCCTGTTGTGGGCAGTGAGGTGGGTACAGTCAGCGTGGGGGAGCCCTAAGGGAAGAAGATTTCATCACCGCCCCTGGATTCATCCTGGCTGGGAAAGGTCAGGTGGGGCATGTCTGCCACACCCAATACTCTGGATGGGGAAGCTTGGCAACTCTTGAAAATGAGACAGAAACCCAAGTATGACAACTCGCAAATCAGCTAGGCCAGTGGTCGGCAAACTCATTAGTCAACAGAGCCAAATATCAATGGTACAATGATTGAAATTTCTTTTGAGAGCCAATTTTTTTAAACTTAAACTTCTAACACCACTTCTTCAAAATAGACTCGCCCAGGACATGGTATTTTGTGGAAGCCACACTCAAGAGGCCGAAGAGCCACATGTGACTCGTGAGCCGCAGTTTGCAGACCACTAGGCAAATTTTAATTCAGAACCCTATTTGTGCTCTTCAACAGTATAAAAATATTGCAATTTTTATCAGGATAGAATAAAAATGTGAGGGAAAGTTAGGTTGTGAGTGCCATCTAGTGGAGAGACCTGCCAATTCCAGGCCAGGCCTGCCTCCTGACGTCCTAGCCATTCCTGCCAAGCCTTACCTCTGACTCTGGCCAGGCGCCCACAGTCTTTAAGCTAGCTCCAGCTCCTGCCCCAGAACCCCCTCCACCACACTCTGTGGTGGGCTCTGGGGCAGGCCCCCAGCAGCGGCTGGGATTCCAGCACCTGAGTCAGTTCCCACCTGGGCCTCTTCTCTGGCCAGGGCAGTCAGCTGCTTGCTGAGTTTTTGCGATGTTTAAGAAGAAATGTGTACTGTATTTGGTCTTTGTCCTGGTTCCTGATGCGGAGCTCCTAAAAGCCTTGGCATTCCTACCTGAGTAGAGTGATCAAGTGACCTTTGGAAGCACCTAAGGAAAGGGCTGGTTGCCAGAGGAGAAAACCTTTTGGTGAGGGTGGGAACTTTCTGTCCCTTGCCTAACAAAACCCCATGAACATCCAGAGGCAAAGCTTGTGGGAGGTCCCTGGTTGGGAAAGTCGTGGAGACTGGGGAGAGTGGCAGGCTCAGGGAGTGAGGTAGTTCTGCGGCCCCTCCCACACACCTTACTCTATGCACTCCCCCGTCAGGCTGTTCCTGAGGTATGTCCTTATATAATAAACCCACAGTCTAGAGCAGCGGTTCTCAACCTGTGGGTCGCGACCCCTTTGGGGGTAGAACGACCCTTTCACAGGAGTCGCCTAAGACTATTGGAAAACACCTATTTCCCATGGTCTTGGGAACCAACACACAGCTCCTCCGTGTAGCAAAATGTAGCAATGTAGTTTACTGTTGTCATATTAAGACTGTTACCCATGCTACACCACAATTCAAGACAAAATTTCATTTATTTGTAATTAGAAATAAATATTTCACAATATATAATTACATATTGTTTTTTGTGATTAATCACTATGCTTTAATTATGTTCAATTGGTAACAATGAAAATACATCCTGCATATCAGATATTTACATTATAGTTCATAACAGTAGCAAAATTACAGTTATGAAGTAGCAATGGAAATAATTTTATGGTTGGGGATCACCACCACATGAGGAGCTGTCTTAAAGGGTCGCGGCATTAGAAAGGTTGAGAACTACTGGTCTAGAGAGTCAAGTAGTCCCCGAGCTCCATGAGCCACTCTAGCAAATGCATCAATCCCAGGGGTTCCGTGGAGGCTTTGGTCCACAGCCAGTTGGTCAGAAGCACAGGTGACAACCTGGATTTGTGATTGGCATGCAAGGGGGAGAAATGGGGAGAAGGAGAGACAGTCTTCTAGGACTGAACCCTTAGCCTGGGGAATCTGACGCTATCTTCATATACAGTGACTTTTTAAAATGTATCTTTATTAATTTACAGTAGTACCTCGAGATACGAGTTTAATTTGTTACATAACCTTGCTCATATATCAAGTTGCTCGTATCTCAAAGCAAATTTCCCCATTGAAATCAATTGAAATGCCATTAATCCGTTCCAGCCCCCAAAATGCCACCCCAGTTGTTCTTGTAACTTGTTTTTGAATAAGAAAAATGTAATTATAAATGACAAATATTGTATAAAAACATAATAAAAGAGAATGTAAAGGAATAAACTGGTTTTATAAAGTGTGTTTACCTACTCCTTACACTCTTAATGCTACACTTTATCCCTAAATTGAATGTAACTTAACGAATCTTCACTGAACTTAAGTGCTACTGGTCTTTGCATTTTTGGCCGATTTCAAAAAAAACGTGTCCAACGAGGTTTGCCTCTTCCTCCCTTTCAGAATGTTTCTGAAATGGGTGAGGCAAGTATCATTGAACAGCTCCGATGCACGACCAGTAGCAACTTTTTCGGGGTTATTTCCTTTCCACGAAGTGTGACACCCTCTCCCACATTCCTAAGATCTCCTTTATCTCACTTGTAGAGATCTCCTCCACCTCTGGCTCCTCCTAGAAACCAATTTCTTGGAGAACCTCCTCATGTTGCTGAGACTGCAACTCTTGTAACTCCTCCGTGGTGAGTTCCAGAGAATGCTCCTCGACAAGCTCATTCACGTCTCTCTCATCCACCTCCAGGCCCATGGATTTTCCCAGAGACACTATCTCCTCCTCCACTGGCACCTCGGGTTCAAATCCTTCAAAGGTCCTTTCAGCTACGGCCTCAGGCCACAGCTTCTTCCATGCAGAGGTCAAAGTCCTCTTTGTAACACCCAGCCAGGCCTGATCAATAATTCTGAGGCATATCACGATGTTAAAGTGGTTCTTCCAGAACTCTCGAAGGGTGAGGTTTGTGTTCTCCGTCACCTCAAAGCAGCACCGGAACAGGTGCTTGATGTACAACTTTTTAAAATTAGAAATCACCTCCTGATTCGTGGGCTGCAGGATAGGAGTGGTGTTGGGAGGTAGGTAGACAACCTTTATAAACTTGAACTCTTCCAGGAGTTCATCTTCGAGGTTCGATGGGTGAGCAGGAGCATTGTCGAGGTCGAGGAGGGCTTGCATGGTTAGGTTGTTTTCCTGTAGCTATTTCTTAACAGAAGGGCCTAAAACCAGGTTTACCCACTCCACAAAGAACTGCCTGGTGACCCATGCCTTCGGGTTTGCCCTCCACATAACTTGCAGTTTATCTTTTAAAATCTTATGTGACTTAAAGACTCTGGGGTTTTCCGAAAGGTATACGAGCAGAGGCTTGATCTTGCCACTCGCATTGGCGCACAGTGCGAGAGTTAGCCTATCCTTCGTGGGTTTGTGGCCTGGCACCGCCTTCTCCTCTGCCGTTATGTAAGTCCTATTCAGCATCTTCTTCCAGAAAAGCCCTGTCTCGTCACATTTGAAGACTTGCTGGGGGATATATCCTTTGGCTTCTATCAGTTCGGAAAAAGTTTTGAGGTAATCCTCAGCTGCCTTCACATCCGAACTTACTGCCTCACCATGCCTGACGATGGAGTGAATGCCGGACCTTTTCCTGAAGTTATCAAGCCAGCCTCATCTAAATGAGTCTTTCGATGCTTCGTCCATGGAAGTGTGCGGGTCTGCTCCAGCAAATCACCGTAAATTGCTCGCGCCTTCTCGCATATGATGCCCTGTGTTAATGTATCTCCTTTAAGCTGCTTCTCTGTCACTCACACCATCAGTAGATTCTCCATCTTTTCATGGAAAGAACTATGGAGCTTAGAAATTATTGTAACGCCCTTAGCTGGCATTATACCCTTTATCGACTCCTTCTGGTTAAGCACAGTGCATATTGTTGACGTACTATGCCCGTACTGCCTCGCCAAGTCAGCCACTCGGACACCTTGCTCATATTTTTCTATGATTTCACGCTTTAATTCAATAGACATCATCCTCTTCTGAGCACTGACCTTTCCACTCACTTTCTTCGGACCCATGGTTATAAAAAGAAATGTGATAAAGTATGTAAATGCACAAAAGATGCTTCGACAACGAGGTAAACAAGCACACTGACTGAGTCGTGGGAAACTATGAGACGCTTGAGTCGCGGTAAACTGGTGGGTTGTGTGCAGCCGGCCGATCCGCGCTCTCGACTGCTCATATCTCAAAAAATCTCATATGTTAGGGCACTCATATATCGAGGTACCACTGTATATGCATTTATGCATAGCCCATGGACACAGACAAGGGAGTGGTGAAGGCCTCGGAGGGGCAGGTGACAGGTGGAGGGGGTCAGTGGGAAAAAACAAGTAAACAAACAAAGGGGATATCTGTAATACTTCCAACAGTAAAGATACATTTTTTAAAAAAGAATGTGAAAAAAATAAAGTGTACACAATTTTTTTAAAAAAATTTTTAATATATTTTATTGAATTTTTACAGAGTGGAAGGGAGAGGGATAGAGAGGTAGAAACATCAATGAGAGACATGATCAGCTGTATCCTGCACGCCCCCTACTGGGGATGTGCCCGCAACCAAGGTACATGCCCTTGACCGGAATCGAACCTGGGACCTTTCAGTTGCAGACCGATGCTCTGTCCACTGAGCCAAACCGGTTTGGGCAATTTTTTTTAATTTTTATCTTTATTATTGAAAGTATTACAGATACCATTAGCCTCCTCCACCGCTCCCACCCCCTCCCCAGGCCTTTACCCACTATTGTCTGTGGTGGACCATGCATATATGCATGTAAGTTGTTTGGTTAATCTCTTCCCACTTGTCCCCATCCTCTTCCCGCCCATCCCCCTACCATTCCACAGTCTGTTCTATGCTTCAGTGTCTCTGGATGTGTTTTGTTCATCAGTTTATTTTGTTCATTAGATTCCACATATGAGTGAGATCATGTGATACTTGTCTTTCTCACATTGACTTATTTCACTCACTGTAATACTTTCCAGGTCCCTCTATGCTATCTCAAAGAGATCCTTCTTCTTTACTGCTGCATAGTATTCTATGTGTTAATGTAGCACAGCTTTTTATCCACTCATCTACTGGTGGGCACGTGGGCAGTTTCCAGATCTTAGCTATTGTAAACAATGTTGCTATGAACATAGGAATGCATACATTCTTTCTGATTGGTGTTTCAGGCTCCTTAAGATTTATTCCTATAAGTGAAATCACTATCAAATAGCAGTTACATTTTTCATTTATTGAGGAAATTCCATACTGTTTTCCATAATGGCTGCACCAGTCTGCATTCCCACCAGCAATGTGCTAGAGTTCCCTTTCTACAATGATTTTCTGCTGCAATAATTAGTGATAGGCACTGACCTCTTTTCCCTTAGACCAGGGTTGGGAAACTTTTCTCTAACAAGGGCCATTTGAATGTTTATAGCATCATTCATGCCAGCGTGAGCAGGCCTGTCCTCAGTGGCCCACTGTTGTCAGGAGCAAGCGCATGGCCTAAACACTCCAGGAGACTCGGGACGCCGAGCAAGTGATGCCAGGACTGAAGGTCAGACAGGACCCAACCCTGGCACCTGCCCCTTCCACACTCAGCTCTCCAGCTTCCATGATTCCGCATGGGCCCAGCCGCTGGCCACGCCCCTGTTTTGTTCATCAGTTTATTTTTTTTAAAAATATTAACTTAAAAATTAGCCTGCTGTATTTGGTCAAACATTTAATTAACTCACCCCTAGTGCATTGGCAGGGCCAGACCAAATGATTTCATGGGCCCTTGGGGCAGACATTCCCCACCCTGACTTAGAATGTCAAATTAAAAAATGGCAGCAGCCAACAACACAATAGCCATCCAGTGTGAATGGATCAAAATTATACCTATTATGTTTGTCAGATGGGAAAATATATATATTCGGTGTGCTGCAGAATTTTAGCAATTAGCTTATGTGCTATGAGATGAAAAGGGTGGAAATCGTGGTTCATGCAGATAGAACTGAGTAAACTGTCGGAAGCCGGTGTCTGAGACTGCTTGGTGGTGTGGAAAAATTAACTCGCATAGTGCTTGGTGAGCAGTTTTACCTGGCAAACACTGCCCACTCCCCGCCTTCGCAAGCTCTTTTCCTTGAAGACTTGATCCTCTCGGCCTCCCAGGCACTCACTTCTTGGCAATGCCAGCATTTGGCCACAGGCCCAGCTTAGGCCTCCCTCTGAATCCCGGGGACGGGCAAGGCGTGGACAGGCCTGCACTGTACTCTGGACAGAAAGCGTGCTAACCCGCGGGGGGGGGGGGGGGGGCGGGCGGGCAGGTGCTTGCGTCTGACAGGAAGAAGCCAGCAGTCATACAGCAGAGTTAAGTCACTGCTGGCAGTCTGGGTGCAGTGTCCACCCGGTGCCCCAGAGGGAAGCAGGCAGGTCACCACCAGGAGTCAGAGCCCTCAGTCTTTCTGGGGAGCAGCCTCCTCCATTGCTGGGCATCTTTCAAGGTCCCCATGCAGATAGCAGAAGCCCCTGTGGCTAACTCGGGGGAAGGGTGGGGCCAGCGGCTGGGCCCACGAGGAATCATGGAAGCTGGAGAGCTGAGTGTGGAACGGGCAGGTGCCAGGTTGAGTCCTGCCTGACCTTCAGTCCTGGCATCACTTGCTCGGCATCCCGAGCATCCTGGCGTGTTCAGGCCACGTGCTCGCCCCTGACAACAGTGGGCCACTGAGGACAGGCCTGCTCACGCTGGCGGCTGGACAGGCCCTGCCACCGAGGCGTGTGATAGTGGAAGCAAGGAGCCCAGAGGTGCCTGGGTGACTTCAGGGAGAGAGGGAGGGAGGCGCCAGGCGGGGTCTCATCAATGTGCACGCACCAGATGCAGTCTGTGGTCCTGTTTCTGCCAGGCCAAGTTCCAGGTTGCTCGTCTTTCCACAGCCACAGCCGCCCCAGAGCCTCCTCCAGGGAAGCACCCAGTTTGAAGGCCCCTGCTGTCCACCAGGCTCTGGGCTGACTCCCTTCCTGAGCTGCTGGGGCCTCCACCTGCTCCCCAGCACCTGGTGGGCACCTGCCACAGTAGGCGGTGAGGGTGGCTTTGAGGCCTCGAGGGAGTTGGGGGTGAGGCACAGCAAGGTGAGCAGTGGCACCCTAGGGAGACAGGGAAACCGGCTATTGTACCCCAGGGATCAGGGATGTGGATGCTCCCAGGGCAGGACAGGTCTGCACGCCGATCAAAGGCTCCAGGGAGGAAGTCAGAGCAAGGCCAGGCACGGCTTCCTGTTCACCCTGTTTTCGGTCAGAGTCCGAGGAACCAGGCAAAAGCTGGACTCTGCCCTGGACAGGTCACTGACTGCCAAGCCGCCTCAGCATGTGTAAACTGGGCTAAGGACAGAGCCAGCTGCCTGGAGTGGCGAGAGTGCAGAAGGCCTAGCTCATGCTTGTGTGCCCCCTCTCTGCAGTCTCTGTTTATTGTTATTCTGGGTAATAACAGTGACTGCTTAGCAGTTATCTATAAGTAAACAATCCCAATACTGCATGGTAGTGCTCACACAGAGGTGTCCTAGGTCGAGGGTGAGGGCAGGGGGAGGGAGCTTGCCTGCGTGGTCAGGGAGGGTTTCACTAAGCCTTCACAGGAAAGTAAAAATTACCCAGATGGGCTAGCAGGAGAGGGCAGAGTCCAAAGGGCAGAGCCTTTAAAGGAGCAGGGCACAGGAGATGTGGGAGATGGGAGCAGAGGGCCAGGGTGGGAGGATTGGCAGGGGCCAGAGTGGGAGGGCTGGGCTGGCCGGGTCCAGGTCCCACTGTTAGAAATAAGGCGAGCCCCCCAAGTCAGGGGTTCGGGTAGAATACAAAACACTTGGGAGCTAAGCAGCAAGGCAAACATATTTACTTCTATGTAGAAGGGTGCACACACATGATCTGGAGGGCCTGCACACCAAGCAGGCAGTCTGCCTGGCTTTATAATCCCTTACGCATGTGACCTGTCCTTTGCTCTTGATTGGAGCGCAGGCGTACAGTCTTTTGCAATTGGCTAACTCAAAGGGAGAGATTGGCCTTTGCTGTTTCAAGATGGAAGCCCTAGGGGAGCTGCAAGCCATGTGGCCAACATGGCAGCTGCCAATTCATTCAGTCCAAAATGGCGGCTGTCTACACTGTTCTTTGACAGAAAAGATGATTTGTTTATTCTCATACCACAGGGCCTGGATGTGGACAGAGGCTTGGACTTCTGCTGTTAGAAACCTTCGGCTGGCAGGAGGGATGGTTGAAACCGGGTGTTGGGAGGCCCTGGGCAGTGATGTGGATTGCACAGACGAACAGGGGGCATGCTCAGCTCTGTCACCCTTGGCTGTGCCCCATCCTCACCCCAGTGAGTATCCACCCAAGAAACTTGTCTGCTCCTTAGACCAGTGGTCTCAACCTTTCTAATACAATTCCTCATGTTGTGGTGACCCCCAACCATAAAATTATTTTCGTTGCTACTTCATAACTGTAATTTTGCTACTGTTATGAATCGTAATGTAAATATCTGTGTTTTCTGATGGTCTTAGGCTCTACAGCAGTGGTTCTCAACCTGTGGGTCACCTAAGACATCAAAAAATACAGATATTTACATTATGATTCATAACAATAGCAAAATTACAGTTATGAAGTAGCAACAAAAATCATTTTATGGTTGGGGGTCACCACAACATGAGGCACTGTATTAAAGGGTCTCGGCATTAAAAAGGTTGAGAACCACTGCCTTAGACAGAGTTTGTTCTGCATTTGGCCAGCATCGCCTCCTCTCCTGATTGTGCGATTCCACCCCAACTCTCTTTCCCAGTTTATTTCACTCAACTGATCCCCCTATAGGGGTTTGAGCCCTAATTTTGTAGATAATAAAAACTCAAAATCAAAGACGGCTAGAAAATGATAGGTATTGTGTTTGGGCCGAATCTGGTGATGCCCCAGTTAGCTGTCACGTGGAGATGGGCTTGAGGGTGAGGGGTAAGTCTCACTGTCTTCCCAGGGCTGGGGTCCCAAGCTTTCACCTGTAAAACAGCCCCAACCTAAGCAATAAGCAGGCTTGTGCTTGGCACATGGTTTGCAGTAGTAATTGCAGTTGCCACACCAAACTAGCCCACAGGAATGCAGGTATTGATTCCCTGGATTTTTAAAATATCAATGTTATCACTACTTTCCTTTAAAAGATATGCAAAAAATAAAAATGTTAAATTCTGTGAGCTAAATATTTTATACATTTAAAATAAAACTGTATAAATATTAAAAGCATGAAGTGAAAACATAGCCTATGACATAGAAACATTAAAAATATTATCTCTGTGCCCGCACATGCACTACAATCAGAGCGACACAGGCTGGCATGGCTCGGTGGCAGCTCCGTGTGGTGCAGAGACCTCACGCCCTCACTACTTCGGGAGGACAGTGAGCCAAAGCCCAGCATGTGGCACCCAGGAGCAAAATGGTGACTACTTCACCATGAAGTTGTGTAATTACTCTTCACATGGGATTACTAGCAGTGATAGTAATAAAATAGTACTTAGACTAAAAGCCAAACCCTATAAAATAAAGGAAAATTAATAATAATGAACACTTAAAATAATAGTTTTTTAATACTGTGTGTATTTTTGTGCTCATATTTTCTAGATGCTATAAAAATTTACCCTACATGGGTGAAAAGATTCTTCTATGCTGAATTTCAAGCTAACTCCAAATATTGCACTAAGCTCTTCATCTTTAGAAAGTCCCAGTTCTTGTTCGGGGCTTTGGGGTGTTTCCTGTACTTCTTTTCTGTTGTTGGCAGGGACTACCTCTTTGAGGGCAGGATGATGACATCTTTTAGTCATGAGCTCTGGGTTGATTTGAAGGAGTTCCCAGTTCCCTCCCCTCCTCTCCTCAGCTGGGGGAGGTCCCCTAAGGTCCCCTGGAACACTTCCCTGGCCGTTGGTTTGAATTCTCTGGTTTGAAAAGTCTCTGCACCACAAAAGGGATTTAGGTTAAGACAGAGGCCCCTGGGCTCACTGCCCTGGGCTCCGAAGAGTAGAAACCACTTTCCAACAAGTCCTCCTCTATGCAATCCTTCCATCTACTATAGTGGATCCTTGAGTGTAAATAATTCACATTTAAAATAAATATCACCAAAATACCTGAAATTCCGCATTTTTAAAAAACACATTATTCTGCCCTGGCTGGTGTAGCTCAGTTGGTTGAGCGTCACTTCATGCACCAGAAGGTCTCTGGTTTGATTCTCAGTCAGGGCACATACCCAGGTTGTGGGCTCCATTCCTGGTGGAGGTGGTGTGTGTGCAGGAGGCAACCGATCTCACATTGATATTTTCGTCTCTCACTCTCCTTTCCTCTGTCTCTAAAAATCAATAAAACAATTCTTTACAAGTAAATAAATAAGTAAAAGCACATTATTCTAGGACAGAGAATGTTAAAAACTGGCATTCCCATTGGTCAAGTGCACCAGATGTGGACATTCTCCTGAAAATCAGAGACACCTCTGGGTCATGCCATAGGTCTTCCTGTGGCCAGTTGCTGGGAGGAAACAGCTGAGGAGGTGGCTGGGAAGGAGGGAGGTCTGGTTTGCATTGAAGAATGTTGCCCCAGAACTGATGTGCACTGGGACTCTCAGGGTGCAACCTTATTTGGTATTCGGAGGCCCGTTGGGTGGCTGCAGGGAGTGTGAGGAAGGCCCTGGAAGCAGAGCTCTGGGGGTTAATGAGCTGCCTGGTCCTGAGGAACAAGGAGGTGAGGAGTGGTGGTCCTAGGGGGTTATCAGACATGAGACCGTGGTCTGGCCAGGCCAACTGAAGCCAACTCACCCCTGAAATTGTGTACGTCTGTGTGCAAACCTGTGTGTGATCTGACAGGGTGGGACACCCAGAGCATGTGGACCCTCTCCCCAAGCAGGAAGCCATATGCTATAGGTGCTGTCTCTGGGAGAGTTGGTGGCCCTCTCCAAGTCTGGATGGTGGGGCTATTGCCATCGTACCCAGCAGCCCATTCCCACGGAGCTGCAATCTCATTGCCACTACCAAGGCCAGCACCCACCATCAAGGGCAGCCAGCACCCTGTGGGAGCGACAGGTGAGGGAAACCACAGTCCTACCCCAGCTCTGCCTTATGTGACAGGGTGCCCTCCACACAGCAGAAGGCTGAGGCCTGGGCAGAAATCCCTGGAGGGGCTGCTGCTTCCACAGCAAAACCCTGGGAGTAGGACGTCGCCCACCCTGGCATCTGCGCTTTGTCATGGCCAAGGCCAGCCTCTGTTCAGCAAGCTGCTGGCCTTAGGATGGGAGAGAAGCAGATGCGGGGGCGGGTGTTCTGCAATTTCTCCTTCCACCACTAGGTGGCAGCATGCACTCCTGCCCTCCTAGGCAGGCTGGAATCTCAGCCCACACCGCCAGAGGGGAGGAGGGCACCACTCTTCCATTTGAAGGTTGATGGTAGGCAAAAATGGCACTCCCCAGTGGGCCTGGGGAGTGGCAATGAGATCACAGCTCTGTGAAAATGGGCCCACCGCCCACCACCGCACCCTGGCCCCAGCTCCACCAGGGAAGGGAAGGCTGTGGGAACTGTGTCAAGGTCTTTCTAGCTGTTAGTCCCACCTACCCTCACAGTGCTTCAGGACCCACAGCTCGTCATGGCCTCATGGGAGACAGGATCTGTCAAGATGGAGGAAACTGGGATTCAGTTCAAACAGCTTTGGAGCTGGTTTCAGTCAAGGCTTATGGTGGCACACCACGCGCTTGGGCATCAAAGCCCTGTCACCCCTCGTGGCAGCTCATTCCTCTGAGCCCAGGATGGCAGCCAAACTGGTTCCTTTCCCTATGGCTGGACAGACTGACTCCCTTTCCCTGCCTCCCCTCGGTAGGACAGGCCATGGGGATGAGCTGTGAGCAGTGGAATGTGGTGGTGATGTGGAGTTGGCACGGAAGAAGGGACAGCTGAACACTCGGAGGTATCGGGAAAGAAAACTTTTATTCAAAGCAGCGCCGCTGGCTCAGGGGATTCAAACATCCAACACCTGAACAACCTATACAATGAGATTTCTCCTTATATATATTCCTAAGTTTCTTTGTTTCCTAACTACAGGCTTCTGTGGTGGGCTTTCACAGCCCCTCCTGAGTCAGTTAGAAGTGGGGATTTAGATTATATCTAAAAGCCTGACTGGCACCAGTGACCTCGCTCTAGATAAACTGTTACATCCTTGGTTTATGGCCCTTGTAAACCAGTAGCATTTAGGTAAATAGGTCTTGCAAGACCAGATAATTAAGAAAGGGGCAGTGACTTGATTATAGGCAAACAAAATTGTGCATTAGGATACTGATTAACTAGGTAGAGTCAGGCTGCTAGTCCTCTACATTCTTTCACAGTAGAAAAGCTGATAGAGGTAGTCAGAGCCCCTAAAATTCCCAGAGGTCCCCTGATTCCTCTCCCCTCTGACAAAGCAGATGGGGAGGACTCAGGAAGACATGGAGGTCCTTGGAGCAGCCTGAGTCCTTGTGTGACCTTGTAGAGCAGAGGCTTTTCCCTCCTCCTCCTCCTCTTTCAGACTGACCTACCTGACAGAGTGACAAGAGCAAGAAAGAGTCTTTAAGGGTTAAGCCCTGAGCTTTTGCAGTTTGCTACAGCAACAAGCATTCACTAGCTGATTAATGTGCCTGTTTCCTTATCTGTGACATGAGGGTATCAACACTCAGTCTGTGAGATACATGTATGGAAGTGTATGTACGTAAACACCAAACCTGGCTGTTGGCACATTACAAATCAAAGACTCACTGAGTAACTGGTCCCTGATGCTGTCAGCAGCTGCAGCAACAAGGGTGACAATAGGAAGGGCTGAGTAACTCCAAGTTCACAATGCTAAGTGCCCAGATGAGTGGGTGTTGTCTTCTGTGGCACACGGGGACACTGGGTGCCTTCAAAGGGGTGCAGGTCCTAGCTATGCAAATGCTTTGCCCCCTGGATTTTTGCTATGACTGCTGGGACATGGCATTAGGGCAGTATTTGTAGGTGGACTACTGAGCTTGGGGATCACATACTGATATGAGAGGTCAGAGTTCCACTGTGGCCACACATCTCAGTTCAAACCCCGTCTCTCCCACTTCCTGGTTGTGGGACCCAGGTGAATCACTTAGCAGCTCTGTGCCTCACTTTCCCAATCAGGGTTTGTAATCGGGCTCCCTTCCTCCCCACTGACTGATGAGTCTTATGGGGTTGGCGAGTTAATACATGCAGAATTCTCAGAATAGTGCTTGGCACGCAGTAGGTGCTCATTATGTATTGCTCTTATTACTGGAGTAAGTTTCCCTCTTGGTCAAGCAGCTGAGACCTCTCTTGCCCCTGTGGTGCCAGAAGGCTTAATGCCACCACAGCCACTGGGAAGTGCCCGCCACCCTTCAGAAGCCACTGCTGCAGCACCCAGTCCCTGCTGGGCAGAGAGCAAAAGTCTTCAGGGCCAGGGCCATGGCGCCTGCTCTTTCCCAGGCCACAGGTCTCCGGGGGCAAGGGGGGAAAGAAGGGCCAGCAGAAAGAGCAGGTAGGGGCCAGAGAAGGGAGCCTTTGGGGAAGGACCATGGATGTGTAAAATCTCTCTGGGGCAGGCTAGCCAAGTTCAATGGCTTCAGGCCACATGAACAGCAAGAAAAATGTGGCCCAGGAATTTCTCCCCAACGTTTCCCCTTGTCTTTCTCTGTGGGAATTTGGAGCTGCAGACACATTCCTTCCATGAATAACATCCACAGCAGCCGGAGGCCTGTTGGCCTGCACTGGGGAACCGGCTGGCCCTGCACCATGAGGGCTCTGCCCCCTGTGCCTCCTCCCTGAGGAGTAGGCAAGACAGAGATGGGGAGAAGGGCTCTCGCTGGAAGACCTCAGGACCTGCTCTGCCAGCCTGTCCCCTCCAGCACTGCAGGCCTCTCTCTAGAGGCAAAAGTCTCAGAGATGGGAACTCACTCTTTTCTGAACCAAGAACTTCGAAATGCTCTACAATTCTTCCCATTCAGAGGGCTGCCAACCACGTAAAGCCCACAGGCCAAATCTGGCTAACTACCTGCTTTGGAAAATAAAATTTCTTGAAATGGAGCCTAACTCATTGTACTATTTGAGGCTAATTTCATGATACAGGGGCCAAGTTGGGTAGCTGACTGTATGGCTATCTGCCCTATGGAAAGGGAACCAGCTCCTGATTTAGAATAGAAGGTTTTAAATTCACTTATTTACTTAGACCTCATACTCCTATGTTACTCCACCAAATATTTGAAATGGCTTCTAGTGAGAACACTTAGAATGAAATAAAGATAATATAATGGTAGTTTAAAAATTAAGGACCTGACCCTAGCCTGTTTGGCTCAGTGGGTAGAGCACTGGTCTTCAGACCGAAAGGTCCTGAGTTTGATTCCGGTCAAGGGCATGTACCTTGATTGCAGGCTCCTCTCTGGCCCAGGCTCTGGTTGGGCTTGTGCAGAAGGCAACCAATTGATGTGTCTCTCTCACATCAATATTTTTCTCTGTCTTTCCCTCTCCCTTCCACTTTCTCTAAAAATCAAAAATATGCTCCAATGAGGATTAAAAAATAAAAGAAAGTAAAATAAAAGAAAGTAAAATAATAATAAAAAATTGAGGACCTGACATAATGTAAATAAAAGTAGAAAAGCAAAATCAGGAAGCAAAGCACAAATATGAAGGCATACTTTAGTAGCTTCATACTTGCCAGAGCTTAAATTTGCCTTGAGCTTCCTGATAGCCAATGGAAAAAGGAAAAATGAACCTTAAGTCTCATTAAGAGAAGGGATGGGGGAGAAAAATGGCGGCAAAGTAGACGGACGCATCTGGAGCTTTGTCACTGGGCAAAGGGAGAGAGAGCAGCTGAAAGTCGCACTGGGAGTGATTGTTGGCAAGTTAAGAGTCAGTTCTCCTCCAGCAGAAGGTGGGGGACTGCTGGACAGGGCTCTCCTGGCCAGGCAGCCCCACTGCCAGGAGGATTTTGTCTGCCAGACCACCAGCGCAAACACGGAGATGGCACCATCTTGCAGAGGGAAGTGGATGTCTGTGGCGGTCTGAAACCTGCGGCTGAAGCACCCACCGAACAGCCGGGGACCCAGGGACCCAGAACACTGCTCTCCAATCTGCGCAGACACAGACTCAGAGGAGCTCCACACGGCACATGGAAAGGTCAGATTTCGCCTGGGATAAGGTGAGGTCTCCTGTCCCGCACAATAGAGACGCGAACACTGTGGGAACCAGGCTGCGGGAAAGCTGCCTCTGGAGAGGTCCGTGGATGTGGGGCAGGGTGTGATCCCTAAGTGTGGAGGCAAACTCTCAGAGCTGTTGACAGAGGGGAGCTCTGGAAAACGACTCGTTTTGATCTGAGACAGAGGGACAGCCTACGAGTTATTACAGTATCCCGGCTGCAAAATCCCCACAAACCAGTATTGAGAACCACCGAGTAGCAGGATCTAAGCACAGCCTAGAGAGGTCCTGTGCTTAAGTCTCAGAGGTCAATTCCAAAACAGTGCCACCCAGTAGATGATGCACAAATTGACTCTCGCATAACCACAAAAGAATAAAGAGATTAAAACACAATCAACAGTGGAACACAGGGAACTGCAACACCCTCCCGACTGGGAAACAGAAGTGCCAAGCAGAACAATAGCGGAAGTGAATGACCATTATATATATTTTTTCTTTTTTTCTTTTTCTTTTTTTTAATTTTTAAATTTTATTTTATATTTTTTCATTTTTGCATATTTTAATTAAAAATTTTTTTTCTTTCCTCCTCAATTGATTTTACCTTTTTAATTATACATTTTTGTTTTCAACAATAGTATTAGTCCTAATACTATTTTACCATTTGGGAAAAAAACAAGTGTCATTTTGTTTTCCCTTTATTTTACTTTGGCATTAGAGTTCTACATTCTATTTTCATCTTACCTTTAGCATAATTTTACTCTATCTCAACTCTACCTTTATGCCAACACTTTCCTCCTAACTTTCCCCATTTTGTTGTCTCGTTTTCTCTTTCCCTTTTCCAACTTTAGATTCTCCCTATTCTTTCTCTTTACCTGGGTAAAATTTCACCCCACTTGTATATCTAATTTCAAATCCCCTACTCCAACCCCATACAAACCTCTCTCTTCTTGACTTCACTATCCAAAAAATTGTTTTTCTCTATGACCTTTTGTTGCTCTTTGCCTGAACGGTGATTATATCGACTTTTTGTACTTTTTTGGTGAGATTGTTTTAGCTTATTCTACTTGTTTTATTTTGCTTTTTGTTTGCTTTGATTTGGTTTGTTTTTTACCTCCCTTTTCCTTCACCTCCCTCCATACCAGTTGTTATTTGTAGTTTGTCTTAATCTCTAGGTACTGGTTGCCTACATTTGTTGGGATTAGTGACTGTTCTATTGGCATATTCTCCTGACACCTATAATTTGTTCCCCTTTTCTCCTTATCCTCTTTCTTTTCACTCTGATTTTTTTCTCTTCCTCTTTTCTTCTCCTTCTTCTTTTTATTTTCTTATTTTACTTTATTTTTTGTTAATTTATTTATTTTTTCTCCCTCTCCCAATTTGATTTTGGCATTTTTTTCTTTTCTTTTTTCCTCATTTTCCTCTTCTTCTTTCTCTACTTACCCCTAATTTGTCTTTCATTGGTGGTCACCTTATTTGTGATTATTAACATCCTGAATACATTTCTACTCAGTGCCTTGTGTGCTGTACCTGGTCGTATTGTAGTTTGTGCCTTTCAATCAACATAGGAGAGACAACTACATAACCAGACACCCAGAGAAGAAAGACCATGGGCAGAAAAAGAAACAGCCCACAAAAGACAGAAAGGCAGGTTTCACCAGAAAAGGAAGTAAACGAAATAGAAGCAGAAATAAGCCTGCCAGAGAAAGAGTTCAGAGAAATGATCATAAGGTGGATGAAAAGAATGGAAGACAAAATCGACAATGTGAGTAACAAACAAGAGGAAATGAATAAGAAGCAAGAAGAAATGCAGAAGAACCTAGAGGAGGTGCAGAATAATCAAGAAGAAATGAAAAATGACATCACTGCTATAAAGAACTCAATAGAAAGCATCAAAAGTAGACTAGAAGAAGCAGAGGACTGCATCAGTGAGCTAGAAGACACAGTGGGAAAAATACCCAAGTACAGCAACTTCTAGAAAAAAAAGTTAAAAAGCAAGAGGAGAGTCTAAGGGAACTTTGGGATAATATGAAACAAAACAACATCCGCATAATTGGGGTTCCACAAAGAGTGGAAACTGAAAAAGGATTAGAGAACCTGTTTGAAGAAATAATGACAGAAAATTTCCCCAATATAGGAAAGAAAAAACATACAAATTCAAGAAGCTCACAGAGTCCCAAGCAAAATTAACCCCAACAAACTGACACAAAGGCACATTATAATTAAATTGGCAAACACTGACGACAAAGTAAGAATCTTAAAAACAGCCAGAGAGAAACAGAAAGTTACCTCCAAAGGAACCCCCATAAGACTAGCTACTGATTTCTCATCAGGCCAGAAGGGAATGGAATGAAATATACAAAGTCATACAAAGGAAGGGTCTGAATCCAAGAATACTGTACCCTGCAAGACTCTCAATCAAAATTGAAGGTGAAATCAGAAGCTTCACAGACAAAAAAGGACTAAGGGAATATTTTACCAACAAACCAGCAATGCAAGAAATGTTAAATGGTCTACTGTAATCAAAAGAAATAGGAAGCGAAGAAGGAACTCGGGAGTAAGGACTAAAAATGGCATCAGATAAGTACTTATCAATAATAACTTTAAATGTAAATGGATTAAATGCTCCAATCAAAAGACATAGGGTAACCGATTGGATAAGAAAACATGATCCATATATCTGCTGTCTGCAAGAAACCCACCTTAGGAAAAGAGATGCACACAGATTAAGGGTGAAGGGATGGAACATGGTATTTCAGGCAAATGGAAATGAAAAAAAAAGCTAGGGTTGCAATACTTATATCTGACAAATTAGATCTCAAAGTGAAGGACATAACAAGAGATAAAGAAGGCCACTTCATAATACTAAAGGGAACAATCCAACAAGAATAACTCTGGTAAACATATATGCATCCAATATAGGAGCACCTAAATACATAAAAAAACTCCTGGAGGATATTAAGGGAGAGATTGACAGCAATACAATCATAGTAGGAGATTTTAATACCCCACTGTCACCATTGGACAAATCCTCTAAACAAAAAATCAGCAAAGAAACATCAATCCTAAATGACTCACTAGACCAGATGGAATTAATTAACATCTTCAGAACATTTCACCCCAAAGCCACAGAATATACATTCTTCTCTAGTGCACATGGGTCATTTTCAAAGATAGATCATATGTTGGGTCATAAGAATAGTCTCTTCCAATTCAAGAAGATAGAAATCATATCAAGCATTTTCTCAGACCACAGTGGCATAAAACTGGAAATCAACTATAATAAAAACAATAGAAAGAAATCAAACACATGGAGGCTAAACAGCATGCTATTAAACAACGATTGTGTAACCAAAGAGATCAAGGAAGAAATAAAAAACATCATGACAGCAAATGACAATGACCACACAACAATACAAAATGCATGGGACACAGTGAAAGCAGTCTTGAGAGGGAAGTTCATAGCCCTACAAGCCTACTGCAAAAAACAGGAAGCAATGGTAATAAATTACCTAACCCTACAACTCAAAGAGCTAGAAAGAGAGCAACAAGAAAAGCCCAGTGTAAACAGAAGGAAGGAAATAGTGAAGATCAGAGCGGAGATAAACAACATGGAGACCAAAGAAACAATTCAAAAGATCAACAAAACCAAGAGCTGGTTCTTTGAAATGATAAACAAGATTGATGGACCTCTAGCCAGGCTCACCAAGAAGCAAAGAGAGAAGACCCAAATAAACAAAATCAGAAAAGAAAGAGGAGAAATAACAACAGACCCCGCCGAAATACAAAGGATTGTTAAAAAATACTATGAACAACTCTATTCCAACAAGTTGGACAACCTGCAAGAAATGGACATATTCCTAGAAAAATATAACCTTCCAAAACTCAATCAGGAAGAATCTAAACATCTCAATAGGCCAATAACTATGGAAGAAATTGAAGCAGTCATCAAAAAGGTTCTAGCAAATAAAAGCCTGGGAGCAGATGGCTACACAGGAGAGTTTTACCAAACATTCATGGAAGAATTAAAACCTATCCTCCCCAGATTATTCAAAAACATTCAAGAAGAAGGAACACTTCCAAACACCTTCTATGAAGGCAGCATCACCCTAATACCAAAACCAGATAAAGACAACACAATGAAAGAGAATTATAGGCCAATATCTCTCATGAACATAGATGCCAAAATCCTCAACAAAATTCCAGCAAATCGGATCCAGCAGTATATCAGAAATATCATACACCATGACCAAGTAGGATTCATCCCAAGAATGCAGGGATGGTAAAATATCTGCAAATCAATAAATGTGATATATCACATAAACAAATTGAGAGATAAAAATCACATAGTCATATCAATTGATGCAGAAAAAGCATTTGACAAAATCCAATACTCTTTCTTGATAAAAACTCTCAGCAAAGTGGGAATAGAAGGATCATACCTCAACATCATAAAAGCCCTATATGATAAACCCACAGCTAACATCATACTCAATGGGCAAAAACTAAAACCATTTCCCCTAAGAACAGGAACAAGACAGGGATGCCCACTCTTACCTCTCCTTTTTGACATAGTACTGGAAGTATTAGCCATTGCAATTAGACAAGAAGAAGAAATAAAAGGCATCCAAATTGGAAAAGAAGAAGTAAAGCTGTCCTTATTTGCAGATGACATGATACTGTACATAAAAAACCCAAAGGACTCCATTCCAAAACTAATTGACTTAATTAATGAATTTGGGAATGAAGCAGGATACAAAGTTAATGCCAAGAAATCTGTGGCATTGCTGTACACTAATAGTGAAATTACAGAAAGAGAAACTCAAAAAGCAATCCCATTTACCATCGCACCAAAAAAATTAAGATACCTAGGAATAGACCTAACTAAAGAGCTAAAAGACCTATATGTAGAAAACTACAGGACACTAAAAAAAGAGATAGAGGAAGATGTTAACAGATGGAAAAGCATACCGTGCTCATGGATTGGGAGAATCAACATCATTAAAATGTCCATACTACCCAAAGCAATCTATAGATTCAATGCACTACCCATTAAAATACCAATGACATACTTCACAGACCTACAAAGAATTCTTCATAGATTCATCTGGAACAAAAAAAGACCACCAATAGCCACAGCAATTCTGAGAAAGAAGAATAAAGTAGGTGGAATCTCAATACCAGATTTCAAGCTATATTACAAAGCAACTGTTCTCAGAACAGCCTGGTACTGGCACAAGAACAGACATATAGACCAATGGAATAGAATAGAGAATCCAGATATCCACCCAAACCACTATGCTCAACTAATATTTGACAAAGGAGGCATGAACATACAATGGAGTCAAGATAGCCTCTTCAACAAATGGTGTTGGGAAAATTGGACAGATACATGCAAAAAAATGAAACTGGACCACCAACTTACACCAAATACAAAAATAAACTCAGAATGGATACAGGACTTAAACATTAGAAGGGTAACCATAAGAATATTAGTGGAATCCAGAGGCAGCACAATCTCAGACATATGCGGAAAGAACTTTTTCACTGATACTGCTCCAAAGGCAATTGAAGCTAAAGAAAAAATAAACAAATGG
Organism: Lasiurus cinereus; assembly: GCA_011751065.1. Taxonomy (NCBI): domain Eukaryota; kingdom Metazoa; phylum Chordata; class Mammalia; order Chiroptera; family Vespertilionidae; genus Lasiurus; species Lasiurus cinereus. The sequence continues at coordinate 8,197,030 of JAAGEH010000021.1, forward strand.
GACTACATCAAAATAAAAAGCTTTTGTACAGCAAAAGAAACCATCAACAAAACAACAAGAAAGACTACTGTATGGGAGAACATATTTGCAAATGTTATCACTGATAAAGGTTTAATCTCCAAAATCTACAGCCAACTTATACAACTTAATAAAAGGAAGATAAACGATCCAATAAAAAAATGGACAACGGACCTAAATAGAACCTTTTCGAAAGATGACAGAAGGAAGGCCAAGAGACACATGAAAACATGTTCAAAATCACTAATTATCCAAGAGATGCAAATCAAAATGACAATGCGATACCATCTTACACCTGTCAGAATGGCAATCATCAACAAATCAACAAACAACAAGTGTTGGGAGAGGATGCAGAGAAGAAGGAACCCTTGTTCACTGTTGCTGGGAATGCAGACTGGTGCAGCCACTGTGGAGAACAGTATGGAGTTTTCTCAAAAAACTAAAAATGGATCTCCCATTTGACCCAGCAATCCCACTCTTAGGAATTTATCCTAAGAAATTACAAACACCAATCAGAAAGGATTTATGCACCCCTATATTCATAGCAGCACAATTTACAATAGCTACAATTTGGAAACAGCCTAGGTGCCCATCAGCAGATGAGTGGATCAGAAAACTGTTGTACATCTACACAATGGAATTCTATGCTGCCATTAAAAAGGCGGAACTCGCCATTTGCAGCAACCTGGATGGAACTGGAGAGCCTTATGCTTAGTGAAATAAGCCAGTCAATGAAGGAGAAGTTCCACATGCTCTCCCTCATTTGTGGATAATAAAGAACATTGTAAACTGATGAACAAAAGTATAGATACAGAGGCAGTAAAGCTTCAAACAGACTGTGATATTATAGCAGGAAGATTAAGGAGAGGTGGGTAGATAAGAGATCAATCAAAGGACTTGTATCTATGCATATAAGCATAACCAATGAACATAGACACTGGGGGGTTGGGGTATGCCTGGGAGGGACGGGAGGCAATGGGGAGATATGTATACATGTAACACAATAAAAAAAGGAGAGAGAGAAGGGGAAAAGTCTTTATGAGATTCATAGCCTTTTCCAGCACAAGCAGTGTAGGCTTATTTCAGACTCTACCTTTCTCAGTGTCATATACTTCATTAAAAAAAAATCAAACAATGAGTGTGTAAAGTGAGTAACAACTACAATACTGTTGATGAGGGAGAGGGGTGCTGATTTAGCAGAAATCAGTTGGTTTTCAACGTGGTAAAGTGCACAAAACATTTTGAGAGATGACTGAGAGGCCTCTTTTTTGTTTATCATTTCTGTAGGTCTACTTATTTCAGAGTGAAAACTGAAGTTGACTGGACGTAGCCCCAACTTGTCACTAACATATAGCAGGCTCTCAAGAAATACTTGATATGGAGTTGATATAGCCCCGCTGGATCCCAGATTTTCCATGAACAATGAGGAGGTGTGTTAAAATTTAGAGTCTATGGTGTTGTTCATTGGTGTGTGTCCTTGGGACTTTGGTCAAACTCCTAACACAGAGCAGAACTATGAGGGGAAGAGTAGATGAGGGAGGGGGCAGGCCCAGATGGAAAGCCTGGGTCCCAGGAGGCAGGAGGCAGGAGGAAGAGGCTGGTCATTAGGAAAGAGACCTGTGATAGGTCATGCTGCCCAGATTCAAGTGCAGGCTCTTTTACCTGCCAGCTGTGTGCCTTTGAGAGCTCACATAACTGGGGTGGGTGTGCACATTCTTAAATGAAAAATGAGCGTGATGACAGCACCACACTGGCTGTCGGTGGCCTCTCAGTCAACATTAGATGAGAGGATGCCTGTGAGGTACTGGTGCTCATATGAGGCAGGTTGGCAATAAGTGGTCGACCAACTTCCTTTATCAGTCCCATCTGCAAGAAGCTCCCTCCGCCAAGTGCCAGGGCCAACAGGAAGCAGACATCAGTCTGAAAAGCTAACAAAGCAACGACCTCATGTAGCCTTAGATCCATGAGGCATTGAATTTATCATCAGGTGCTCTCTCTTTGCCTCCAACATACCCACCATTGTGTTGTTAAGAGCACCACTCTGAAGCAAAATGAGCTGGCTCCACTCTGATCTCAGCCATTAATGTCACCTTGTGAAAATTACTTCACTGCTCTGTGCCTCAGTGTCTTCCTCTTTAAAGTGGAAGTAATATGATGCCGAATGCATAGGGGTGCTCTCAACTCTAAAGAATTCCCAGCTCTGAGCCTGGCTTGCCATCAGGGCCAGGTAGTGTTAGCTCTTAGTGTATGCATTTCTCCTGCATTACTGCACACTACTCTGCCTGGTCTCCATCACCTCTGACCTTTCACCTGGCTCAGGCCTTTTGCTTCTTAGCTTTCTTTCCTGTGGTCTGGAGGATGTAACCCCTTCCAGTCCTCACTTCATTGAGGGCCAGGCTACCAGTCAGAATCACAGGCAGCAGCATGTCTCTTACCCTAAGAGTACTGAACTCAGCCCTACCCCAAACCAAGTTCCTAGACATAATGCTGCCCATTGGAGGACCATTCCTCCACCATCCTCCGAGATGCTAGACCATCTTTGTCTCAACTGTCATCTCAGTGACCTCTCCTCTGTCACAGAGTCACTATCCCTGGAACTCCCAGGGTGACCTCCAGGCCTCCCCAGGGCAGGCCCTGGGCTTTCTCAGGTGTTCAGTGTGCTGAATCATTATGTGGTACATGGATGAATACACAAAAGAATGAATGAATGAATGATCATCATAACCTCCAAAGCTACACACCTGTGACTAAGAGGCCATGCCCCCATTTCTACTTGCCCTCTGAGCTTTCTGGGACTGAGCTCATACCTTGAGATGATGCCATGAAGGGACCTTAGCTCTGTGTGAGGAGGAGCAGCCAGGCTCCTGCAACAAGGTATCAAGGCCAGGTCCCGAGGCTCCTAAGCAAATCCCTAAATGTCCTGGGACGGATCTGGAAGGGCAGGGATCCTAGCAGCAACAGTGGCCTTGCTAGAAATAACCCCCTCAACTTGGGATCTCCCAGAGAAATAGGATAAAGCAGCAGGAGGTAGAGCTCTGGGTGGCTGGGGGCAGCCCCTGCCCTAAACAGCCTTTGTCCTCCAAAGCTGGCATTCAGCCCTCCTCCTGAGCTCATTCCACTCCAAGATGCCCATGCCCCTGGCTCTAGCTCCTCTTCCCTGTGGCCTGGAGGATGCCAGCCTTCCAGCTCAGGAAGTGCCCAGAGGCCCTCCCTGGTCAATCTTCTAAAGTTGAGTGACTGGAGCTCAGCAAGAGCTTGCAGGACCAACTGATCCTGACATTGTGGCTCCATTCAAGATGGTCTGGGATCATGATCCATTCCAGGAGTTTGATTTTTAGGTAAATCCCATGCTCCATAGGTCCTTTTCCAATTGCAGCCCATGACTCCACCTAACTGTAGAAATGCCACCCATCCATTCATCCATCTACACATTCACTCACCATCCACACATCCACCATCCATCCATTCATCCACCATCCATCCACTAAACATTCATCCAAATATCCACCATCCATCCTCCTTCCCTCACTTCCTTCCTTCCATCCATCCACCATTCATCTTGGCTCTGACATTTATCACTTAATTCATCTTCAGCAAGTCTCTTTGTTCCCGTGAACTTTAGTTTCTTCCTCTATAAATCAAATTTAATGGCATCTACCTCATGGGGTCATCCTGTGGTGATTGAGATAAATAGCATTCATGAATTGCCTGGTGGGAAGCATATGGCAAATGTTATTTTCCTTCCCCCCCCCCTTTTTTTTAAAGTATATTTTATTGATTTTTTACAGAGAAGAAGGGAGAGGGATAGAGAGTTAGAAACATCGATGAGAGAGAGACATCCATCAGTTGCCTCCTGTACACCTCCCACTGGGGATGTGCCTGCAACCAAGGTACATGCCCCTGACCAGAATCAAACCCGGGACCCCTCAGTCCACAGGCTGATGCTCCATTCACTGAGCCAAATCAGTCAGGGCTTCCTTCCCTTTTGAGAAATAGACACATAACTGGAAAACTATGAAAAGACAATGACAAACAGGAAGTATCTGTGTGAAACCAAAACCAATAATAACAGAAGCTCTTGCCTTGCTTTCTAACTCCTACACTGCCCTGGGAGTTGGTATTTAAAGACACTTTGAAAAGTTAAGTAGCCCAAAATACATTTGAACAGTTCAGTGATGGTCCTGGCCTCTGCAATAGGCTCATTTGAAATGATCCCACTTTTCTACTTCCTTCTAGAAGATAAATAAGAGCCCACAGTGGCCGCTGAGATGTTTTCTTTTAAATCTTCCTTTCCAAATGTGGGACTTGGCTGTTGGATAGTCACCGGGGGCTGGCTCCTGCACATGCTCCCCTGAATACAAACTCTAGATTGGAATTCGTGGGGCCTCATTAAGCCACTGGGACTAAGCCATCTTGCTGGTGCTGAAACTATTTAAAATGACTTGGCAGTGATCAGAAGTCAGGTCTCTGTTTTGTCTGTTACTCCTTCTTGTAAGTCCCGCTTATATGTCCTGAAGTGAAAACATCTTTCTTTCCGGATCAAGGGCAGAACTGTCTCCTGTCTCCCCAAAGAAGCCCCAGCCTGGTGTTTCTAGAGAATTAAAGGGAAGGGCGGCAGACATCTGCCTGCCTGCTGTTAATCTCACCTTTGAATAAGATTTAACTCCTGGGAAAACCGCTCTCCTGCTCCTACTCATTCTTTCCCCCCTCTCTCCTCACAGCCATTGAACTCTTCTGCTCCAGGCCTTGGCAGCCTGGCCTCAGGCCTGACCCTGACACCCTGTCCCCCTGGCCTACCCAGTTTTCCCAAGATGGGTTGAGGGTGGGGTGGAAGGGAGAAAATCCCAGCCTAGCCAAAAAGCCATCAGAGGTTGACCACAGCCTTTCTTCAGGGGCAGGAAGAAATGCCAGGAACTGGAGGAGTGAGAAGGAACCTGGTATTAAGAATCCTACTCAGAGCCAGACACTGGAAATAATTTCTCTCATCTGATTGTTTAATTACAATAATACGTAAACATATCTTCCTTTTAAGAAATTAGAGCACTGAATGAACAGTGAAGTCCCTTGACATCCTTTTATCATCCATCCTCGCCACTCGCCTCTCCCCAGACTCTGGGGCCCAGAGGGAAACACCCTGGGTTCCCTGGTTTCCTCCTGTGTGTTTTCTGAGGCCTGGCGCCTAGAGCAGTGCAAGATACTAGAGGGAGAGTTCATGGAGGTGCTTCACACAGTGCTATGACCCACAGACCTCAGACACTAGCTCCAGCGCCCTCCTTTGGGACAGTATTGAATTTTCTGAAAGTGCCAGTGTACTCGCTCTTCCCTTCTTTTAGGAATACCTGTCCAGGTTTCCTGGGGCACGTAGGCAAGTGTTTTGAGGAGTACACACTGATAAATGGAAGTGTTGGTCTGAGTGTATTGGTATTGACAGTTTCAATAGTAGCTCACATGTTACCTTCCAGAGTGATTGCACCCAAAACACACCTTCATGACAAAAGCACCTGAATCCTCACTAACCCTTGATCATGATAGTTCACACCTTACAAAGCACTCGGCAAATGCCAGTTGTGTTCTAAATTTTACATATCTATTTAATTAAACATAGATATCACCAGAATAAGGTGGGGCTTGGGGATACCCACCCCCAGTCCAAAATCTACCTTCAACACGTGACTCCCAAAAAATTTAACTACTAAAGGTCTGTTGATGGAAGCCTCAATGATAATATAAACTGTGATGAACACATACTTGTATTTATATATGTACTAGAGGCCCAGTGTACAACATCTGCACCCAGTCTGCACCCTCAGGGGATGTTCGACTGTCGGTTTAGGCCCGATCCCAGGGATTAGGCCTAAACCGGCAGTCAGACATCCCTCTCACAATCCTGGACCACTGGCTCCTAATGGCTCACCTGCCTGGTTGCCCCTAACTGCCCCCCCTCCACACCAGCCTGATCGCCCCTCACTGCTTCTGCGTGTGAGCCTGATCTGCCCCCTAACTTCTCCCTTCCTCCCCACCCCCAGCCCATCTTGGGAAAATCGGGTGGGCCAGGGGGAAAGGGTGTCAGGGCCAGGCCTGAGGCCAGGCAGCCAAGGCCTGGATCCCCCAACTTCCCCCCCTAGCCTCCCCCAAATCATAGGGAAGAGAACATACATTCACTATATTGCATGTATTTATTAAAAGAACTCCAGCTATAAGTGGATCCATGCAGCTCAAGGATCAGCTGTCTATTCCAGCTCATGTCCTCTTAGATAGAAGGTCCTGCAATGCAGTCCCACCATTCTCTCCGTCCTATAGATGGGGAGACTACGCACAAGGCGGTTATATAACTTGATACCATCAGACCTTTAATTTGTGCTAAATGACATCCGAAAGGGTGTTGATTCCCTCACTTTTCAGGGGAAGCAACTGCCTCAGAGGGAAATTCACACAGCCAGGATGGGGGTTGCCTGGGAAACCCTTTCTTTCTCCTCTACTACGTGGTTGTAGAGTGCAGGTGAACGCACAGCCAGTCACTCTGGAGGTCAGAGGATAGCGCGGGGAGGCGCCGCTCGAGCAGGTGCGGATACCTTTCTTTTCTGTCTGCGCGCATGGGCGAGGTCAGCGTCCTCTCCGCGTCTTTGCTGGCTCTGGGAGTCCAGGGTGTGTGTGTGTTGAAGGGCGGAGGTGGGGGTGGGGGTGACCGCGGCGCTCCCACAGCGCCCCCTGGCCTTCCCTCGGGAGCGCGCAGCTCGGCGCCCCCCGCAGAGTAACGGGTCGCGCGGGGCGGACGCCGCGAGGACAGCTAGCCTTGCGGGCGCTCGGCGCGGAGAGGTCGGAGGCTGGAGGCGGGATCTATGCGTCCTCCTGCTGATCAGCCGAGTCCGCCCGGAGCGGGATGCCCGCGGCTCGGGGCCTGAACGGAGCGTGAGGGCCAGGGAGGCTGGGCTGGCCCTTCCGCGCGCAGCCCCTCTCGCGGCTGGGCACCGTCCGAGCCGCCCTGGCCGGCCGCCCGGGGCCATGGGGCTGTGCTGCTGCAAGGCCTGGAGCGGACACCTGCGGGCGCCCAAAGGTAACTCTTGGCGCGCACGTGCGCCGCAGGCTCTGAGCTTTTGCGCTCCGGGCGCCGCCTCCTTTAGGCTGCGGCCGGGGCTGCGAGCCCCTCCTCAGGGACTTGTCTGCCGTTTCTCGGAGCCTCCCGACACCTGCCTCAGCTTGGAATTGGCTCGGGTGCGGCTGCAAGTCCCGAGACTCCGAACTTGGCTTGTGCATCCAGGAGCTCCCCTTGCTCCGCCGCGCTGGCTGGGGCCGGGAAGGGGAGGAGGCTGGAGGACGGGAGGGAGCGGGCCGTCCTGGGCTGCTGGTCCGCCAAGTTCACTGCTGGGGCCGCGTTGCCCCGGCAGCCTGCCCGCCCGGCTGCCGGTCCCCTGCAGGGGGAGCCCGGCCAGCGCCTGTGTCTGCGCCGCCTCTTCGGCTTAACCGCCGCGAGCGGGCCCATTCATTCCCCTCTCCCGCCTCTGTCACTGATTTGAACCCAGGGATTCTGACTCTGTTTTCCAAAAGCCAAGGCGGAATCTGCGAGAGGGGCAGCTTGCGGAACGCGGGGCTCCTCTCAGAGAGCCGGTTGCTGGCACCACCTGAGGTCGGGCAGCCTCTCGCAGGGGCCTTTCTCAGGTCACCTTGGACTGACTGACATGATGCCTGTGATTTTCGGAAAATTGATTGAGGCATCCCTGTATAGCCGCGCTTCCCCAACCTCTCCTGACCTCAAAACTCACCTGCCTGCTTATTAAACACTAGAGGCCTGGTGCACAGAATTCTAGCAAGGTAGAGTCCCTAGGCCTGGCCTCCATGCCTCCTCCTTCCCTTGCTCCCTCAGCGCCCACCGCTGCCGCAGGTCACCCGCCCTGTTCCGCCCCCTGCTGGTCAGTGTATGTCATAGAGAACAATCAAACTGCTCTCAGTCGAACTCCTGTACAGGCAATTTGTACATTAGCCTTGCAAATCCTAGATAATAAAAGGCTAATATGCAAATAGACCAAACAGCGGAACAACTAAACAAATGGACAACCAGTCGCTATGACATGTGCTGGCCACCAGGGGGCGTGCTTTGGCTGCAGCGGGATGGTGGAGCAGGTGAGCAGGGGCACCAGACCAAGGCAGGGTGCAGGTTGCTGCCTTTGAGGTGAGCCACTGGTGGTTACTGAAAATTCTTTGCTCTCGCATGCTATGGTCCTGCCAGGCACTTGTACCTGCTGAGGGCACTAGCCCTGCTTGCACCCGTTGCCAGCACTTGAAGCTGCTGCTTGCACCCACTGCCAGTGCCGGCTCCGCTCTCACCTGCTGCCAATGCCGGGTGCTGGTCCCGATCACTTGGTGCCATCAGCGGGTGTGAGCAGTGGCTGCCAACCTTGATTGCCCCTGAGGGCTTCTCCATCTCCTCCTGCTCCGGAGGGGTAATAGGGCAGCAGCTGCTGCTCGCACCCACTGATGGCACCAATCGCTCTGTGCCTTCAGCAGGTGTGAGCTGGGCTGGCTCTGTCAGTGCATGGGAGTGGCAGCAGCAGGAGTGGGGCTATTAGCAGACAGGGGACAGGAGGTAGAGGGCGCTATGGTGAAAGGGCCCAGGTGGGGGTGTGGAGGATGGGCTGAGACCCCCCCCCCCACTGTGCCTGCCTCAGCCTCACGACCCATAGTTCCTTTCAAGGACCCACAGTTCCTTTCAAGGTGCACAAATTCATGCACTGGGCCCTTTGTGTGGGTGGGTGGATAGATAGATAGATAGATAGATAGATGATAGATTCAGCTCTCTGGGTGTCCCTGAGTGTTTCAGGGCTTTCCCACATAACTGCTGGGACTGGTGAGTTGGAAGCCTTTCAGGTAAACTGTAGGGTCAGTGAGGGCTTTATCAGATGGGTGCCTGGTCCCTGCTCCCTGCTCCCTGAACAATGTAGTTTGAATCCAGATAAATAAAAGGCATGTGAAAATGTCCAGTGGCTTGAAGGACTCCATCCAGGGGATAACAATGATGCCCTTACAGGCTTGCTTCCCGAAGGGTTTGGGGTAGCTCATCACGTGTGTAATAAATAGATATGAAAAGCTAAGCAGGACCCTGAAACTAAACAGAACATGTGAGCAAAGAGAAGTTCACCCTGCCTTCAGGAAGGTATTGTCTGTGGTTTTGAGCCACTTTGAGCCAAAACCAAATAGGAAATGTAAATAGTCACATGGTTCTCATTGCCCTGGGACAACAATTATCTTAACATTTGATTTTAAAAAGAAAAAAAAATTGTGTGGGACTTCTTGTTTGGAGGATCTGAGAGCAGGCCTGCCTGGCTGTCCCTGTGGGACTGAGAGCAAGGCCTCTATGTGCGGGCTGCAGGCTTGCGGACACTGGGCTGCGGGCGGGCAGGGACCGGAGCCCATGGCAGGATTTCCCTGGGACTGGCTGGGTTGGAGAAGCCCTGGTCTGTCCTGACTCTTCCTCAGTAAAGAAACAAGCAGGGAGTGGAGCCTGAGTCCCAGAAACAAGGGCCGATTTGCCAGGCTTGGGTTAGGAAGGGTACTTACTCTCTGGAAGCCCCAGAGGGGAGCCGGGGCAACCCCTGCTAGGTTTGTCTTCTGAGGCTGTGCCGGAGTGTTTCCTAGCTTGCCCCCACCCTCCCACCTGCCTCAAGGCACTGCTGGCCCTAGCAGCCTGGGGCAGGGACCAGTCTGAAGGGCCCACATAGTTCCAGGGCCCCTGTAAATTAGCGAGGCTGACCCTGACCGGTTTGACTCAGTGGATAGAGCATTGGCCGGTGGACTCAAGGGTCTCAGGTTCAATTCTGGTCAAGGGCCTGTACTTTGATTGCGGGCACATACTCAGTAGGGACTATGCAGGAGGCAGCTGATGGATGTTTCCTCTCATCGATGTGTCTAACTCTCTATTCCTCTCCCTTCCTCTCTGTAAAAAAGCAATAATATATATATGTTTGTATATGTATATATACATGTATGTATATATATATATATATATATATATATATACACACACTTAAAAATTAGCGAGGCTGCCAACAGGTGCACCATGGTGAGCGTGCACCTGCCAGTCCCAGGCACAGCCAGCCACTGCCAAACAGGAAGGAAGGCAGCCATTTGGTTTTTAACATAAAATCTCTAAATGTTTTTGATGTTGCCTCATTGAACCAGTATGAACTCATGGTCAACATGGCCAGGTCAGTGGATAGTTTGGACCATTGTTCAAAATGAGTTCTGCCATAAACCCTAGGAATCATGAATTATCGAAGTTGGGAAGGTTTTTCACTGCATGACTTCTCAGAGCGTTTAACTCACGTCTGTGATTGTGGGTCTCCAAGTCAAGTGGGTTGTAGGTACGATCTCCAAACCTTTGTCCCCTGGGAACTGGCTTGTCATAGAGCAGCTTGGGGCACCTGCATCCTGGACGACTTTGAGAAATGCTATTTTAGATGCTAACCGATTCAGTTGCCATAGCAGTGATGCAGTCTGACGGTTCTCAAGGGGGTGCGCATATTTGTGTGTGCCATGCATTTGGCTTTCTCACGTTCCAGACTAGAAATGTGTGTGTGTGTGTGTGTGTGTGTGTGTGTGTGTGTATTTACTTTTAAAAAGGTCAAAAGAGAGTGCATTACTCATTGATAGAATTTACTTTTCCCAAGACAACAACAGCTGTTACATTACTTTAATCAGAACTTTTACAACAGAATATTTGATTATGTTGCCCCCATGTAAAAATGTACTCGTTAAAGTACAAAAACTTAAATAACTCATAAATTCCATGAAGACAGCAGCAAAAATAAATCACACGCCAGAGTCATCATAGTGGATCTAGTCATCATGCTCTTATTTTATTTTATTTTTATTTATTTATTATTTTATATATATATTTCTTTATTGATTTCAGAGAGGAAGGGAGAGGGGGAGAGAGAGAGAGAAACATCAGTGATGAGAGAGAATCATCCATCAACTGCCTCCTGCACACCCCCTACTGGGGATGGAGCTCTCAATCCTGGCATGTGCCCTTCACCAGAATCGAACCCGGGACCCTTCAGTTTGTAGGTTGAAGCTCTATCCACTGGGTGCTCTTATTTTATTTTTTAAATCCCCACTCGAGGATATGTTTTTATTGATTTTAGAGAGAGAGGGAGGGAGAGAGATAAAGAGCGAGCCACATCTATGTGAGAGAGAAACATCCATTGCTTGCCTCCCACATACACCCTGACCGGGATGGAACCCATGACCCAGGCATGTGCCCTCACTGGGAATCAAACCTGCACCTTTTTTGGTGTGGGGGATGATGGTCCAATCAGCTGAGCCACCCAGCCAGGGTAGTCATCATCCTTTTAAAATCCAAAGCGTGGTCCAGCCAATGTGGCTCAGTGCTTAAGTATAGACCCATGAACCAAGTCTAGGTTCAATTCCCAGTCAGGGCACATGCCCGGGTGTGGGCTCCATCCCCAGTAGGGGGCATGCAGGAGGCAGACGATCAATGATTCCCTCTCATCATAGATGTTTCTCTATTTCTTGTCCTTTCCTCTCTGAAATCAATAAGAATATCTATTAAAAACAATAAAATCCAAAAACTAGCACGGTCCCTAGGAGACACCGGCTGTCCTGGAAATTTCAGAGCTGCAATTTGGGTAGCTTGTACCTAGGAGGGCCATAGGCACTTTTCAGGGTGTAAGGTGCTGTGATATTAGTCACACCATGACATGCAAGACATGGTTGCAAAGAGAACAGGCCTGGGTGTGGGGCTTCTGAGGCAGGTCAGTGAGCAGGACCTGCTGTGTGAAGTGTGAGGCCTTCCTCAAAGCAGAGGGCAGGCATGCTTGCTCTGAACTCTGAGGACACTGTCTGAGTCCGGCGTTTCTCAGCGATGGTTCTAGATCTTTCTGCGGTGGGTCTAGAGCTCTGCAGTGAGTCTGTTCAGTGGCAAATTTCATTTTCTTCAGCTTTTTACTGTGTCCCAAGGCTGAGACTTGGAGGAAGCAGTTCAGAGTGTAGCACTGAGGCAGTTTTTGTTCAAGGCAGGGAGGGTGCCTGGCAGACTGGTGGGCTCCTAAGACCTTTGGGGAGCACTGGCCTCCTGCTACCACTTCATCCCCAAATTCACCCATAACACCTCCTGCTGGTTTCAGCACTGAGAGCCTTCTCCGTCTTCTGGGATCTTGTTACCTGTCATGTCCTGTCTTCCCAAAGCCTCATCCTTCCTTCCACTGACTCTGCATTAGCCCAAAAGCCTGCCCAAGTCCTTCATCAGCACCTTTTTTAAAAAGCCAGTCTCTTTCCCTGTGTGCACAAAGGCCTGCACATCCTTGTGGCTCTCTATCCTCAGCTCCCCAGAAAGCTGCCTGCCCTGCCTTCCCCTTGTCTTCCTTTTGCACTTAGCCCTATCCCCGTGCTGGACCTGGTGACCAGTCCTGGCTCCATGAACACCTGAAAGCCCCCCTGCCTTCTAACTCTCCTTGGCCTGCCCTCTCCGCCCCTACTCCCTTTAATACACTGCAGTCAGCTGTGAATTCTCTTTGTTTAACCTTCTGAGCTCTGTCTGTAAGTCCCCGCAGGCCTTTAATGACAGTGGTTGCCTCTAAGGCACAGCCTCTCAAAACCTCTGCAATGCCCTCCTCCTCGCCCAGCACCTCCCCCTCGCCCAGCACCTCCCCCTCGCCCAGCACCTCCCCACCCTTCTGATTGGGCACTATGCTCTGTTGAGAATCTGCTCAGCAACAGAGCAGGATGGGAGGTGATCCTGCTCACATCCCTCTGTCCATGTCTGCTAGTGCCCAGCGCATCCCATAGGGAGTCCAGCTGGGAGAATGGCCCCACTTGGTGTAACTTTCTGCTGTGATTTCATGAGGTGCAGGGCCCCTGGATGGGCAGTAACACTGCTGCTGCTGCCTCTATGCCGCTTGCTGCCCAGAGCAGTGGAGAGGGGTTGACCACCCCTGAGCAGGGATGATAGAATGGGCTCTCCTTGTAAACCCCTGGACAGCCTCTGGGCCCATATTCTTGCAAAAGTTCCATTTTCATGGAGTCCTCCAGGATTGCTAGTGGGAAGCTGCCATCCCAGCTTCTGTCGTGCATTTAACAATCATTCCTTGGGCACCTGCTGCCAGGCAGGCCTCACTTCTGGTATGAGGATAAAGAGTTGGGGAGGGCCCTAACCACTTTGGCTCAGTGAATAGTGTCAGACTATAGACTGAAGAGTCCCAGTTCGATTCCGTCAAGGGCACATGCCTGGGTGTGGGCTTGATCCCCAGTAGGGGATGTGCAGGAGGCAGCTGTTCAATGATTCTCTCGCATCATTGATGTTCCTATCTCTCTCTCCCTCTTCTTTCCTCTCTGAAATCAATTAAAAATATATACGTATTAAAAAAAAAAACACATAACAACGTTGTGGAGATGTGGCCTCTGCATCACCAGGCTCATAGCCTGGCCAAGTGGAGACCCAGAAAACAGTCAGTGACCCTGCAGGCCAAGAGAAAGGCATGAGATGAGCAAGCTTGAGTGCTCCAAGCAGAGTGCAGCCAGGCCTTCAGGGAGGAACAGCCAGGCCAGCAGAGACACTGAGCTGCAGGGGCACCGGGCCCAGTTGACTCCTCCATTCGGTGTCTCCTGGGCTAGTGATGGCCAAAGCTAATCAGACTAATGCTGAACTCTTGATTTTGTCCTTTTGCTCCAATTTGCCATCAGAAGTCCTGCCATTTCTATTTCCAGAATGCATCTGAATCCCGCTGCTTGTCTGTCTCCCATGCCAGGCACCTTTGCCCAGCCATCAGCATGCTGCCCCACAGTGCCAATGACCTCCTGGTGGGTCTTCAACTTGGACCCTGATCCAGCTCATTCTCCAGCAGCAGCCAGTGACTGTTTTTGTGGCCTACAGGATCTCGTTGCTTCTTGCTCACCAGTGCTCAGAATGGAATGCATTCACAGCAGACTCAGCCTCGGGCTGCAGGGACTGTCCCTGTGGGCCCGAGTGCTAAGGCCTCCCCTCCGTAGCTCAGGGTTTGCAAGTGTCCCAAGCAGCCAGCAGTCCTGTAGGTGTTTCAACAAAGGAACCAGCCTCAGGCAGAGGATTTGGTCCCAGATCCTAACCGGGAGCCCCCTGTTACCTCTGTGAGTCTCTGTGTCCCCACGTGTAATCCAGACAGGCATGCCAATGTCAGGAGCTGTCAAGAAGGCCCAGCCATGGTCCTGGCTCTGCCCCTTCCTAGCTGTTTCCAAGGTTCATCGATGTCGTAGCATGTATTGCTGCTTCATTCCCTTTTGTGGCTGAATATAATCAGTATGAGCACACAACCTTTTGTTTGTCCATTCATCAGTTGACCGAGGTGTGGATTGTATTTGCCAGTGTTTTGTTGAGGATGTTTGGGATGCTTCTTGCAACAATGTCTTTGCTTTGTTATCAGAGGAACACTGGCTGCACAGGAGTGGGGAGCTGTTCCCTCCTCTTCTGCTTTTTGGAGGATGTTGTGGAGAATTGATATTCACTCTTCAAATGCTTGGTAGAATTCACCAGTGAAACTGTCTGCTATTAGTTCTTGAATGATTGGTAGAATTCTTCATTGAAACATTTTGGGGCATGTTGAAATTGTTCAGTCTCTTGTTAAAGATTTATTTAGATTTTTCTATTCTTGAGTTGGTTTTGGTAATTTATGTCTTTCTAGGAATTTGTCTACTTCATTTAAATAATCTAATTTGTTGGCATACAGTTTTTAAAATATTTTATCCCATTAGAGTACTGGCTAGTGAGGCTCAGTTGTTTGGGCGTCGCCCATTCATTGAAAGGTTGCTGGTTTAATTCCCAGTCAGGGTACAGGGCTCAATCCCTGGTGAAGATGTGCAGGAGGCAGCTGATCCATCTTTTGCTTTCAAATCAATATTTCTCTCTTTCTCTCCATTTCTCTGTCACTAAAATCAATAAAAATCTTTAAAATGTGTATTACTTCGTTACAATCCTCTTAATTTTTGTAAGGTTGGCAGTGATGCCTGCTCTTGCATTCCTGACTTTATTAAGTCTTTTTTTTTCTTGGTCAGTCTAGCTAAAATTAGTCAAATGTGATCCTTTTAAAGAATGAACTTCTGTTTTTACTAACTTTTTTCTATTCCTCTTTTCCTATTTGATTTATTTTCACTTTAATCTTAACTATTTCCTTCCATGTGTTTGGTTTGGCCTGTCCTTTTTAGTTTTTTAAAGTGTAAAGTTAGATTATTGACTTTTTTTTTATAATGTAGCCATTTATAGCTATAAATTTCCCTCTAAGCACACTGCTCCCCATAAGTTTTGATACACTGTGTTTTCATTTTCATTCATCTCAAAGTGTTTTTTTAAATTCCTCTTGTGACTTCTTTGCTTATTTAAGACTGAGATGCTTAGTTTTCACATATTTATGAATTCTCTAAATTTTTATTTTCTTTTTGACTTCTAATTCCATTCTTCTGTAGTTGGTGAATATACTTTCATATTTTGTTTTAGTCAATTCTTGTAAGTGTTAAATGCTTGCTTTATGACCTAGCATATGGTCTATCCTGGAAAATGTCCCATGTGCGCTTGAGAAGAATGTGTATTCTGCTGTTATTGGGTGGAGTGTTCCACAGATATATGTTAGGCCTAATTGGTTTCTTGTGTTGTTCAAGTCTTCCATTTCCTTATTAATTTTCTGCCTAGTTGTACTATCTATTATTGAAAATGGAATTTAAAGTCTCCAGTTATTATTAAAGAATCTGAATTCAATTCTATTTTTTACTTCATGAGTTATTGTACTCTGTTTTTAGGGGAATATCCTATATAATAAAAGGCTAATATGCAAATAGAGCAAATAGCAAACAACCGAACAACCAGTCACTATGACATGTGCTGACCACCAGGGGGCACACGTGGAACATAGTGGGCATCGGCTGCGGCAGGATGTGGAGCAGGTGAGTAGGGACGCTAGACCAAGGCAGGGCGCTGGTCAATGCCATCAGGGCGAGCCTCTGGTGGTTACTAAAAATTCTTTACTTCTGCTCTGGGATCCAACCCAGTGCTTGCACCTGCTACCGGCACCAGCCCTGCTCACACCGACTGTCAGCATTGGAGCTGCCGCTTTAACCTGCTGCTGGTGCCTGGCACCGGCCCCAATCTCTCATTGCCATCAGTGGGTGCGAGCAGCGACTGCTGGCCTTGATCATCCCTTAGGACTTTTCCACCTTCCCCTGCTCCTGATTAGGGGATTAGGCGATTAGGGCAGCAACTGCCACTTGCACTTGCTGATGGCACTGTCCCACTCACACCTGCTGCTGATGCCAACCCCAATTGCTCTGCGCCGTCAGTGGGTGCAAGCAGGACCAGCGCCATCAGTGCATGGGAGCAGCGGAGCAGCAGTAGTGGGAGCAGGGCTGCCAGCAGACAGGGTTCCAGGAGTTGTGGCAGGATGGGCCAGGCGGGGGCATGGAGAATGGACCAAGACCCATCTCTGTGCCCACCGCAGCCTCACGGCCCACAGTTCCTTTCAAAATTTGTGCACTAGGCTCCTAGTATGTTTATAATTGTTAAATCTTCCTGCTATATCAGACCTTTTATCATAAGATTTTCCTCTTCATCTCCAACAATATTTCTGTCTTAAAGTCTAATTTGTTTGATTATTTGTGTAGCTACTATAGCTCTTTTTTTTGGGTATGGTTTGCATGGTATATCTTTTTCTATCATTTCACTTTGAACCTATTTGAATTTTTAAGTCTACATGTGCCTCTTATAGAAAGGATTTAGTTTGTTTTTCAAATATATTATGTCAATTCTGGCCTTTTTATTGGAGTGTTCAGTGAGTGCATTTACACTGCATGTAATTACTGTAAGTTAGTGCTATGTCAAACACTTTTCTATTTGTTGTCTGTAAGTCTTTCTTCTTTTTGTGGTAAATAGATACTTTCTATTGTAACATTTTAATTTCCTTAAATACTGTTTCTTAACAGTATTTTCTTGTTTAGTTATTTTTTTAGTGGTCATTCCTGGGATTACAGTTAACTTCTTAATTTAACACAACCTAGTCAAATTAATACTATGTTAACTTCAATAGTATACCTTTTATCTCCACAACTGAGATAACACTCTAACCAACTGAGCTACCTGCCCATGGCTCCCTTTAGAATTCTTCATAATATAGGTATGCTAGGATAGAGAACTGCATGCTCTCTTTTTGTTTACATTACTCCCTTGTTTTTGAAGGATGGTTTTTCAGGACATATAATTTTTGGTTGATAATTTTTTTGCCCCAGCATTTTGAAAATGTTATCTCACTGACTTTTAACTTCCATTATTTATGATGGAAGTCAACTATTAATTTTATTGAGAATGCCTTGTATGTGATGAATTCTGTTTTGTCTTTGGATAATTTACAATAGTATTCTAGGTGTGAATTTCTTTGAGTTCATTATATTTGGAGTTCATTGAGATTCTTAGATGTATAATGTTTTCAACAAATTTGAGAAGTTTTCACCAATTATTTCTTCAGATATTCTTTTCATTCCTTTTTTTTCCCTCTTTTTCTTCTTCCAAGACTTTCATGATGTGTTGGTTCACTTGGTGGTGTCTTACTGGGCTCTGAGGCTCTATTTATTTTTCTTCATTCTTTTTCCTTTTTGTTCCTTTTTTGTTCTTCTTGTTCCTTAGTTGATGTATCTTAAGTTTACTGATTCTTTCTTATGCCAGTTCAAATCTGCTATTGTGTCCACTATGGTGAATTTTTCATTTCAGTTATTGTATTTTTAAATTCTAGAATTTTTTGTTTCTTATAGTTTCTACTCCTTTCTTCATATTCTTTATTTATTGAGATATTTTAGTCACATTTACCTTTCATTTTTTAGACATGGTTTTCTTTAGTTTTTTTAATATCTTTATAATACCTGATTTGAAGTCTTTGTCCAGTAAGTCTAACATCTGGATTGATAATTTCTATTGACTGCTTTTTTTTTTTTGTATATGAACCATACTTTCTTGTTTCTTTGTGTGTCTTGTAATTTTCAAAAAGTGAACATTGTAGATAATACATTGTGGCAACTCTGAAAATTGTCTTCCCTTTTCTCCGTAGGTGGTGTTGTAGCTATTTAGTGACTTCCCTGGCCTAAATCTACAACATCTGTAGTATGCATCCATTGAAGTCTCTCCTTAATTGGTTTAGCTATCAGCTAATTATTTGTCGGAGATATAATTAAATGCCTTGAACCAATGTCTTCTACCCTTTGCTGAGTGTGTGTGTGTGTGTGTGTGTGTGTGTGTGTGTTAGGAGACATCTTTAGTGACTAGGTAGTTTATGACTGCCTTAGTCTTCACTTTCTGCTTGTGCAGGGACTCAAAATCAACCAGAGGTGAGAAAATGGGGACATCTCAGGTCTTTTCTGCTCATGAACACAGCTATGCATATGTACATGGCCATGTAGGGCTCCAGAAACATGTCAGAGCTTTTCAAATCCCCCAATAGGCTTTTCACTTCCCAGATTTTTCTTTTGGCCAGCTCATGCTCCCTCCAATTAGTCGCATAGCTTTAGCTATCTGTAATATTAAAGAATGACCACTAATGGTTTTTGACCAATGCTCTAGAGCTAGGCTTTTCTGCAGAATGAGTCAGTTGAATTAATGACCATGCTCTATAAATGGGCTTTTCCAGTGAGTGGCGAGACAGGTCAAACTGTGACAGTGTTCTGGGGATGGGACTTTCTGAGACGCTAATTCATATAAGGTCTGTGATCAGGTATTTAGGTCTTCTCACCCAGGCAGTGTGAAATGTTGGAAGCTCATGAAGCTGGCAGTTCAGCACATCTTGTTCTGAATTCTGGTTCTGTCACAAGCTATCAGTGCATCCTCAGGGACAAGTTACTTCTGAGCCAAAGAGGGATGCCTTCGTCTGGACATTGGGCTACCTCACCAGGGATGTCCATTGCCTCTCTCTATGGCACACACAATTAATGGGGATAATTATTATTTGGCTTGAGACATAGGGTGAGAATCCAAAAAATGATGAGGCCAGCATTGTTTTGTTGCAGTAAAAGCACTTACAACACATACAATACTCATTGTGTGCCAAGTCCTCTTCCAAACACTTTATATACAGGAATGCACTTACTTTTCACAATAACCCTCCAGTGGATATTATTAGTTTCATTTTAGAGATGAGGACTCACTAAATGGAGTTTCCTGCCCAGGCCCCTGAGAGCTGGGATTTCAGTTCAGGCTGGCTGGTACCAGAACATGCACTTGTAACCTGCACTCCATGTTTATTTTATTTTAATGCCACACAACACAAATCCAGGTTTTCACTTTTACAACTGGCAGTAGAGAGCACTAAAGTGAGAGTAGAATGGAAATCAGTTCTGCCTTTTAATAATGAAACTTGGAACAAAAGGATTGGATACTGCCTAGTGAACATCCAATTTGGAAAGAGTCAAAAGTCAGTCACAAGCCAGCAGCTTCTCCTTTGTGGCTGTGGCCAGGTTCAGTTCCTCTCTAAGGATCAGTCACACAACAGGACTTGCCACCCATCCAGTCAGAGTTCCTCTTGGGGCAGGGGTGCAACCTGTCCCTGGAGCTGGGAGCTGCCCTGAACCCCAGCTTTTCCTGAATCTGCTCAGACTCACACAGACTACAGGCAAGTAAGAGCCCCTCCCAGCAGCTCCTGGTGCAGAGCACAGCAGCCAGAGGCCCCTGCAGCGGAGGGTGGATGTGTGATTACTTGGTGCTCACCGTGACACACCAGGGCTGTGCAGGAACAGGCATTCCTGAGTTCAGTGCAGTCTTTTATGACTCACCCAGGTCCTGTTTCCCAGTGGCCACTGCCCACCATGAAACTATCCCTGCAAGTGCACAGCACACAATGTAGATCAGGAGCTGGCGTGAGGTCTCTGTGCCTGCCCTCCAGCTTCCTTCCACAGCCACCCAGGGAGAACCCTACCTGGCAGACCTAACCAGTAGGTCTGAAGCTATGACAGATGTTCAGATAGCACCCACCTGAATGACTAGGATGTTTGTAAAATGGCACTGCCCCAGGCTTCCTGGAGCCCTTCAGAATCTTCACGGTCTAGTACCAGAACCTTGTTGCCTGGCCCAGCAGGGCCACCCCGGCCTGGTCCAGGCCTTGGTCCACTTCTGCTCTGATTGGTGTTCGTCTCTGAAGAGCCATTTATAGGCTTTTGGACACCACCCAGTCTGCTGCAAGCTGAGAGCCCCGCACTTGGGAGCAGAGGGATCTTAGTAGGTAGTTTCCACTCCCTCAGTTTACTGATGAGGAGAGTGGGATGGAGAGAGCCTTTGTCAATCTCCAGGAGCCCAAAGCTCATTTGGACAAAGTGTGAGCCTCTTGTAAGTTGAGGGTCAGAGTGTGGGGACAGCATGAGTGACGTTAGTCAGGTCACCCAAGTGTTAAATTCTGACCATCCCGCTTTGACCTGCTGTGCCTCTGTGGGGCCCGCCCCACACCCCACCTCCTGCCTCAATGCCAGAGGGCCTGAAGGGAGAGGATGCTGGATCTGTGCCACCAACAGTCTTCCCAAGACAGCCATGACCACTGAGGTCTTCTGGGAGGCCCAGTACCTGCTAGCTCAGCAGCCATATCCAAGGTCTCCTGCTGCAAACAGGCCACTCTCCTATTTGGGAAACGGGCTCTTCACAAGCGAAGGTCTCTCAGGAATGAGTTAAGGAGAACAGCCACCACTCAAACTCTGAATCCCATCTTGCTAATGAGCAAACTCGGTGTGTATCCATATAACAGGCAGCTCCGAGGGGATGAACTGAGAGTCCGTTGGCCCTCTCAGAGATCATTTGGCTCTCCTTCTCATTTCCTGATGAGTTTTCAAAGAGGAAGTGACTTGCCTTAGGCCTAGCAGCATGCCAGTGGCCCAGCTGGGAGTGGCTCACTCATGGTTCCTCCAGTCTGGGGGCCTGTGTTTTTGACTCTGAACAAGAGTACCAGATTTTGTTCTGGTTCATCCATATGTTGTGCACTGTACTGGGGTGACTGCAGAGTGTGTAGCACACCTTCCTTTCTCCAAGGCATTCAAAGGGGGCAGGAGAAGAACACACAGGAGTTATTCAAGGCAAGGGTGCGGATTGGGGAGAGCTGATGGATGTGAGGGAAGCACTCTTTCATGCCCTTCTAGCAGCTGGGTGGGCACGGCCAGCCTCTTGGACACGGCCCTGCTATGAATGTGCTCCATCACAAGTAACCCTTCTCTATTGTCTCAACATTGTCCAAGTACCAGGAGAGACAAATGGGCTTAGACTTAAGCCTCTCTACTTTGCCATAGGCCATGGCCCTCTCTATTGCCCTGCTTTGCTCATTTGCTTTGACTCACTGTCCTGCTGTCTATGTATATTCATAGGGTCAATAGGGGTTCCCCTTATGTCTGCCTGGCTTCTCAGCCTTCGTTCAGAAGCACTTTATGCGAGGAATGCACTCACCCATTGAATAGGTGGTCTTGATTTGAGAAGGGAGATAGGCTAACATTGCCGAGTGCTTACTGTGCCAAGCCCAGCACTGCTGTGTTTCAGGTTCTCAGCTTCCTGCCAGCGAGTGCAATCATGTTGGTCTGAGACATGAGACATTGAGGCTATGATGGGTAAGTCACTTGCCCAGGCCCCCCAGATGCCGCTGGTGAAGCTGTTTGAACCCGGCTCTGAATGACCCCAAATGTGGAATCTTTCTCTTCCTCAGTTGTCTTTCCAGCCTCAAGAAAAAATTCTTTTTTTTTTTTAAAGAAAAGAGAGGTTTCTATTTATTTTTTAAATATATTTTATTGATTTTTTACAGAGAGGAAGGGAGAGGGATAGAGAGTTAGAAACATTGATGAGAGAGACATCAATCAGCTGCCTCTTGCAAACCCCCTACTTTTCCGGAAAGATTCCAGCTCATAGTTCTTGGCCACTGGGACTGTGGGTCTTTGAGGTTTCTCTGGCTACCTAATGAAGTGACTTCTGATGACACCCTAATAAGGTGCCTCTCCCCCGACAACCCACAGGACTCGGCAGAGCCTGGGAATCCCTGGAGACCCCAAACAGCAGAGCCCAAAGAAGGTCTCGGCTCCTCCCTTTATTCAGAGCTGGGAGCTGCTCCTTCCCAGGAAACTCTGGGGGAAGAGGATGTCTGGGGGAGAGAGGCCTTGGAGCCCCAGAAAAGGCATGGGTCACCCAACATCCTCCCCTGTGAGGCCCCATTGTCCTGGACTCAGCTCCCAGGCTGGCCACCCTTGCCACTGCGCATTCATGAGCAGGTTTCAGGCCTCTTCTGAGAAGTGCTATTTGTAGAGTCTTTCTAAAATACCACAAAGGCGCCATTCACAGAGCCTGCTTGGAACTCGGCAGAAGTGGGAACTAGCTGCTGTGCTCAGCATCTGCTGGGCCGCTGGAATACGTGTCCCACCCCCTATCCCAGGCTTCGTGTGCTCCAGCAAGGACAAGGTCCCCATGCTGGCTTGAAGGCACTCAGCTCTCAGTGGGCAAGTTGGGGCCCTCCTATGGTCCAACCCATCAGGCCCTAGTCTCCATCCTTCACCTTCAGTCACCAGGCTACCGCAGGCTATCTAGTTGGATGGAGGGTCCAGAGCAAAGGACCAGAATGGTGTGACTTAGGGAGGGTCCCAGAGATAAAGCTTTCTCCTCCAGAACCAAACTCTCATTTCAGGTGCCCAGTTGCGCCTGGGTCCTCGCTCACTCCAGCAGTGCACACAGAGCATTTCCAAAAACCTTCCTCGTGGGATGTTCATGGAGTCACATTACCTGTGAATCTGGGGTGCCTGGGAGGAGTAGAGCAGAGCGGTGTGTCCCTGCTACTGGGCCTCAGGAGCCTTTGCCACGCTAGTGTGCCAGGCCTGCACAGTGGCTCATCCAGTCAATACATTTGATGATTTCCCAATTTTTGTCTTCTAATCACGTGTTGCATATAAAAATCATGCCCTGGCTGTGGTGGCTCAGTTGGTTGGAGTGTCATCCCATACACCTAAAGGTGGTGGGTTCTATTCCTGGTCAGGGGACGTGCTCAGGCTGTGGTTCGATTCCAGGTCAGGGTTCAAGCAGGAGGCAGCCAATTGATATTTCGCTTGCTCTCTCTCCCCCTCTCTATCTGCCCCCCTTTCCTCTTTCTAAAATCAATAAAATTAGCCCTACCTGGTTTGGCTCCATGGATAGAGTGTCAGCCTGTGGACTGAAGGGTCCCAGGTTCGATTCCAGTCAAGGGCATATGACTGGATTGCGGGCCCGATCCCCAGTAAGGGGCATGCAGAAGGCAGTGATCAATGATTCTCTGTCATCATTGATGTTTCTCTCTTCCTCCCTCCCTCCCTCGCCCTTCCTCTCTGAATTCAATAAAAAAAATTTTAAAAATAAAAATCAATAAAATTAAAAAATATATTAAAAAACAGAGAAGAAAAATCAGATGTCCCTCCATAAGGAGGCAGCTTCACTATCCTGGCCTTGCCAGGGCTGAGAACCTGCAGTGAGCCTTGCTTTGTGTCTGGTAGTGCCTGGCAGACACACCTCACTGCCTGCAAAGCTTGGCAGCCAAGATCTGATGCTCCCTGGTTGAGCCAGTACACCAGCCGGGACTGATGTCCAGGCCTCCTGGTTTTTTTTAAACTTCAGATCTCCGACAGACCAGTCCCTGGTCACCGTTGGGCATAAAGGGTGCTTTGCCATTCCTAGACCAGTAGTGGGTCATTGCATACAGCCAGCACAAAGTGCAACCCTCGCCAAGGGCCTGGCCAGGTGACCATCCCAAAGATGGCCTGAGGTTCTAGAAGCATCATCATGGGAAGAACAATGCTGCCTCTGTCTCAGCCCTGGCAATGGAGCTAGAATCTGCCATCCTAATGGCCGGCAGCCCCTGAGACAAAGAGGCCCAGGTCACTCACCAGCTATAGAACTTCAGGTGGTTCTTGGCATTTCTGTGCCTGTTTCCCCCTCAGTAAGGTGAGATGTATAGGCCTGGTTTGCAAGTTGCCATGAGGATAAGAAATGATATAAAAGCCACACCTGGCATGGTGCAATATACAAATCTTATAACATAGAAACCCACACATGAAACCTATATGTTTATGTTGACCAATGTCACCCAATCAATTTAATATATAATTTTAAAAAAAATAGCCATGCCTGCTTGAGCAGACCTCCATTACAGATGGCAGCCTGTCCCTAAGTGAATTAGCACAGAATGGGGAGCTTGGCAGTTTCTGTGGCTGCCTCGCCTCCCCTTGGGGCTGTATGCTCTTTGCAGACAGGAATGCAGCTGGGGTCCTGGCGTCTTCAGCCCCTCTCCCCCACACACAGAAGACCCTCCTGAGGAGGTGTAGCAGATGGTCAGAGCAGTTGCTCTGAGGAGGGTCTGTCGCCCAGAGCACTGGGAGGGGGGCTGACTTGTGTCTATTTGAGCAGTTGATTGGGTTGATATTGTTCACCCTTTGCCCCCAAAGGCTAACCTGAATTCTGAATTTTCATGTCTTCTGTTTCTTCTCTTGTCATCCCCTGTCACTTCCTGCCTGTAGTAGCTCTCTCAGTCTCGTCTTGCTACCTATTCTAATTCCCCGGGTTCCATGGAGCCAGGGAGATGTATGGGTTGGAAATGTATGTAAAGAAGTAAAGTCTTGGAGAATCCAAGAGGGCGGCATAGGTAAACACCTATACTGCTGCCTCGCACAACAATTTCAAAACTACAACTAAAAGACAGAACGGACATCATCCAGAACCACACGAAAGCTGGCTGAGTGGAAGTTCTACAACTAGAAAGAGAGGGGTTCACGGAGACCCAGAGGAGCTGCAAAAAGCTGAGGTATGGAGACGAGCGCGCTGAGAGAGCGGGTGCCGGAGTACCTGGCTGGCTTTCTCTGGCGGGAGGGAAACGGAGACTCCCAACGGCATTGAACCCCTTATCTTACGACACTAAACCCCAGATCCAGCCGAAACTCATACGGGGGGAGTTTGGACTGTGAAAAGGGAGAAGTGCACGGAAATTTAGGGGAGTTGCAAAGGATCAGAGGTCCGGTCGCGCACGGCACCACGCGGAGGACGGACTGCTGATTGTGCCGCTGGCTTTCGCGAGTAGGCGGGAGACAGACCCTCCGATCTGTGCCACTTCTGAGTCCACTGGGCCCCTGTTTTGGGCGAAACCCTGGGGACCTAGACTCGTGTGGTCCTGGTTCGCAGGGGAGCCGGAAAGGCAGCCGTCAGAGGCGCTGCGGGTGCGTGCGCGCACAAGGACCGCTCCAGCCATTACCCAGTCACGTGAGACACAGGGGCCGTGGAGGGCGGGGCCAACTGGAAGGCAAGGCGGTCCCTTAAGCCCTGAGACTCCACCCCTCCCAAGCTCAGCAGAGGCTTCTTTGGCTGAATCCAGCACAGAAGTTTCCCCGGCACAGTGAAAATGCCAAGACAAGGGAAGGGATTACAAGCAAAAGAAATGGAGGAAAAAAAACGACTGGATATAGAGTTCAAAACCACGCTTATAAGGTTTTGCAAGAATATGCTAGAAAAGATGGATAAATTTAGTGAGACCCAAGAGAAGATGATAAAGACACTGACTGAAATGAAAACTATTATGCAGAGTACTAACAGCAGACTAGAGAAAGGCAAGGATCAAGTCAAAAATTTGAAATATAAAGAAGCAGAAAACATTCAACTGGAAAAGCAAGAAGAGAAAAGAATCCAAAAATGTGAACATAATGTAAGGAGCCTCTGGGACAGCTTCAAGCGTACCAACATCAGAATTGTGGGGGTGCCAGAAGAAGAGAGAGAGCAAGATACTGAAAACCTGTTTAAAGAAATAATGACTGAAAACTTCCCACATCTGGTAAAAGAAATAGACTTACAAGTCAAGGAAGCACACAGAACCCCAAAGAAAAGGAACCCAAAGAGGACTACACCAAGACACATCATAATTAAAATGCCAAGAGCAAAAGAGAAAGAGAGAATATTAAAAGCAGCAAGAGAAAAACAGTTTATTACCTACAAGGGAGCACCCATACGACTGTCAGCTGATTTCTCAACAGAAACAATGCAGGCCAGACGGGAGTGGCAAGAAATATTCAACGTGATGAACAACAAGAACCTACAACCAAGAATAATCTATCCAGCAAAGCTATCATTCAGAATTGAAGGGCAGATAAAGAGCTTCACAGATAAGAAAAAGCTAAAGGAATTCATCAACTCCAAACCAGTATTATATGAAATGCTGAAAGGTACCCTTTTAGAAGAGGAAGAAGAAAAAGGTAAAAGACAAAAAATTATGAACAACAAATACACATCTGTCAACAAGTGAATCTAAAAATTAAGTGAATTAAAAATCTGATCAACAGAATAAACTGGTGAATATAATAGAATCAGGAGCACAGAAAGGGAGTAGACTGATAATTCTCAGGAGGACAAAAATCATAAAGCATCAAACAGACTGAAATTATAGCAAAAAGATTAAAGTTAGGTGAGGTAAATAAGTGATCAATCAAAGGACTTGTATGCATGCTTATAAACATAACCAATGATCACAGACACTGGGGGGTCGGGGTACGCCTGGGAGGGAGGGGGGGCAATGGGGAGATATGTATAAAAAATTAATAAAAATTAAAAAAAAAAGAAAAAAAAGAAAAAAAAAAAAGAAGTAAAGTCTTGAGGCTCAGTTATTGGCAGTGTTTGGAACCCTGTTTCAGCATCTGTCCCAGGACTAGGTGGAGGGGCTGTTGGATAAGGGATTTCTGGGAAAACAAGGTGCTTCTGCGATGCCCTGTGTGTGAAAGGGACAGTCTGGCGGTTTCCTGGCTGTGCAAGTTGACTCTTCAAACGTGCGAGGCTAAGCTGCTAAAGACTCCAGCGAACCAGGTATTTTCCAAGATCCCTCTTAAAAGTGGGACTGGGGGAGTGGCTGGAGGAGTGGGGATTTATTCCCTCAATCTGCTAAGGGGAAAAGCACGCAGTGTCAGAATGATAAGATGTGAAATCTCAGCTCTGGCCCTCTGGCTGAGAGTCCTTGGATGGTTTTCTTCTATAAAAAGTCCTATAGATAGGACCTTTGTTGTGGTTACCTGGAGGCTTACCTATGAGAATGATAGGCATCTTGTCACATAACTCCAGAAAGAGGGGTTCACATAAGCTACAAAGTGAAGCGGTGCCTGAGAGAGTGCCATTTTTAAGACTACAGTGAGTCCTAGCTGGTTTGGTTCAGTGTACAGAGCATCGGCCTGCGGACCAAAGGATCCCGGGTTTGATTCCAGTCAAGATCATGTATCTTGGTTGCAGGCTTCTCCTCAGTCCAGGCCCTGATCAGGGTTCGTGCGGGAGGCAACCTATGGATGTGTTTCTCTCACATCCATATTTCTTTCTGTCTTTCCCACTCTCTTCCATTCTCTCTAAAAAATAATGGGAAAATATCCTTGGGTGAGGATTAAAAAAAAAAAAAAAAGACTACAATGAGCATGGCTGCCTTGGTGGAAAGGAGTGCCAGTCACTTAGACCACAGTGTGAATGGCTGCCTCCTGGAGTTGTGCTAGGAAGTGGTGCTGGTTAACAGTGAAATCTGCTTCCCTCCTGACCCTAGCAAGACTTCCTACATCTCTGCTTGTTTATACCTGGCCTCCGGGACAGAGGCAGCTTATAAAAACAGAGCTTTTTTTAGAATCTGAAGAATTACACATTTGGGTGAAAAGAGTGTGGTGAGGACATCTGCTAGAGCCCTGAGCTCTCACACCTGCTGGGGGTGGGCCCTCTTTGGGCTTGCCCGTGCTAAGAGAAAGCATCAATTAGAACTCCACGGTGCCCATATCAAGTTAAGGGAATTGCTTATGTGTCCAGTATAGAGTCTGTGGCTCAACAGATGTCCACACGAAGAGGCAAAAAGTGGGGAGATGGGGTGAGTGTGCAGCTAGAGCATGGGTGTGGCCCCACTGCCCATATCCACATTCTGCCCTTCTCTCCCGTCAGCCAAACGCCTTACAGGCCTCTGGCTAAATCTGCTGCCTGCAGCCTCCTGACCGGCCCTCTGTCCACCAAGACCTGGGGGAAGGGGCTGAACTTGCCTCTTGGGGAGGCAGACATGAAAATTGGTTATGTAGGCATGTGTCACTCCCAGGAGTTCCTGTGAAACGGAGGTTTTATGATGCAGAACTAGGCCAGGGGTTCACTTTCATTCCCACAATAAGGAACAGGCACGGAAAGAGCTCACACTGGCTTCCTCCCAGGCGCTGCCCTGACCTGGGCGCCTTTGTTGTGGCCAATGTGGCTTCTTGGAGGCTTTCCGTCTGTGTCTGCAGCGACCCCACTCACCCTCGGCTCCCTGAGGACTAGGGCACAGCTGCTTCATTTTCGTGCCCCCAGCTTATAGCTTGGTGCCTGGCAGAGGTCTCAGATAGGATCAGGATATTCTTCAGGGCACCTGCCCTGGGGGCTGTGGCCAACCACCTGGGAGTAAAGAACTTCCCTGATAAATGGGAATGGAGATGTGGAGCCTGGGCCGGCTGTCCTTCTACTGATGTCAGTGAGAATCTAGTAGAGTCCTTGGGTGATGGTCAACCAGGCCCCCATCACGCCAGGCTAGGGTGGTGCCGGCCTCAGAGTCAGGGCAGGCTTCCTGGCATCTGTGCTTCCTAAGCAGCTGGCCTATATGGAGCCCAGGATGGGGATCACGTGGGAGGGGTGTGAGGAACCGCCACCAGCATTTTAAATTGACACGATTACAAAGTGATTTTTACTTATTAGACTTAGTCTAAAATATGCAGTTTTTGGAATCAGAGTGAGCAGGGTGTGGTGGAACTTGGGACACCCCTCCTTTCACCAGTGGGCCCCGCGGCTGCCCGTGCTCTGCTCCTGTGGCGGGGGGGGGAAGGGGGAGGCCTGGAGGCCCTGGCACTTCCTCTGGACTGTACCCAGGCCCTTCCTATGCACCCTCATCCCACCCCAATCCCCCCCACTCCCACCTCCACTCCCAGCCCTACCCCTACTGCAGAATTTAGGAGCAAGCTCTGTTAGGTCCCAGATAAGATCCATCCTGAACCCAGATGCTTGTCCCTCCCACAGGCCCTCCCTATGGCTTAAGCACTGCTTCCTCTATGCACCTGCAGAACCTGCACTGAGCCCCACCTTCGGTCCTGCAATAGCTGCCCTTCCTCCCCACCAGCCCTCTGTGCCAGCCCCTTTAGTCACTTAGTCCACAGACCAAGGGTCCTCAGATGGACTTCTCTGACCCCTGCAGCCGTCACCCTGTCTGAGCTCATCTCCTGCTTAGTCCATTGCTCCCCAGGAGGAGCCCTGGGAGGGTGGGGCCTTGCCTGTCCTGTTCAGGCACTCGCTCCACTCCACCCCTTTGCCAAGCATGGAGCTGGCTCACAATAGGTCTTGAGGCCTATCAGTTGCCTCATTGGGAGGGCTCCCTACACAGGCAGAAAGGCCAGGCTCAGTCTGCACCAGCCAGGCCCTCCGGAGCAAGTGGGGAAACCAGGAGTTAAGAGCTTCTGGAACCACCCTTGACCAACCAGCGGGCCTGAGCTAGTGGACACCTGCTCACACTCAGCCCTGGGTGGGCAGTTCTGGTGCACATTTCTTGGGGCTGCATCAACCAGCCAGCAGGATGGAGCCCCAGTTCCCAAAGCAGCCACCGTCTCCGTTCCGCGTCCTGGTGGTCTCTTTTCACCCCCCAGTTCATTCCCATCCTGCAGGCCTCCCAGCATAGCCTCCCCAATCCACAGCCTGCACTGAGCCTTGGTTTGGAGGTCCAGGTTCAGACACCCCTGGCGGGGAGCACGCAGGAGCAGCCTGGAACAGGGAGAGGCACCAGCTTCCTGTGTTCTCACACTCCAGGTGAGCCCGGGGCTTTGTCATTCATTTCACAGGTGGTGATGAGACACTCAAGCCCAGGCTCCGGATTCTTCTCCTCCCAGAAGCCTAGGAGGGGACAGAGGAGGCAGGACCTGGGAGGGATGGTGTGGGGGCTGGACTGGGATGTGCATAGGGCTCAAGCTAGGTCACCTCCTCCTGGCCCCGCTTCTCCTTTAGACAGTGGGGACAGTCACACATCACAGCACCAACTTCTGAGATTGGCTGGGGAGAGTGCAGCTCCTGGCAGGGCCCTCGGTAGTTTGCGAGGGCCCCTGCTCAGTTCCTGGAGGTCGGATCTGACTGCTTATAGGGAAGCCGGCGCTGAGTAGGTGCTTCATAACTGGTAGGTTCCTTGCCGTCCTTAGAAAAGTGAAGTAAGTCATTATTCCTAACAGGTTAGTCAGCATACATCGCATTTATTCTAAGTGCCAGGCCCACCCCTTCTCCTCCTCAACCCCCACCAGGGAATATGGCAGGCGCAGGTCTTCATATGACATTTGGCATATTCCCTTTCATGTTGCTACATTTACTTTTTTAAAAAACACAAAAGTTATATTTAAATGGTGGGGGGGAGAACAAGGGGGCGCTGGCCTTCAGCTTAGTGTTGCCTCGATCCTGGCTTCCTAGCCACCCTGGGAGGTCAGGAGACAAGCCTGGCGGTGGCCAGACCCCAGCTGGGAGCTGAGGTGGGAGGCAGCCTTGCAGGCAGTTCTCAGTGTGGCCTGAGCCCCGCCTCCCGGTCTCAGGTTCCTGCCAGCCCTTGCAGGTTTGCATTTGTTTGTGATAATGTGTGAGGCCTGCCTTTCCAACCAGGCCAGTTCTCCTGGAAGCCTGGACTCCTGGTTTTTCTCACTTTTGAGACCCCTGGCACCGTGTCTGGGGTGTAGACCTTCAATAAGTATTTGTAGAAGGGAGAATGGGATACGAAAAATGGGGTAGGTGAGGTGGAACAGTTAAGGAAGGTGAAAGAGAAGGGGGATATTTGAGCTGGATCTTGATGAGTGGGTAGGAGTTTATTATGTGTACCAAGTGGAAAGGCATGTCAGGAAGAGGGAACAGCATGAGCAGAAACAGGGGGTGTGAAGTGCCCTGTGAATCCCAGGAACGAGAGTCAGCACTGGGGATGTAGCGAGATGGGTAGGAGCTAGCTGGGCTCCAAAGGTGCTCGCAGCTCATCATAGGGGAGCCCCAGCGGAAGTGGTGAACTAGGATGTCTCCTGAAGGCAGAGGAGAGGCCCTGGGTGGGATCCTCACAGGGATGGGGAAACTCTGGCAGCGCCCTGGGTGGGATCCTCACAGGTGGGGGGGAAACTCTGGCAGCGCCCAGGCCGCCTCCAGCTTGCCCGCACTCTCCTATTAACGTAAAACAAACAAACAAACAAAACATTGAAACCTGTAAAGAATTTTTGTGAGTTTATTTGAGCCAAACTGTCGACATATGCCGGGAAGCAGAACCTCAATGAATTGAGATAATGCTCCTGAGAATGGCTGTTACATTGGTATTTATACATTGCAATCAAAGAAAGGACATAGGTGGGTTACATGAAATTCATTGGTGATGGATTAAGGAGGTGGGATAAAGCAAAGCGGTGGGAAACCCCTGGGATTGGATAAAAAGTAAAATGATGGACACATATTTAGGTGAATGCAGAAACAATTAACATGATAATGAAGCAATTTGTGGTATCTGTCGTGGTGCCAACCACATCTGGTTGTACCCCAGGGGTTCCAGAAAAAGGGAAATTACAGGTTACCCAGACACCTCACAGATATGTTATCTTAGAGGCAAAAAGGCAAATGAGCTCAGTAAAGATCTAAGTTGATCTTTGTCAGGGAAAATATCTGCCTAGGACATGACTGCCCACCATAACCTGTTTGTAGTTAAATATTTAACTTCAGACCATCTTTTGTGGTTATTTTAGGTCTCTGAGTTTGCAAGACTGCCACACAGGCCTCCCCTAAGCCTGTCAGGTTAGCATGTGTCTCCTTTCATCCACACTTCCTTCACCTCTGCCATCGTCCCTGTAAGAAAAACCATAGCCTCAGTGCTCCCAGGGGCTGCCCAGGGCAAGGTCAATGTGGATTCCCAGAAAACCCAGAACCACACAGGATTTCCCAGGGAGATGCTGGTTTCAAGAATTTAAACTCTACTGTGGGGATGGGCTGACAAAGGGGAATTTGGAGCTCAAATCTTTGGAGGCTCTGGGGACATTTTCCTAAATCAAAAGCAATCAAAGGTCAGGGCAGTCTGACTTCTCCAGGGCACACTCAGGAGCTGCCCCCTCTTTTAACAGCAAAAGTCTTTTTTCAAGAAAGTAATTTGTGCCTGTGGTAACACACACGCAGACATCCCCGGAGTCTGTGGAGAAGGAAGGATGCCTCTGGTGTCCTGAGCCCCACTTGCCCTCTTGAAGCAGGCACAGACACCCCTTTCCCCCTCTCCTCCACACAACCACACCCCTGTGCCTACATGTCACTCGGATACAAATGGCAGCATATTCTTTCCGCTGTATCTTGCTTTTCTCACATAATAATGTATTGTCCGGTATCACATGGTCCCATCACCTTCTGGGGGATGTACATAATTTGTATAACTAGTACGTTATTCCTTATTTGAATTGATGGATGCTTAAGTTCTCTGTTTGTTCTTCCTGCTCCTAAAGCATGAGTAAATTTATCAGAAGAGTGAATTTCTTAAGAGTGGATAGTCATTTACAATTTAACATTTTGATAAATATCATCAACTATCTACCACATGAAGAGGTTGTGCAAAAGTCTACTCCTACTGCCCACTGCCACAGCTTCCCCACCCTCACCACCCCTTGCCCTCCCCCAGGAAAAAGGTTTCTCTCACTTGTTACTGTAGATTAAATTCTATGTTTATTTCGTTCTTAAAATAGGTAGCAAAGTTCAAATACCAAAAGGCAAAATGTCAGTCCCCTGCACCCCTTCTCCTCGGCCACCACTTCTGAGACCGCTCCTCTACCCATCTTTCTTCTTCCACAGATGTTTGCATATTTTCAAACAATACGCACATCCCTCTCTTCCCACTCCCTCTGCAAACGTGACAGCACAGCAATGCTTTCCACTTCCCCAGCAAAGACATTCCAAATCTGAGTGTAAATCCCTCCTCTTTTCTTTCCTGTGCAGATGTTTTTCACTTTTGTGGCTTCTAGCTTTGTGTCATATTAAACAGGCCTTTCCTACTTTAAGTTGATACAAAATCCAGGTGATCCTGGTTCTCGTCATTTCATTTTTCATCTCTAAATCCTTGATCCATCATTATGTTTTAAGGTGTGAAGTAAGGATTCAACTTGGTAATTTTTCATGCAATTCTCCCTATCCCATTTGTAAAACAGTCTTTGTGCTTGCCCAGTTGAAATCACAAACTCCTCTGTGTGGGAGCCTGCCTATCTCTGGGGTACAGGGCCGGCAGTGTTTGTTATTGTCGCTGAGTCCTCTGCTCTGCCCTCCTTACTTTTTCTACAAAAATGCAATTGCTATTTTTGCATATAAATATTAGAGTCAATTTGTCTATTTTTTAAAGATGCTATTACTATTTTTTGTGTTAAATTTACAGACTAAATGCGGGGGAATTGGCATGTGTATGCTATTTTCCTGTTTATATGATACTATGCACTTCGGTTCTTCTACTCTATGAATCAATTGTACCGTCTGTGTATTAATTTTGTATCTGGCTCTTATTGTGTGTAGTTTTCATTTCCTCGACTTAGGTTTTTGCCTTTGTAAGCAGGTAACCAGAAAGTGCAGCAGCAGCAATGACCCCTCGCCCTGCCCTGCAGCTTTGAGGGTTGTCTCTTCTTTCTCTGGCCTGCTGTGCTGGCTGCACTTCCAGGAGGATATTAGGTAACAGAGGAGCGTGGACATGCTGCCTGGACCCTGGCCCTACGAGGAAGGCTGCGTCTCCACTGAGCACAGCCCAGGCTTTGAGCTGTCCATGCTGAGGAAGGATCCTGGGTTCCTATTAATAAAGACTTCTCATAACAGTGAGTGTCAGTGTTTTCCATGCCTGTCAAGGTGTCCCCTTCCTCAGGGCTGCAGGGTGCCAGTGTGCCTTCGCCCCTTGGGACCAGCCCTCCGTGGCGGCTCTTGGGGAACCAGCGCATCCAGCAAGGGCCCCCTCGTGGCTCTTGGGATGTGGGCACCAAGGTGCTCTCAGCTGCAGGAAGTAGGAAGGCCACCTACCCAACTCAGATGAAAGACGATGTGTTATTCTCACAGACTGAGACACGCCCAGCGGCAGCTCCTGGGACCCAGGCAGGAGTTCAGCCAATCAGGGAGTTCTCAAGCCTGCCAGACCCCTCAG
The DNA here is from genome assembly GCA_011751065.1 of Lasiurus cinereus. NCBI lineage: Eukaryota > Metazoa > Chordata > Mammalia > Chiroptera > Vespertilionidae > Lasiurus > Lasiurus cinereus. The sequence continues at coordinate 8,231,190 of JAAGEH010000021.1, forward strand.
TGCTCCTCAGCCTGCGGCTTCACTCCATGGCTGTTCAATGTAGAAACCACTGGACTCCAGGCATTGGGCCAGCAGGCAGAACACACCCGTGATGAGTCAGGCAGCCTTTCTCAGAAGCTCCTTGGGGCCTCCCCTGCGCCTCAGAGGCTCTGTCTCTGCTTTAGGCTGGCCTGTAGTGTCACTGTGTTTTATGTCTTTAAAAATGGGATGCAGTGCTCATTTCTGACAGCTCCACATGATTGCATCACATTGCATCCCCACTCTCATAGCCCCTGCGGCACTCTGGGCTTTGCTGCTGTTGGTTTGGGTGGCTGGGAGTTCTGGAACCCTGTGTGTCCCTACCTGTCTCAAGACAACAAGTATTTATTTGCTTTTGGTTCTAGCTCACACACTGACAAAGTGTCCCCAGTCCCATCCCAAGGCTCTGAGGTTCTTAATCCCTCTCCCCCCACCTCACCCCCTGTTCAGATGTATTTTGTGGCACATAATGAGGCCACAAGGTAGCCACTCCCTGCTTCCTTAGAGTCCCAGGCCAGGTGCCCGCCCAGCACGCTCCTCTTGCAGCATCCTCTTCATGCAGCATCCTCTTCACGTGCTCACTTCCTCGCCTCCTTTTCTCTCTGCACTGGACAGTAGCAAGGCTTTCTGAAACGCCTCCTCACTCCTGGCTGAGCTTCTGTGGTGCCGGAAGCGGGATGCGAGGTGTAGCCACAGTCTCAGAATTGACAGCTGGTCAGGGTTTGCTATGTTGTCTATTCATTTAAGCAAGTGACCAGGCTCACCCCTCTTTAGGGGTAACTGACCGGGTGGGAATACAGGAAGCAGGGTTCAGTGGGGGCCATCTCAGAGGTCGCCCTCCTCAGGGACACATCCAGGAGGTCAGACACCTCCAGACGGCCTGATTCAGAGCCTCAGCCCTCCACGTGGGTTTGTGAGTGGCTGGCACTTGGAAGGCCAGTTGACAAGTAACTTTCCTTACTCTGCTTAGTCATATGGCTTCAGGCAGATTCCTTCCCAGCCTCTGTTCTCTGGTCTGTAAAATGGGTGCCACCATTGTACCACTTTAGAGGCTAACTGTCAGGACATTGAGCAAAGCTCTTAGGATGCTGCCCAGCATGTGGTAAACATCCAGTGATGCTGTGTGTTTTATAAGAGAGGTTACCTGTTGCCTCTGCAGAGTCCTCCAAATGTCCCCACAGTGGCCACCATTATTCGGTGAGCTCCCTCCCTTTTTCAGGCACTGGGATAGCTCCCAGGGGACCAAGGAGACCAAGGAAGGTAAAGTCTGCTGTCCCGAAACTTGCATTTCTCTCTGAGACACGGTAAACAAGGACACAAATTAGTGAGCTCATTTCTGACAGGGCTGCATTCTGTAGACAAAGGAGGATGGTGAACATTGGGCAGGAGGGACTGTGGCTTGAAGAGGGTCTCACCTGGGAAGCTTTCTGTAATGGCTGTGTGAGCGAAGTCAAGGCTAAAGGGACCGCCCGCAGGAGCTAGTGGAGGAGCACACAGAGCCCCTGAAAGTGCAGAGGTTCTTTTGAAAGAGGGAGTTTGAGGAAGAAGGGGCAAGAAAGGCTGATGGCAGGAAGGATAGGCAAGTGGGATATGGGTTAGTGGACCAAGGGCACATTAGAGTTGGATTTTATTCTGAGAACAGTAGGCCTACTGAAGAGTTTTAAGCAGGTGTGTTTTGCTCTTAATTGGATGATTTTCTTTGATGAAGGGACAGATGGGTGAATAGACAGATGATTAGATAGATGAATGGGCACATGGTCAGTTGGATGAATGGACAGACAAACAGATGGAAGATGGGCAACTGAACTGGTGGCATCAACACAACACAGTTTGGTTCCTGTTGCCTGCTCCAGCCCTTTAAGAAATATCTTCAGAGCAGCTTTTGGTCCAGGGTCCTGACACTGTTCCAGGAGGAGCGAATGATGCCAGAGGAGCAGCTGTCAGGCTGGGCAGAGGGCTGGCTCAGGTTCCCAATCTCAGGGGTGGTGGATGAGTTGGTGGCAGAAATGCCACCAGGTGTTAGACCGCTGGGGCAGACTGTACCTTTGTTCAGCAACCTGGGAACTAGGAAAGAATTCAGAGCCAAGACACAAACTATGTATACACCATTTAGCCAGTCCCAGAGGTAGAAGAGGTGAGCTTAGAAGAAATGGGCTCAGGGAACCAGTTTCAGAGGCAGAAGGGCCCTGGGAGCTAAGGGAAAAGAGAGAGGCAAGGAAAATGGCCCCTGGAGGAGTGCTCCCTCCAGGTCCTTGTCTGAAGGGTATTTATTTTGGGATCTTATTTTGGGAGGATTCCAATAGAATATTCTTTAGCCTTTCAGGTGTGGCCTTTCAGGTCACGGTCTCTACTGATTGGTTGTGGCCGGGTCACAGGTCAATGCAGCTGATCCCGAGACAGCCATGACTTCGTCTGTCTAGTTTTGCTGCTTTCCTGGGCCTGGAGCTGATGCACAACTGACGCCTGGATGTATCTGATGCAGGGCAGGACCTCGTTGTCCTGGGGCTTCATGCTGAAGGGCTGCTCTCTGGCCCCTTTTTTAATCCCCCGTCTAAGGGGGTCTAACCAGAAGGAATAGCAACATGCCAAAGGAGGAAAAGTCAGGGGAGGTCCAAAGCGCAGGACCAGTGCTGAGGAGGAGAGGCCACCCTGGGGGCGAGTCCTTGTTTTCCCAGTTTTGCCCATTGCTAGGCTCGGGCTTTCCGCTCTGGGGACTGTCCCTGGCCTGTGGGCCCTACTCTGCTCCTATCTGTCTAACTGCAGTGGTTCTCAACCTTTCTAATGCCGCGACCCTTTAATACAGTTGCTCACATTGTGGTGACCCCCAACCATAAAATTATTTTCATTGTTACTTCGTAACTGTAATCTTACTACTGTTATGAACTGTAATGTAAATATCTGATATGCAGGATGTATTTTTGTTGTTACAAATTGAACATAATTAAAGCATAGTGATTAATCACAAAAACAATATGTAATTATATATTATGAAATATTTATTTCTAATTATAAATAAATGAAATTTTTATCTTGAATCATGGTGTAGCATGGTTAACAGTCTTCATATGACAACAGTAAACTACATGGCTACACTTTGCTACACTGAGGGTCTGTTGGTTCCTAAGACCATGGGAAACAGGTGTTTTCTGATGGTCTTAGGCGACCCCTGTGAAAGGGTCGTTCGACCCCAAAAGGGTCGCGACCCTCAGGTTGAGAACCACTGGCCTAACTGTTTCTGCAGAAGCACCAGGGTGGCAGCTGATTTCATGGGCAGAATCTAGAACTGCGAAGTTCAAATGTCGACTGTGCCATTTCTCAGCTGATGACCCTGGGCCCCTGGAAGCTCTGCCAGTAATACAGGGTGACAGTGACCTTAGAGGGTGTGACTGCTCTGAGAAAGCAATGGCATGCCACCCAGGCCAGGGCTTGCTTGTCTCATTCAGTCCTCACCAGAACCTTGCAGGAAGGTCTAATTACTGGCTTCTTGTTGGTGAAAAAATGGAAACAGAAATAGAAACATATTTTCAGTTAGCACTTGCATTTATCAGGCTTCCTCATGGGAGGAGGACGGGGAAGCACAGAGCTGGTGGGGCTGGGGTCCGCCTGTGCTCTCGGCCCCTGGCCTTCTGGGAGACGAGGTGGACCAGCCAGGCCTCCTGCCTGTGCTCTGGCCCAAGAATGCAAGGGGGGAGCGTGCCAGGCGGCACGGGCTAGGGACCTGCATGGGCCAGGGACCTGCACGGGGATTTCCATTGTAGGAAGCCCGGTAGTGCCTCACTAGCAGGGGATTGCTTCCTCCTTGCTCTAACCCTGACAGTCCCAGCCCCAGGGCACTGCGAAGTGCACAAGTTCTAGGAGAGACAGCAGAGCGCTCACCCTGCATTGCTTCTGCCTTGAGTTCCCGGAGCCTCATCCCGGGCCTGGCAAGGACTGGCAGTGCCCCTCGACTGCTCCTCCTACTACAGCCTCTCCATTTCTGGTACCATGCCCTTCTGCCGTGCCAGGCACCTGAAGAAGAGCAGCCGTGTGCACCGGGGTAAGTGGTAGCCAGGGTCAAACAGGCTTCGGGAACACCAGTCCGAGGATGATTAAACCTCAAAGGGCAAGTAGCTTTTGGTGGCTCCGAGTGGCTTAAGAGAAATGAGTGGACTGGAGGACACAGGGGCAGCTTGGATTCCTGCTTAGGTGCAGCCTATGCAGCCAGGGACAACCAGAAAAGCCCAGCTGGCGCATAGACATTGCTGGAGCTGGCACCACTCTCCCACACACATACTCATATACCCCCACGGCAGTCTTGGGATATCTCAGGGTGGTTTTCTCTCCTTTCACTGAAGCCAATCTAGACTGGCTTACAGTTGCCCACAACTGTGGCCACCAGCCAAGAGTGGCTGCTGAGCACATGAAAGGTTGGTAGTCCCAGTACTGATGTCCTGTTGGCACAAAACGCACACCAAATTTTGAAGACTTAGTTATATGTACATATATGTAACTAAGATACATATATCAATATATTTATATCAGTAATTGAGTTTTGTTTAATGCATAATTTTTTTAATTTTATTTTATTGCTTAAAGTATTATAATGAGAAGTACATATGTCTCCCTTTTTTCCCCGTTGACCTTACCCTGGCCACCATATCTTGCGTCCATTGGTTATGCTTATATGCATGCATATAAGTCCTTCAGTTGATCTTTTACTTCCCCACTCCTACCCCCACCCCGCCTGCCACCCCCAACCTTCCCCAGCCTTCCAACTGTAGTTTGGCAGACTATTCAATGCTGCTCTGCCTCTGTATCTATTTTTGTTCATCAGTTTATAATGTTCTTTATTATCCATAAATTAGTGAGATCATGTGGTATTTTTCTTTCATTGGCTTATTTCACTTAGCATAATGCTCTCCAGTTGCAAATGGTAAGAATTCCTTCTTTTTGACAGCAGCTTAGTATTCTATTGTGTAGATGTACCACATTTTTCTAATCCATTCATCCGCTGATGGGCATTTAGGCTGTTTCCAAATCTTAGCTATTGTAAATTGTGCTTCTATGAACATAGGGATGCATATAACCTTTCTGATTGGTGTTTCTGATTTCTTGGCGATATATTCCTAGAAGTGGTATTACTGAGTCAAATGGCATTCTCTTTTTAATTTTTTGAGGAAACTCCATACTGTTTTCCACAGTGGCTGCTCCAGTCTGGATTCCCACCAGCATTGCAGGAGGGTTCCTTTTTCTCAGCATCGTCTCCAGCACTTGTCGATTGTTGATTTATTGATGATAGCCATTCTAACAGGTGTGAGATGGTACCGCATTGTTTTTATTTGCATCTCTCAGATGATTAGTGACTTTGAGCATGTTTTCATATGTCTCTTGGCTTTCTGAATGCCCTCTTTTGAAAAGTGTCTATTTAGGTCCTTCGCCCATTTTTTGATTGGATTGTTTATCTTCCTTTTGTCAAGCTGCATGAGTTCTCTGCAAATGTTGGAGATTAAACCCTTATCGGAGATAACATTAGCAAATATGTTCTCCCATGCAGTGGGATTTCTTGTTGTTTTGTTGATGGTTTCTTTTGCTGTGTAGAAGCTTTTTATTTTGATGTAGTCCCATTTATTTATTTTCTCTTTAATTTCCATTGCCCTAGGAGCTGTCTCAGTAAATATATTGCTACAACAAATGTCTGCTATTTTGCTGCCTATGACTTCTTCTATTATTTTTATGGTTTCCCATCTTAAGTTTAAGTCCTTTACCATTTTGAGTTTATTTTGTAAGTTAGTGTATGGTGTAAGGTGGTGTAAGTTGGTGGTCTAATTTCATTTTTTTTGCAAGTATCTGTCCAGTTTTCCCAACAGCATTTATTAAAGAGACTGTCTTGTCTTCATTGTATGCTTTTGCCTGCTTTGTTAAATATTAATTAAGCATACTGGCTTGTGTCGATTTCTGGGTTCTCTGTTCTGTTCCACTGGTCTATATGTCTGTTCTGGTGCCAGTACCAGGCAGTTTCGTAAACAGTGGCTTTGCAAGTATATCTTGATATCTAGTATTGTGATCCTTCCTACATTGTTCTTCTTTCTCAAGATTGCTGCAGCTATTTGGGGTCTTTTTTTCTTCCAGATGAATTCTTAGAGAATTTGTTATAGGTCTTTGAAGTATGCCATTGGTATTTTAATGGGGATTGTGTTGAATTTATAGATTGCTTTGGGTAGTATGGACATTTTAATGATGTTAATTCTACCAATCCATGAACATGGTATATTCTTCCATTTGTTCATGTCTTCCTCTATCTCTTTTATCAATGTCCTGTAGTTTTTTGTGTACAAATCTTTTATGTCCTTAGTTAAGCTTATTCTTAGGTATCTTAATTTTTTTGGTGCAATGGTAAATGAGATTTTTTTTCACTTCTCTTTCTGTGAGTTGATTATTAGTATATAAAATGGCCATATATTTCTGGGTGTTAATATTGTATCCTGCTACTTTGCTAAATTCACTTCTTAGGTCCACTAGTTTTTTGATGGAGTCTTTGGGGTTTTCTGTATATAGGATCAGGCCATCTGAGAATAAGGATAGTGTTACTTTTTTTTTTCAATTTGGATGCCTTTTATTTCTTCTTCTTGTCTGATTGCTATGGCTAGCACTTCCAGTACGATATCAAACAGGAGTGGTGAAAGTGGGCATCCCTGTCTTGTTCCCATTCTTACAGGAAATGAGTTTAGTTTTTGCCCATTGAATATGATGTTGGCTGTAGATTTGTCATATAAGCCTTTTATTAGATTAAGGTATGATCCCTCTATTCCCACTTTATTGAGAGTTTTTATCAAGAAAGGGTGTTGGATTTTGTCAAATGCTTTTTTGCATCGATTGATATGATTATGTGATTTTTGTTTCTTAGTTTGTTTATGTGATGTATCACATTTATTTGTATCATATTGATTTGCGGGTATTATACTATCCTTGCAACCCCGGAATAAATCTTACTTGGTCATGGTGTATGATCTTTCTAATGTATTGCTGAATCTGACTTGCTATAGTTTTGTTGAGGATTTTACCATTTTATGTTCATTAAGGATATTGGCCTGTAGTTCTCTTTTTTTGTGGTGTCTTTATCTGGTTTTGGAATTAGGGTAATCCTGGCTTCATAGAAAGAGCTTGGACATGCCTTCCTCTTGAATTTTTTGGAATAGCCTAAGGAGGATAGGTTTTAGTTCTTCTTTGAATGCTTGGTACAACTCCCCAACTGGACCAGGGCTTTGGTTTGCTGGGAGATTTTTGATCGCTGCTTCAATTTCTTCGGGAGTTATCAGCCTATTCAGGTTTTTGTTTTTTGTGGTTTTTTTTTATTCTTGATAGAGTTTTGGGAGCTCGCATTTTTCTAAGAATATGTCCATTTCATCTAGGTTGTTGATTTTGTTAGAATAGAGGTGTTCATAGTATTTTTTCATAATCATTTGTATTACTATGGGATTGGTTTGTTACTTTGCCTCTTTCATTTCTGAATTTGTTTATTTGGGTCCTTTCTCTTTGCTTCTTGGTGAACCTGGCTAAAGGTTTATCAATCTTGTTTATCCTTTCAAAGAACCAGGTCTTGGTTTTATTTATCTTTTGTATTGTTTTTTAGTGTCTATGTCATTTATCTCTGCTCTGAGCTTTACTATTTCCTTCCTTCTGCTTATGCTGAGTTTTTCTTGCTGCTCTTTTTCTAATTCTTTGAGTTGTAGGGTTAGATAATTTATTACCATCTTTTCTTGTTTTTTGAGATAGGCCTGCAGAGCTATAAACTTCCCTCTCAAGACTGCTTTTGCTGTGTCCCATAGATTTTGGATTGTTGTGTTTTCGTTGTCATTTGTTGCCATGATGCTTTTTATTTCTTCTTTGATCTCTTTGGTAATCCAATCAATGTTTAAAAACATGCTATTTAGCCTCCAGGTGTTTGATTTTTTTATTGTTTTTATTGTAATTGATTTCTAGTTTTATGCCATTGTGACCTGAAAAGATGCTGATATGATTTCTATCTTCTTGAATTTGAAGAGACTTTGGCTATGACCCAACATATGGTCTACCTTTGAAAATGACTCATGTGCACTTGAGAAGAATGTATATTCTGTGGCTTTGGGGTGGAATGTTCTGAAGATACCAATTCCATCTTATCTAGTGAATCATTTAGGATGATGTTTCTTTGCTGATTTTTTGTTTAGAGTATTTGTCCAATGGTGTTAGTGGGGTATTAAAGTCCCCTACTATGACTGTATTGCTGTCAATCTCGCCCTTGATATCCTCCAGGAGGTTTTTTTTTTTTATGTGTTTGGGTGCTCCTGTGTTGGGTGCATATGTGTTTACCAGAGTTATATCTTCTTGTTGAATTGCTCCCTTTAGTACTTTGAAGTGGCCTTCCTTATCTCTTATTATGGCCTTCACTTTGAGGTCTAATTTGTCAGATATAAGTATTGCTACCCCAGCTTCTTTATTTTTTCATTTCCATTTTCTTGAAAAACCTTTTTCCATCCCTTCACCATCAGTCTGTGTGAGTCCTTTGTTTTAAGGTGTGTTTCCTATAGATAGCAGATATATGTATCATGTTTTCTTATCTACTCAGCTACCATATATCTTTGATTAGGGCACTTAATTCATTTACATTTAAAGTTATTATTGATAGGTACTTGTTTATAACCATTTTTATTCTTTATGACTGTGTTCCTTCTTCTCTCCCTATTTCTTCTTTTTAAGCAGATACTTTAGCATTTCTTGTATTGCTGGTTTGGTGGTAATAAACTCCCTTAATCCCTTTTTGTCTGTGAAATTCCTGATTTCACCCTCAATTTTTATTGCTAGCCTTTCTGGGTACAGTATTCTTGGATTCAGACCCTTTCTTTGCATGATTCTGTATGTTTCATTCCATTCCTTTCCAGCTTGATGTGCTTCTATTGAGAAATCAGTCAACAGTCTGATCAGATATCCTTTCTAGGTAACTTTTTGTCTCTCTCTGGAATCCTTTAAGATTCTTACTTTGTCATTAATATTTGCCAATTTAATTATGTGTCTTGGCATTGGTCTTTTGGAGTTGATCTTATTTGGGACTCTGTGAGCTTCTTGGATTTGTGTGAGTTTTTTCTTCCTGATATCAGGGAAGTTTTCTGTCATTATTTCTTCCAACAGGTATTCTATTCCTTGCTCAGCTTCCTCTCCTTCTAGTACCCCTATTATGTGGATGTTGTTTTGTTTTATGTTGTCCCGAAGTTCCCTTAAGTTGTCCTCCTGTTTTTTTACATTTTTTTTTCCCAGCAGCTGCTGTACTTGGGTATTTTTTTCTACCTTGTCTTCTAGCTCACTGGTGCACTCCTCCATTTCTTCTAGTCTACTATTGATGCTTTCTTTTGAGTTCTTTATTGCAGTGATGTCATCTTTTCATTTCTTCTTGGTTCTTCTTTATTTCCTCTTGGTTCTTACACATACTGTTCAATTCGTCTTCCATCCTTTTCAATGACCATATGACCATTTCTCTGAATTGCTTCTCTGTCATGTTGCTTGCCTCCATTTCATTTATTCCCTTTTCTGGTGATTCCTCCTTTTCTTTTGTATACGGGCTGTTTTTGTCTCCCCATGATTACTTCTCTTAGGGTTCCTGGTTATGTAGCTCTCTCCTGCATTGACTTAAAGGCACAAAATACAACACAACAAAACACAATGCACAGGGAACCAACCACAAATGTATTTATAATACTGATACCCCTAAATAAAAGTGACCACCTGAAAAAAAAGAATTAGGAAACATAGAAGAGTGCAAATGATATTGATAAAAGGAAAAAACTGTAAGAGGGAAAAGGAAGAAAAGGAGAAAATATGTATATGGGGAGAAAACTCCAATAAAACAACAACTAATCCAAAAAATGCAAACAACAAACACCCAGAGATGAATGCAAGCTACAGAGAACAACTAATCCAAAAATGCAAACAATAAACCTCCTAACAACCAACACCCAGATAAATCTGAGGAGGCAGAGCTTATTTCCAGGAGGTACAGTCAAGAAATTGAATGAATGGGGAAATAGCCACAATTCAGTATAGAGGAGGTAGAAAGAGAATGGGTATATAAGAAGAAAAGTAAAAAACTAAATACAAAAAAAAGAAGAAGAAATATATAGAAATATATATAAAAGAAATTAAATAGATAGATAGATAGATAGATAGATAGATGTAAATTGCCTTCCTTCTTTAATCTAATTATGTATTTGATTACTATTGGAAAAGGGGGATAGAGAATAGATAGGCCTGAGTTGGTGATTGGAATTAGTTAAGTTATTAGTACACAAGAACAAGTGAGGAAAGGAAAAACAGAAGCAACAAACAAACAAAACTAACGAATAATCAAACAAACAAACAACAAAACAGAAAGAAAAGGAAAAATAATTTGAAGAAAGAGAAGAGAGAAATGTGTATGGGTTTGGAGCAGGGAAGAGGATATACGAGTAAGATCAATTTTTAACAGAGAGTAAAAAGAAAGGGTAGAGAAAAACTAAAGCAGGAACAAGGTAAGAGAAACAGGACAAAAAGAGAGGAAAGTGATGAAGAAAGTGTTGGCATAAGGGAAACATGGAAATGGAGTAAAATAATGGTAAAGGGAAAATCAAAATAAAATGTATAACACTAATCCCAAACTAAAATAAAGAAAAAATAATATAAAACTTTTTAAGGAGGGGTAAAATAATAATATTAAGACTCATAGTTGAAAATAAAAATATAATAATAAAAAAACAAGGTAAAATCAAGTGAGAGAAAAAAAATTAGTTTCTTAAGTAAAAGATAAAAAATAAAAATGTGAAGTAGTGAAAGTCAGTCACTTCCTCCACTGCTTTGCTTGGCACATCTGTTTCCTTGCAGGTAGTCAGCACAGTATTGAGTTCCCTGCGATCTACTGCTCCTCTGTCATAAGCCATAATCCTCTTTTCAAGCAGACAGGCTCTCTGCTCTTTTTGGTTCTCAGTCTGTCTTTAGTTGTATTTACACACAGGAGTCAATTTCTGCTACAGATCCTGGGTGGCAGTGTTTCTATCTTACTATCTGGGACTAATAGGCTTCTCTACTCTGGATCTGTGCACAATTCTGTCCAGAACTCTGTGCCCGACTCTTCCAGACTTTGCATGATTCTGCGTAGCCAGTACAGTACTTCAGGCTGCCTTTCTGGGTCCAGTCCAGCTGTGGATTAATATCTAGAATCCACTTCTTCCAGCAGCCTTGTGGATCCCCTTCCACATTCAAAGGCTACACTGACCCCAATGGCTGTGAATTTTGTGGAGGGCAGTCTTTCTCTGAGGTTCTAGTTCCCTCTGCATGCGTTTCTCCCTCCAGCCTGGATCCCAAATCTCACCTGTCTTTAGGCAATGCCAGCTGTGTTTAATTTGGCAGTTCTGGGTGGTGCTCTTGGATTCAGCTATTCCTTTTGCTCTGTGACAAGGCATAGGGCCTGTCCCTGAATTTCTACCATTGTCTCCCCCCTGAGCAGACCTCCCAGGCACCCGTGGTTGGGGAGATTGGAGTTCCTGCATTCATGGATTCGCAGCTGATGTAACTGTTACCCGGGCGTGTGGTTGTAAGGTCCCCAGGAGGTATCTGAGGTCTCCCGGGTTGGAGGTAATGCTGGGGTTCAGATAACAGTCAGTCTCAGATCACCATCTTGCCTTCAAGATGGCACAGCCTCTGTGGCAGAGCTGGCCACTCCAGGAGAGGTTTCAGCGCAGTAGAAACTGTCTGGTCGGGGGGGCCAGTCTACCAGTCCCCAACAGTCCCTTGGAGTATAGCTGTCCCTCATTCACAAATACTGATACTCCCCGCACGTCCACACACTCTCCTTTCATTCTCTCACTCTCACTCTATCTAGCAGCCTGCAGTCTCCTCTGCAGCCATCTTAGATCCTATCCATAATTTTTAAGTGTTGAAATGAACAATACTATTTTAGATGTATTGGGATAAATAAAAGGTATTCAAAATAATTTCACCTAGTTTTACTTTTTAATGTAGCTACTTAAATGTTTCAAATCGTACAGGGGCTTGAATTCAATTTTCATTGGACTGCACTACTCCAGAGAGCCCCGGCCCCACCCTTGGCCTTCATCTCTGGGATCCTTTCTGGGGCTCCCTCCGAAGCTCCCTGTCCTGGTCGGCAAGCAAAGTGGCTGTGAGCTCTGACACATCCTCCACCGCAGCAGCATCACCTTTAAACAGCAACTCCTTTACAGTTTGAGCCTCTCTGTCAGCCCAGGTAGAGGAGCTAACTCAGACATCATTGGGTTAGTACGTGAGACTGAGAGCTGGCTCACTTGCCTGTCATTGAAAGCCCATGGCTGCAGTGGTTTACAGATGTTTTCCCAGGTGTCATTGGCACTTTTTTCTGTTACTGTGAAAAGCTTTACATAGAAGAGTTGAAAGATAGAGGAGTTCTTGTCCCACACCCCTGCTGGGACTGCTCTGTCTTGGAGTTACCACTTCTGCCCCAGAGTCAATTGCGTGGGTGGAGCTCAGCGGGAACCAGGCAGGCTGGGCTGGCTGGACCAGCTGACGCAGCCCAGTGGGGCCGGGTTGGGAGCCAGACAGCCTGGCTTGGAATCACTGGATGGCTGCTTGGGCGTGTTTCTAACATCTTGGGCCTTGGTTTCTTCCCCTTTACTTTTTTTTTTTAATATATATATATTTTTTATTTTTTACAGAGAGAGAGAGAGATAGAGAGTTAGAAACATTGATGAGAGAGAAACTTCGATTAGCTGCTTCCTGCACATCTCCTATTGGGGATGTGCCCGCAACCAAGGTACATGCCCTTGACCGGAATCGAACCCGGAACTCCTCAACCTGCAGGCCGATGCTCTATCCACTGAGCCAAAACAAGTCAGGCTCCCCTTTACTTTTTATTGAGGATTTATTGACAGAAACATAGTGCTAGTTTCACATGTGCAACGTAATGGTTTGGTATTTGTGTATATTGTGAAATGATCACATCAAGTCTGCTAACATTTGTCACCACATGTCTCAATTACAGATACTTTTCCTTGTGATGAGAACTTCTAATGTCTACTTTCTTGGCTACTTTCAAACATGCAGTGCATTATTATTAAGCAGAGTCGCCATGCTCTTCACTACATCTCCATGGCTTATTTATTTTATAACTGGAAGTTTCTTCCTTTTGACTCCCACCCTTACCTTTGTCCACCACCACTCTGTTCTCTGAGCTTCCTTGTTTTGTTTTGTTTTTAAGATTCTATGTGTAAGTGAAAATATACAGTACCTGTCTTTCTCTGGCTGGTTTCACTTGGCATAAGCTCTCCGAGTCCACCCATGTTGTCGCAGATGGCAAGATTTTTTTCTTTCTTTATGGCTGTTATATAACATATATCACGTTTTCTTTAGCCATTTAGGTTGTTTTCATATCTTGCCTATGGTGAATAGTTCTGCAATAAACATGGGGGTGCATATATATTTACATATATGTATATTTAAGTTGACTTGAGAGAGAAAGAAACATCAACGTGAAACATCCATCAGTGGCCTCATACACACACTCTGGCCGTGGATCAAACCCTGGGCACACACCCTGACCCAGAATCCAACTCACCATGTTTTGATGCACAGGTTGATGCTCCAACCAACTGAGCCGCCCAGTCAGGGCACATATATATTTTTGAGTTAGTGCTTTTATTTCGTTCATATAAATTACCAGAGGTTGAACTGATGGATTATATGGTAGTTCTATTTTTAATTTTTTGAGAAACCTCATTTTTATTCTATAATGGCTGTACCACGTTATACTTCCACTAATGGTGAACAAGAGTCCCCTTTTTGACACAAGCTCACCAACCTTGTTACCTCTGGTCTTTTGGATGACAGCCATCCTAACAGGGGTGAGATGGCATCTTGTGTTTTGATTTGCATTTCCTGATATTTAGTTATATTGAACATGTTTTCATGTACCTATTGTCTATCTGTATATCATCTTTGAAAAATATCTCTTCAGCTCCATTGCCATTTTTAAAAGTCATTGTTTGTTGTTTTGCTATTGAGTTGTATAAGTTCTTCATATATTTTGGATATTAACCCCTCACTGGATATGATTTGCAAATATTTTCTCCATCTCTTTCTCAAAAATGGGGATAATGACATAACTTTCTTTGAGTGATCAAACTCCTAAGGCTCATCAGTGGGTACACTTTGCCGGTGTTCGCGTGGGTGCTTGTGGGCACTGGCCAGGGCTCTGCCGATGCTGATTTCCTCCCACAACTCCCATGTCCTCCCATGCCGGGCACGGTGCCGGGCGCTGCAGTTACTTATAAAATATATGTGACTGGATTATGATAAGTGTGTGGAGATATAAGGTCAGGAAGGGGTCTGGGTTGTGGTGGGTGCTGTAGAGTGAGGTTTAAATAGATCAGCCCAAGGCTCCCAGAAAGGCGGCCTTTGAGGACGGACCTGGAGAGGTAAGGGAGCAAGTCATGCCAGTGGTGGGATAACAGCCTTTTTGGCAACGGCAGGGTAGGGGGACTCCGGTGCAAAGGTCCCAACTGGTGAGCCTGGTTGTTCAGAAATGGCGAAGAGCAGGAGGCGAGCAGCAGGAGGCCTGAGGAGCCGCAGTGAGAGGAGAGAGGAGCAGGGGTAAAGGGATTTGTGAGAGGGGCTTTTGCAGGATTTGGAGCAGGTGGTATGAGCAGGTTTGGATCTTAACTGATTTAGTCTCCTATCTACAACAACCCAGAAAAAGACAAAATGTGAGCAACATGTTTTTCAAAACACTGGACATTGTCAGTGCTGGACTGTGACTTCCCCACTCCCAGAGAAACAAGTGATGGGAGCCCTGCACATGCTCCCGCTTACTACCCTGAAGGTGCTTCCTGACTGTGATGCAGGGAGAGGAAGCCCAGGGTTGGGAAGGGCACAGGACGCCACTCAAGAAGACAGAGCTGAGAGACAATGTGTCTGGGATTTTCAGGAGAGTGTACGGAGGAGGAAAGAGCTGCTCAGGCAGGAACCCGTTTGTCTCAGTGGCTAGAACGTCGGCCTGTGGACTGAAAGGTCCCAGGTTCAATTCCAGTCAAGGGCATGTACCTTGGTTGCGGGCACATCTCCAGTAGGGGGAGTGCAGGAGGCAGCTGATCCATGTCTCTCTCTCATCGTTGTTTCTAACTTTCTATCCCTCTCCTCTTCTCTCTGTAAAAATTCAATAAAATACATTAAAAAATATTTTTAAAAAAAGAAAAAAAGAAAGAGCTGCTCAGGAGAAAAATTCCTGGGAGAACGCATCACGTGCATGTCGGGAGATTTCCAATTTTATTAATTTCAAAAGAGCAGCTTTTTGTTTTAGTGATTTTGTTGTATATGTTTTTGTCTTTGTTTTTCTGCTTAACAAACTTTTTAATAAAAGGACTGGATAGAAATATTTTAGGTGTTAAGTTCACTTGGTCTGTGCCACAACCCTCTACCCTGCTGTTGTAAAATTAACACTCTAGCAAGACTGATAGAGGAAAAAGAGAGAAGACACACATTGCTGATATCAGAAATGAGAGGGGTGACGTCACTGGAATCTTCAAATAGTAAGTATAATAAGGGAATATTATGAACAACTTTATACCAATAAACTCAACAATTTAGATGAAACAAATTCCTTGAAAGATACAAAGTACCAACGCTCACCAAGAAGAAATAGATGCATATGTTAAATTAAACTTGTTATTAAAACACCTTCCTCAAAAGAAGAGTCCAGGTTTCAGTGGCCTCAGTGGTGAATTCTAACAACATTAACAAATAAGTAATAGTAACAAATAAGTAACACAAACTCTTCCAAAAATATTGAAAAGGAAAGAATACTCGCCAGCTTGTTCATGAGGCATGCAATATCCTGATACCAAGACTGACAAAGACTTTATAAGAAAAGAAAATACCAGGTCAATATCCATTACGAATATAAATGAAAAATTCTCAACAAGATTTTAGCAAATTGAATTCAACAATATATAAAAAGGATAATACATCATGACCAATTGGGATTCCAGGAATATAAGGTTGGTTTAAGATTTGAAAATTCATCAATGTAATTTATCATATTAAAAAACTAAAATAAAATCATGTGATGTCTCAATAGATATATTAAAACAGCTGAAAAAATCCAAACATCCATTTCTGATTTAAAAAACAAAACAAACTCTCAGCAAGCTGGAAATAGAAGAGAACTTCCTCAACCTGAGAATGGATATCGACAACAAAAACTACAGCATATACTTAGTGGAATGCTTGGACGTCTATTCTCACCACTTCTATTTAACATTGTGTAATTGAGGCTATAGTAAGTGCAATGAATGACAAGCAAAAGAAATAAAGGCACCCAGATTGGAAGGTAAGAACTAAAACTGTATTTATTTGCAGATGGTACAATCGCCTCTGTAGGTGCTCTCCCAAGTCAATAGACAAAGGATGGTCTATTCAACAAATGAACAGCTGGCCAATCAGGTACAAAAGGATGAACCCATACTTTGCACAATATACTAAAACTAACTCTAGATGTAAGCCCTAAAACTATGAAACTTTTACAAGAAAACTTTTATGACTTTAGCTTAAGGAAATATTTCTTAGGTACAAAACCAGAAGCACACTCAATAAAATAAAAAGGTTAATAAATTGGGCTTGATCAAAATTAAAAACTTCTCTTCTTAAACATCTGTGAATAGAATGAAAAGAAAAGGCACAGACTGGGAGAAATATTTGCAAAACTCATATCTGATAAAGCACGTATACACAGAATATGTGAAGAACTCAAATCTCAATAATAGTGAAAATGAACAACATATTTTAAAAAATGGACAAAAGATATTTCACCATAGAAGATATATGGATGGCACTTAAGTACATAACAAGATGTCCAACATCTTTAGTCGTTTGGAAAATGCAAACTCAAACACATGGTGTACAGCTGTGCACCCATTAGAGTGGCTGGAAGTCCAAAGGCCAACCAGACCAGGTGTTGGCGAGGATGTGGCACTTCAGGGGGATGTACTAGGAAAGATGCAGTCACTTTAGAAAACAGTTTGTGGCAATTTCTTAAAAAGACAAACATATGTATATAACATATATACTAAATAAACATACATACATGGAAATCCATTAAAAAGTTAAATACACAGGCTTAGAACACAATGAGAGGGAGACCATGGGCAGGTCACAGCTGGGCATGAGAACAGCTGTCAACATCTGGGCAGCGCAGGGCCAAGTACTATAGGTGATGTTCATATAAAGCCTGTATGACTTGGGTGGCCCTCTTTGGGAAAAAGAATTAAAATATGAGACATTCCAATTTAGCATAAACTTGAGCATTCATTTAAGACAAACAAGTACCCAAAACAAGTTCTTGGAGCTTCAGTCCTCCAGGCCCCTTTCTTCTGAGCCATCTTGAGACTTTTCCAGAGAAGCCCCTGGTAGCAACCAGCTGCCTTTCCCCACCTAGAACCCTCAGCCATCTCAGTCCTCAAGGCCACGGGGTGTAGGGTTCTGTGTCGAGCCACTATCCCTGCCTCATGGCAGTGCCCACATCCCATGGGTGCCACCTGCAGCTGGTTGAGCTTGGGTGGTCCCTGTGCTTTCAGCAGGCCCACACTGCTTCTGGCCTTCAGGCTCTGTGTCTCTGCCTGAGCTGTCTTCCTTGCCACCCCTGCTTGCTGCTGTTCAGTGGCTGTGGGAACCCAAAGAGCAGGCTGTGTGTGTAGTGAGGGCTCCAGAGGCACCGTGGAGCCCTGGCTATCTTGTCTCCTTGCTCACCAGGCTCCTCAGCTTTGGGCCCCACAAGCCTTTCCTGCTTCCCATCTGGCCTCAGGCTTTGCTCCCAGCACCCCTCCCCTACTCCAGCTTTCCCAGCCATCTGGTGGCATCTCTGTGAGCATGACACCAGACCCCAGCAGGCCCATGAGCTGGGTTCAGAGGTGAGGACTTGGAATCCCTGACTTGCTATGCATTGGCGGTGTGAGTTCAGGCAGGTTCCTTAATCCCATGTGCTTCAGTGTCCTCATTTGTAAAATGCAGGTGGTAAACCTCTCCCCTCAGAGGCGCTATGAAGCTTAAAGGGTCTAGGAGGGCAGATGTGTCTGTTGCTTTGTTCATTTGAGCGTCTGCAGCTCCTAGAAGAATCCTAGGTAGATGCTAGGTGCTCAGTGAGCACTTGCTTCTGTCTGGTGTCCACTCTGGGGCTGTGGCCTCCAGGGAGAACCGAGTGTCTCAATTCTCCCAGCCACCATCCCATCCCCTTGGAACACAGGTCTGTGGGCCTCACCCCACAGCCCATGGTCCTGATTAGGATCTGAGGCTCTGGGACCAGCGCAAGTATATAAGCAAGTTACATATTATGTGATTTTGGGGGCAGGGAGGGGTGAGGGCTGCATAAAGACAAGATTATTCTTGAAAATCCCTTAAATTACCTATGAAGTTCAGTATAAATGGTTTATATACATCCCAAACACTAGTTCATTTACAGATGAAAGAGTAATTCATGAACACATGAGACCCACTGGAGTTACTGCAGGGAAAACCTCAGCTTTTCCTCCTTTTGCCTTTATTTTATTTTACTTTAAAAATATTTATTGTTGCCGAGACTGGTTTGGCTTAGTGGATAGAGCGTCGGCCTGCAGACTGAAAGGTCCTAGGTTCGATTCTGGTCAGGGGCATGTACCTTGCTTGTGGGCACATCTCCACTGTGGGGCATGCAGGAGGCGGCTGATCGATGTCTCTCTCTCATCGATGTTTCTGACTTTCTATCTCTCTCCCTTCCTCTCTGTAAAAAATCAATAAAATATATTTAAAATATATATATATTTATTGTTGAAAATATGATAGATGTTTCCTTTTTTTTCCACATTGACCCCTTCTAGCCCATTGCTACCTCTCTCCCTCTACCCTTTCCCACCATGTCTTCACCATACTATTGTCTATATCCATGGGTTATGCATAAATGAATACAAATTCCTTGGTTGATCACTTCCCTTCAATCCACCCTCTCCTGCTTTCCCTCTGAGATTCAATAGTCTGTTCCATGCTTCTATGCCTCTGGATCTATTTTGTTCATCAGTTTATTTTATTCATTAGATTCCACATGTGAGTGAGATCATGTGGTACTTGTCTTTCTCTGACTGGCTTATTTCACTTAGCATAATACTCTATAGGTCCCTCCATGCTATCTCAAAGGGTAAGAGATCCTTCTTTACTGCTGCATAATATTCCATGGTATAGATGTACCACAGCTTTTTATCCACTCATCTGCTAATGGGCACTTAGGCTGTTTCCAGATCTTAGCTTTTGTAAACTGTGCTGCTATGAACATAGGGGTGCATACTTTCTTTCTGATTGGTGTTTCAGGTTTCTTAGGATATATTCCTAGTAGTGGAATCATTGGGTCAAATGGCAGTTCCATTTTTAGTTTTTTGAGGAAACTCCATACTGTTCTCCACAGTGGCTACACCAGGTTGCATTCCCACCAGCAGTGCACAAGGGTTCCCTTTTCTCCACATTCTCTCCAGCACTTGTCATTTATTGATTTGTTGATGGAAACCATTCTCACAGGTGTGAGGTGATACCTTATTGTCATTTTAATCTGCATCTTTCTGATGATGCTCAATTAATATTTGACAAAGGAAGCAAGAACATGCAACAAAGTAAAGACAGTCTCTTCAATAAATGGTGTTGGGGCCGAAACCGGTTTGGCTCAGTGGATAGAGCGTCGGCCTGTGGACTGAAAGGTCCCAGGTTCGATTCCAGTCAAGGGCACGTACATTGGTTGCGGGCACATCCCCAGTAGGGAGTGTGCAGGAGGCGGCTGATAGATATCTCTCTCTCATCGATGTTTCTAACTTTCTATCCCTCTCCCTTCCTCTGTGAAAAATCAATAAAATAGATTTTTTAAAAATAAAATAAATGGTGTTGGGAAAATTGAGCAGATACATGCAAAAAGATGAAACTAGACCACCAACTTACACCATACACAAGAATAAACTCAAAATGAGTAAAAGACCTAAATGTAAGCTGTGAAACCATAAAAATACTTGAAGAAACCACAGGCAGCAAAATCTCAGACATCTCTTATAGTAATATGTTTAGGGATACAGCTCCTAGGGTAAAGGAAACCAAGAATAAAATAAACAAATGGGATGATATCAATATAAAAGACTTCTGCACAGAGAAAAAAACCATCAATAAACAAGGGAGCCCCCATCTGCCTTTAGATTAGAGTGCATGTGTGGCTGGGAGCAGGGACAGGGCAGAATTTTGGAATTTTACCCTGGGCTCTGACCTTCTCCAAGTGGGCCTCCAATCTGTATGCTTTGTAAAATAGTGCCCCAGGATGGTTTAATGATCCTGATTCGATACAGAAAAATAACAAGACTAAAGGAGAAATCTCCCAAAAGTGCCCATGACAGTTATGAGGCTTGAAAGGATGGGCTGCAGAAGTAGAACCCAGAGCAGGGCTGTTGCTGAAGTTTGCAGAGAGATGCCCTTCATGGCCAGGAATAAAATGATGACTGGTGTGAGGCTGGGGAGGTCACCGTGTCTGCACAGGGTCCCTGGAGTAAGCCTGCGTCTCCCTGTTTTACAGGTGGTGCCGGGGAGCGGGAGAAGGTGCCAGCCAGCCCCGAGGGGCTCCTGCTCATGGCCAGTTCTCAGCGTGACAGGGAGGACTGGGTGCAGGCCATCCACCGGGTCATCTGGGCTCCGTTTGGTGGAGGTATTGCCCGTAGCCTGCATGCTCACCCTCTAGAACCCTTGCGTCCAGGTAATCGCGCCCCTCCCCCGACTTGGGTGGCAGACCCCTTGCCCGGGAACCCTGTCTGAGTCCAGACTTCTCAGGCAGGCAGTGCTGTCCTCTGCAGCTGGCCCTCAAGAGCTGGCCCCAGGTGCACAGGCAGCCCCGGCGGTAAAACCAGGGCCACTTTCCAGACGTGCCCTCCTCTGGCACACCGTGGGTTTAGCATGCTGGCCTCTGCACCAGACCCTGCTGTGAGGTCTGTGCCTGGCTGGGGTGAGCACTCGAGTCAAAGCAGATGCCTAGCACAGTGTCTCTCCCTCTGCAGTGCCTGTGCAGACACAAGGTCCTGTCCCGGATAGGACAGCACAGCTCCACTTACGTCCTCCCATATTCACACCTGTGTTGGTGCCTAGAAGGTGGTGAGTTTTGTTCTAGGTACTGCAGTTAGTGGATGGTGAACAAAGTAGGCGGTGACCCTGCCCCTTCCCTGTGCTTTCCTGGGGGCAGGACAGGAGGGGGGGTGGGACAAGCCCTCAGTTCCTCTGTCCCAAGGAGAACGCAGGGAAGCGCACACAGCAGAGGGACTGGCGAATGCATGGGCCCTGCGGTGGGATGGGAGGTGGGAACACAGGAATCTCCAAGGCAGGTGCTTCTGAGGAAAAAGGGCACTGGAGTGGAGCCCTGAGGCAAGAGAGGACACCAGGGCCTGGGAACGTGGGATTTCAGATTTTCTAAATCGATGGGGCATCAGGGAGGCTTTGAGCAAGAGGCAGACATGACCTGATTTCGATGTTGAAAGGAACCCCGTGTCGGGGAGGGGGAACCGTGGACAAGAGTGGACACGGCAATCTGGGACAGTGGGCTGGCGTGGGAGGGAAGCCTGCAGAGTGGTTGCTGCAGCTGCTCTGCAGGCGGGTTTGCAATAGCCTGGACATGGGGCACAGGTGAGAGCAAAGGTGACGCCAGCTGGGCAGTTGCTGTGTCCAGGGGTTGGTGTCCCCATGAATCATCATGAAAAGATCTTTGGCGGGGGGGAATCGCCTTACCGGCCTGGCCGGGCCAGCAGCTCCCTGCTGAGTGTGTAGACCAGGGGCCTTTGGCTGCCGGGCTCTGGCACAGGGATCATGGGATTCCTTGCTCTCCCACTCGGTGTTTAATTGGTGCCCAGTCCAGACAGAGGTCAAAGGTCACCTTTGGGGACTGGCAGCACATCTCTAGATCCTGCACCCCTCATGGGTGGGGCCCCTTCCCGCTTCCCCTCCCCTACCCTCCTCTCCATTCCTGGCTACAGAATGCCTGACCATCTTTCAGAGAACATAGAACTCTTATATAGTGGAATCGCTATAACTTTGAAAGTTACAGTTTTCTTCTTGGGCTTCATATGTGGCCTCAACCATAACCTCCTGCCCCTGATAGTCGCAGCGAGCATGACCTAAAGGCCCAATTTAATGGCCTGGGAGGATTTACGCCTGACGAGGGTTTTGGCAGCCTCCACGGGCTGCAAGGTGGTTGATAGTGAGCCGATGGAACATCCTAGGCTTCCATGTTGCTGAACTTTGCTTTATAGTAAGTGGCACCTTTGAATACTGGAAATAGGATTACATAACCATGATCTTGGGGTGGAGAAAGATTTGTAAAATGAATTACAGAAAGCATTACTCTTGTAGGAAAAGATTGACAAATTGTACTATATAAAATGAAGAGCATCAATTCTTTAAAAGGCAGACTGAAAAAGTGAAAAGCCGCTATAGATTGAAAGAAAGAAGGTATTTGCTACCTATACAACCATCAAATGACTCACTCTTCAGACTCCTACAAACCAGTGAGGCCAAGACAGACAAGCTGGTGAAACTTAGGCAAGACACTGGAACAGCCGCTTTGCAGCAGAAGAACAACCCCCTCCCGCCCCCGAGCAGTAAGCATTGGCAGATGCCCAGCCTCAGCAGCAACCAGGGAAGTGCCCATTATATCACAACGCGATTCTCACCCAGTACATGGCTAAAAGAAAAGGACTGTCAGTTCCATGCGGTGCTGAGGGCAGCAAGCCACAGACACCTGCTGTTGTTGCTAGGGAAGTCTGCCGTACCTGCAAAAGTTGATGCTGTGCATACCTATGTTTTAGTGGATCTACTGCTAGGCATAAGTGCACAGGTGGGCCAGGAGATTGTACGTGCCGATGTTCACAGCAGCCTTATCAGTGATGACCTTCCCCCAATCAAGTGTGTAACAGCAATACAGTGGGTAAATAAATAGGATTTGTCCTGAGAATAGAAAACTCACAACAGGGAGAAGGATTAACTATAGCTCTACCCAACATGCCTTGAATCCTAAAAACCCAGTGGGACTAGAGAAGCCTAATAATGTGTTTTAGGATTTCATTTAGGTAAGGTTGAAAAACAGGGTAGCAGTCAACTATTATTCATGGATAGATAATTAGGCAGCAAAAACATAAAAGGAAAGAAATGATGCCATAAAAGGATGGCGGTCACAGTTACACAGGACTTCATCTTCCAATGATGTGTTTTTTGGACGTGTGCATGTATTATTATATAAAAACTAAACAACAAATAAAACAAAGATGGGAAACTGCAAGTCAAAGAATCTGTCTGAGCTCATGACACAGCTAGTCAGGGATCAGAGCTGAGAAAAATGAAGGCTGATGTTCTGAGCCCAAGGTTGTGCTTCGTCCCCCTGCATGAGCTATCACACAGGTCACCTGCACCCAATGTGTGCACCTGCTCAAGCCTTTCCTCACTTTTCTTTCCTCCTTGTCTGTCTGTCCTCTCCCTCTCCCCTCTCCCCACCCCACTTGCTCGAAATGAGGGCCCCGTACAGAATCCCACATAGAAGCCAGACTTGCCCCTCCTTCAAACTCCCTCCCTATCCCCCAGTGTTTATCAGACTTCTCAGGCTGTGTGCTGAAGAACTTGTGAGAATTAAAACAGGAACTGTCACCAAAGGTGCTTTATCCCTTTTCTACCAGAAATCTAGAGGAAATCCAGAAACCCCAGGGGTTGATGATGGCAGACATGTCTGGGCAAGCATGGGCGCTCCCAGGTGGGCTGTCAGCTCGGGAGGTTTCCTGGCAAAGCTGTTATTAGCCTGGGTTCCACTGGGAAGGAGCTTAGAGGATCAGTCCTTCTTTCACTGTTTAATAACGGAGCTCAAGAGCCCTTTCAAGCATGTTTGTTCTGGCAGAGAGCGGGCCACCTCTGACAGACCTGAATGTGCAGCGTGCTTCCCCACAGAGAACACGGGCAAGCCAATGGGTCAGGGGAGCCTGGTACTGTTGGTGGCACATCCAGGGGTGAATTCACTGATTCATTCCTTCACTCAGCCAGTCAGTCATTCACTCAAGAACGTGAGCTAGGGGCTGGAGATACCACAGTGAGCAGGAAAGACAAGGTCTCTAGCCTCCTGGAGACAGATAAAAAAGGTAAGTAAGCCCATTGTAGGATGGATGGTGATGAGGGAGGGCAAGCGGGAGTATGGGGGCAGTGACAGTTGAATAAAGGAGAGGAAAGGGTGAACTAAACCTACTCCTGGGCAGGGGGCTTTGGTGGCAGAGGATGGAGTTTCCATGATGGAAGGCAGTGGAGGCAGTGTGGCAGGATAGTCTGTGGCGGGGGGAGAGGAGGAGACAGGTCAGAGAAGTAATGGTGGTAAATCAGTGGGGCCCGGTGATCACAGTGATAACCGTGGCTTTTCCTTGGAGTGAAGCACTGCTATCGACAGGTTTTGGATAGATGGGTGTCAGAGTCTGACTCAAGTTCCAACAGGGGATCCCTCTGACTGCCATGTTGAGAATAGATAAAAGAATGCAAGGATGAAACAGGGAGAACAGTTAGATGCTAATTATACAATTATACAGGTGAGAGATGGTGGCGTGGCCCAGGATGGTATTGGTGATGAGAAGTAATTGAATTCTTGGTGCATGTTGAAGGTAGAGCCTATAATATTTCCCTATTAGAATAGAAGAGAGGTATAAGAGAATGAGATTCATCAAGATAATTCCAAGGTGTTTTGATCCAAGCAGCTGGAAGGATGGATTAGCTATTAACTGAGGTAAGAAAGACCACAGGAAGTATATTTGTTTGGCAGGAAAATCGAGAGTTTACTTTGGGACTTAGTCTGAGATACCTGTGGGAGACTCAAGTTTAGAAGTCAAGCAGGTAGTTAGACATTTAAGTCTAGAGCAGTGGTTCTCAACCTTTCTAATGCCGTGTCCCTTTAATACAGTTCTTCATGTGTGGTGACCCCAACCATAAAATTATTTTCGTTGCTACTTCATAACTATAATTTTGCTACTGTTAATGAATCATAATGTAAATGTCTGTGTTTTCTAATGGTCTTAGGCAACCCTGCTAGTGGTTCTCAACCTGTGGGTCGTGAGACCATCGGAAAACACAGATATTTACATTACGATTCATTAACAGTAGCAAAATTATAGTTATGAAGTAGCAACAAAAATAATTTTATGGTTGGGGGTCACCACAACATGAGGAACTGTATTAAAGGATCTTGGCATTAAAAAGGTTGAGAACCACTGGTCTAGAGATTAGGAGAAAAGACTGGGTTGGAGAGAGAAACACAAACACATAGATGGGGTTTGAAGCCAAGAGACTGGATGGGACACCACCAAGCAAGTATAAGAACAACAGAAAACCAGATCTGAGTCTTGAGCTGCTCCCCAATAATAAGTCAGGAGCAGAGGAGAAGCCAGCAGAAGCAGCTAGGAAAGAGGGCCAGTGAAGGAGGGGAGCCAGGATCCAAGGGGTCCCTGAGATGAGTGTCTAAGAAAAAGAAGCAGTGATCAGCTAGCTGTGCAATGCATTGCCAATACATCGATCAGTAGAGAATAGAGATTGAGCACCACTCATCAGTAGCTTGATTATGGGTAGGTTTGCTGGAGAGCTAGAGATAAGCTTGAAAATAGCAGGGAGGAGAAAGGATAAGAGGTGGGGAATTGGAGTGTGAGCATAGTCAACTCTCTCAAGAAGTTTGCTGGAAAGGGAAAGAAAAATGGAATCATACCTGGAGGGGAGAGTCAAGTAGAGGGTTTTGTTTATTACTTTTCTTTAGTTGGGAGACAAACAGCAATGCAAAAGATTGATGGTGCAGGAAAGAGAGAAAAATTGCTGGAGCACCAATATTTCTTGTGGCTATAAATGCAAAAATGTTCAACAAAATACTAACAAATTGAATCCAGCAATATACAAAAGCATTATACACCATGATCAAATGAGATTTACCCCAAGAATGCAAGGATGGTTTAATATCTTAAAACCAATTACTGTAATACATCAATAGAATAAAGAACAATTTTGACACATGATTGTCTCAATAGACTCATAAAAGCATTAATAAAGTGCTTTTTTAATGGATAAAAACACTTAGTCTTTCAGGAGTAGAAAGGAATGTCCTCAGCCTGCTAAGAAGAACCCTTTCTCCATACTTAATGGAGAAAGATTGGATGCTTTTCCTGTTCCTGGGAACAGTGGGAATCTTGCTTTTACCATTTCTGTTCAGCATTGTACATAGTCAGAGCAACTAGTCAAGAAATTGAAATAATGTGCATGCAAATTGGAAAGAAAGTATTTCTGCTTATAGATAGCATGCTCTTGTATATAGAAAATCTTAAGAAATCTACTAGAAAGTTATAAAAATTTCAGCAAGATTGCAGGATATAAGGTCAATATACATAAATCAGTTGTATTACTATATAGTGGCAATGAGCAACTGAAAATAAGATGAAGAAAACTTCATTTACTCTAACATCCAAAAGAATAAAATACTTAGGAATAAAGTTAACAGATACAAAACTTCATGCTCTTAAAATGACAAAACATTGTTGAAAGAAATTAAAGAAATTAACTAAATAGAAGGACATCCCATGTTCATGGATCAGAAGATGATGCTTGTGAGAAGGGCAATATTCCCCAATGGGTCTCTGAGCATCTGTGCCCAGTTCCAGAGCTCTATCAGGCCGCTCTTTTAGCCAGCTCTCTGAGAGAGGGGAAAGAAGGGCGTCACAGGGCACCAGGCTGCCCCGCTTGCCTCATTGTCTGGAAAGAGGCGCAAGCCTTCGAACGTGTCTAATGTACACAGGACGGTGCTTAGCGCCCTTTGCATTGCGGTGTGAGAGGAGGCAAGTGCGCACAGTTTCAGCATCAGGCTGTGGTCTGGGTGCATAACCTCACTCTTCTCTTGCTTGCTGTGTGACCTGGCCATGCCACTTATCCTCTCTATGTCCTTGTTTGCAAGGTGGGAATGAAAATATTGTCTTGGCAGGATTGTCATGAGACTTTAAAAAAAAAAGTGGGTGCAAAATAGCACTCTGTTAATACTAAACAATCCTCATTTATTCAATAAACACAGAGCATCCACCTTGTGCAGGCAGGGGGCATGGCAGGGGGAGAAAGATCAGACAGAGCTTCCATCCTGCTCCCCCAGGTGTACATCATGGTATAGAGCAGTGGTTCTTAAACCCAGCTCAGAAGAAAGTGGTAAAAATAGACGGCTAACCCCACCCACAGTTTCCAACTCACTTGGGTGTGGCCCTAGAATTTGTATTTCCAGGTACTGGTGTTCTGGGGCCCAGATTTTGACAACTGAAGGTAGTGAGTGCTATTGAAAGAAAAAAGTAGAGTAGTTTTAAACACAACGGTGAGGGCAAGCTGGGAGAGTGACACTGAAACAGTATGTCAGACTGAGCAACAGTTCCAGCAAAAGCAGAGAACATCTGATTTGGTCTGAGCCAGCGCCCAGGCTGGTGGGCGGGCAGGAGGGAGGGAGGCATAGGGCTAGCTTTTACTTGTAAGTGAAATGGTAAAAGAGGTACTGGGGGCTTGGATCTGAGAAATGGCATAATCTGCTATATAGTTTAGAAGGGCCACTCTGCTGACCAGAAACCCAAAGACATGGATATAGGTAATCCAAGGAAGAGACAGCTGCCTTCACTATGGTGGTGGCAGTGACAAAGGCCAGATTCCAAATCTATTTGGAAAGCAGGACCGCAAAAGTCTGCATGTGGTGTGAGGGAGAGGGAATGTGAAGTAGACTCCAAGGGGTCGGGCTGAGTGCCAAGAGACAGAGTTGTCATCAACCAAGAGGGCACAGCGGCACAGCTCAGCACAGAGCAGATTTGGGAGGTCGGACTCATATGAGTTTGAGATGCCTATTAGTCCTTGCCCTGGTGGAGATGCTGAGTGGGCAGTCATGTGCAGGAGTCGGGGGCCAACATTAGTGTCAGCAACTAGGAGCATGGTGACTATCCTGCCTGTAGGCTAGTAGGTACTGCCAAGCAAAGCCCAACCTTGTAGGCAGCAGTCTGTGCTGAGGAGGGGATGAGGGGCCAGGCAGTGGGCCTGCAATGGCCAGCAGAGCCTTGTGGCCCAACCCCAGCTGTGTGGCTCCTCCAGGCTTCTGGGGACTTTCCTCTGACCTGCCAGGAGCTGATTCTCCTGCCCTCAAACTCCTCAGAAATGATGGGGCAGGGAGAGGCTGGGAAGGGATAAATGCAACTCCCAGAGGCCACAGCAGGATGCTTGGCATGGAGAAAGTCCTAGCCTCAGGACAGCACAAAGCCACCTCCTTAATGTAGCTGGCAGTGGTCATTTGTGCTGGAGTGACAGCTCTAAATGGAAGCCCTCAAGCACAATCAGGGTCAGAGTGCAAGGTCCCTGGCTCCAGCCCAGGCTGGCAGTGGCAGAGCCTGAGACCCTAGTGGAACACATCCCCCATTGCTGCTTGCACTATATCCCAGCTCTTATGGGGGATTCCAGAAGAGCGTCTTGTTTCCAGTTCCTCTGAATGTTTACCCACAGGCTGGGGCCTGGCCTTTCCTACAGCCCTTCCAAAGTGGAGAGGGCTGCACTGACCTGGGCTGGGCTTTGGGTCACAGAGGCCACAGAAGGGGCACTGAGCCTGTCATGTACCCTTAGCCCAATCCTGTCTACCTGAGGGTCCACCATTGGTGCAGGAGGAGATACCTGTCCAACTCCCAGGCTCATAAAGGCAAACCGGCCTCTTCTGGGCACAGGTTTGTTCCCAATCTGTTCCAGGCACTGCCTCCAGGGCTGTAAGCTTGGTCTGCCACAGAGCCACTGCCAGGGGCTGTTCACCAGGCGACCAGAGGCAGAGGAGCGCTGCCCTGGCAGAGAGCCTGGTGGCAGTGTGTGATTTGCAGGGGCCGCCAAAGGGCTTCCTGGCAGCTCAGGGGGTGACTGCTCAGCTCCTTTTACCCTCCTTGCTGGACCCTTAGGTCCTCCTCCCTCCCAGCAGCTGCCAGAGAGCTCAGCTGGCCTGGCTTTCGTGTGTGCCTTGCGGAGCTCAGGGCACAGTCCAGGAAAGAGACCACATGGTCACTGCTTAGATGAGGACAATGCAGGGAGTGCCCACGACGACGCTGCACAGCCCCTGGTGACCCAACCACAGGGAAGTCAGGCCGCTCCCAGGATGGGTACTCAGTAAGCTAAAGGTTACATGCCAGGTGCTGGTTCTGGAAGCAGTCCTCATGCAGCCCCCCACCGGTGAAGAGGCTGCGCAGCAGGAGGCTCAGGTGAGCTGTCCAGGTCACAAAGAAGTAGTCGGGAAGCTGGCTTTCTAACCCGGCCTGATGGCGCTTGGAGCTGAGGGCTGGGTGCCCACTCTCAGGAGTAGGATGCCAGGAGCCCTCCCGATCCTGTCTCCATCCTAAGATTCTTTCGGGCAGCCTTGGATGTCACATCAGTCTGGGGCAGTGGTCGGCAAACTGCAGCTCAAGAGCCACATGCGGCTCTTTGGCCGCCTGAGTGTGGCTCTTCCACAAAATACCAGGGCCTGGCCAAGTCTATTTTAAAGAAGTGGCGTAAGAAGAAGTTTAAGTTTAAAAAAAGTTGGCTCTCAAAAGAAATTTCAATCGTTGTACTGTTGATATTTGGCTCTTTTGACTAATGAGCATGCTGATCACTGGTATGGGGGAAGAATCTCATCCTGCCATGCAATACTATTGCCAGGGGCTGTTGTATCAAAATCATATATCGTAGAGGAAGCAGCGAGGCCCCGAGAGGCTCAGCCATTTGCCTGACAGCACACTGCAGGACTGGGAGCTGCCTCCAGGGCCAGCCTCTCCATAGATTCTCTGTTGCCAGGCAAGCTTCAGAGGACCTGACCCTCAGGATCTGAGCTGTCTTGATGGGGAGCAATCAAGACTGGCTGGGGACAGAGGTAGTCCCCAAGGCCTTGGTCCCAGGGCCTGTAGTACACACAGCTCAGAAACAAGGGCCACCCAGCTGAAGAGGTCACCTGTCACAGTGCTGTGTGAGAGGGCAGATCCCCTGCCCCAAGAGGACAATTTCATTTCTACCTCTGCACCCCCACCCCCAACAGGCCCCATGGCTAAAGATGAGCCCCAAGATGGGGTGGGTGCCGTAGAGCTCCTTACGGCAATATGTGTCTGTCCGGAGCCTTCTAGATGGGAGGCAGCTGCAGACTTTCCTCATCAGGGGATTGAGGTGGAAGTGGAAGGATTCCCTAGAGACCAGGAGGTCTACCTTAGTGACTACACAGGTGGGAAAACTGAGGCTGGAGCAGAGAAAGCAACTCAGCACCAGTGCCCCTGAGAGAGCCCTGCCTACCCCCGGAACAGGTGCCACTATTGAGCCTGAAGAGCCTTCTCTTTAATGTAGACAAGCTACTCAGACCCAGCAGCCCTGGGTCCCTGGCCATGGGAATCCCAGTCTTTCCTGGCAGGTTTAGGGCAGGGCAATCCTGGGCATGTGCTCCTGGCACCATGAACCGTCCTTCCAATCTTTGTGTTTACCTGAACTCTGAGAAGGGAGAACCCAGAGACTTTCCTTCCACACACACCCCTCCCCTCCACACACACACAGGGCCTGGGAACACTGCAGCCCCCACCTAACTAGTATCAGGGTCAGGACAAGAGAGCCTCATTGGCCAGGGCAACAGAAAACTCAGTAGTTGTTTTTAAAATGCAGATGAATGCCCCCAAACTCCATTGTGTTAGTTTCTTGTTGCTGCTCTAACTGCCACCAAAGCAGCTTAAAGCAGCACAAATGACTCTCACAGTCTGAGGTCAAACTGCTCTTAGGAGCCTGCGGTCAGGTGGTGGTAGGGCTGCTTCCTACTGAGGCCGGGAGCCTTGTCTCTTCCCCTCCTAGAGCAGGGGTGGGGAACGTCCGGCCCGCAGGTCGCATAAGGCCTGAGAATTCATTGGAATTCTGGCCCTGCCAAGGCATTAGGGGTGAGTAATTAAATGTGTGACCAAATAGAGCAGGCTAATTTTTAAGTTGATAATTTTGTTTGGTCCGCAAATTATATAATAGATATCCAAGTGGCCCTTAGCAGAAAAAGGTTCCCTACCCTGCTCTAGAGCAGTAGTTCCCAATGTGGGGGCACATGCCCCACAGGGGGCAATTTTATTTTTTAAGGGGGTAATTCGAGAATGAGTTATTAACAGTGAATTTTTGGCATTTCTTATGGTTCTAGGGGTCACAATCAATATATATTGTGACATATTTATGCATTTCAGTTCTCTGTTTTGAAACTGAATTTGCTATTTTTCATATCACTTCATATTAATTTTTTTAACAATTTCTTAGTAATTTCTTCCTCAGTACAACTGTCCTTTTGTTCTTTTATTTTTCTCTTTCATGGATGCCATGTTTTTGGAGGCTAATTTGGACCAAGTTAATGGCCTTTTAGGCTTCCTCCAGGAAAATGGAGTCCACTTTTTGAGTAAGAATTAATATGTCACAGGGGGGAGGGGCATCAGGATTTTAGAGCTGCTTAGGTGGTGCATGGCCAAAAAAGGTTGGGAACCACATTCCATGACTTCATCACTCCAGCCTCTGCTTCCCTCCTTCCATTGTCTCATCTTCTACAGTTGACCCTTGAATTCCATGGGGATTAGGGAACTGACCCCCATGCAGTCAGAAACCCATATATAACTTTTGACTCCCCGCAAACTTAACTACTAATAGCCTACTGTTGACTAAAAGCCTTACCGATAACATGAACAGTTAATGCATATTTTGTATGTATATGGTTACATCTATTATATACTGTATTCTTACAATAAAGTAAGCTAGAGGAAAGAAATATGATTAAGAAAATCATAAGGAAGAGAAACTACATGTATAGCATTTATTGAAAAAAAATCCACATATCAGTGGACTGTTGCAGTTCAAACCATGTTGTTTAAGGGTCAACTGCAAAGTCAAATTTCACTCTGCCTCCTCTTATGAAGTCCACTTGATAATTCAGTGTATGCTCTCCGCCATTAATTTAATCACTTCTACAAAGTCCCTTCTACTAGGTAAGTTCCAGGGATTAGGACCTGGACATTTTGGGGAACCTTCACTCAGCCTAACATCCATTAAACAAAATGTGACCAATAAAGACCAGGTCTGCGGGTGAGCTAGGGTGAGACACTCAGAGCAGAGTCAGATACTGTCTTTATTGAAAATGTTGATATTTGTCCATCACAATTTTTTGCATTAATTTACATTTTTAAAAATATTATAATAAATATTTACCTTGATTAATGAAGTATTTGGTACTTCTTTAAATGTGGCACTGTGGGAGTGCCTCACTTGCCCCACACAGTCCAGGCCCTGCACACTCAGCTTTCAGATGGGCTCCCACCAGTCCACCCCAGAACTCCCTTGAACCTTTCCCTTGAAGAATTCCGCCCACGGGCCCCTGGGACACCTCCTTCCTGCCGGGGTTGGCACCACTGGTCCCCAGCATTGCTTCTCTTTCCCACCGCGCCCCTCCTGGTGCAGGCCTGGGACTGTGTACCCACCTGGGTCCTCACACTTTGGAATAGGGGGCTGTAGGATCTTTTCACCGGGACAAAATCCTGCCTGGAAAGATCAGAAACTTTGCGGAGAGGTCATTTAGGCTTGATCTGTCACTATCCGCGTGAGCCTAGGAAAGCACATTACCTTTCTGAGCTTCAGCTGGTGATGGGAAAAACGGAAAGTCAGTACTTACCAGGACTGCACAGGACCCTGCGCTAAGTCCCAAGCACCGTGCCTGGCTGGCCTCTGGCGCCAGTTCCAAAGCCGCAGCCAGCTTTCGGTCTGGGCCAGCAGTCTGGTGGCAGGGTCACCAGACCTGGTTACCTGACCCTCCTGAGCCTCCATCACCGCACCGGGAGCACCTGCTTCCCCTCTGCTGGGATTAGGAGCTCCTAGAGCCAGTCCTTGGCAAGGAGTTGCTAGTACAGTATTCCTAGGGTGCGTCACAGCACGGGGTAGTAGTAAAAGGGGGAGATGTTCGGAATCGCAGATCTTGCGCGGGTTTCAGCCTCAGGCTTGGCAGTTCAGGCATTCACAAGTCCGGGACCCTCCCTCCCTCCCTCCCTCCCTCCCTCCCTCCGGGGTCTGGGCCCCGGGCCGGCGGCGGGCAAGCCGCTACCTGCGCGCGTGCCGGGCGTTCCTGCCGCCGCGCCCGGGCGCCATGGGCCTGATGCCGGCCGCGCGGGCCTTCTCCGGCTGCCGCGCCTGCCCGCGGCCGCCCTGCCGCCTGCCAGCCTGCTGCGCGCCCGCCGCCCCAGGTAGGGCGGCCCAGCCCGGAAGGCGGGCGTCTGCGGGAAGAGTCTGGCCGGGAGCGCTCTGGACCCGGCGGCGCGGGAGCCTACGCATGCGCGGCGGGCGCTGCGGGGAGAGCCGGACGCCCGCCGGACCCACAGCCGAGCCGCGCCGGGGGCAGAGGGGGTGGGTGGGGGGAGGAGGAGGGGAGCCGCAGAGGCCGAGGCCGAGGCCGAGGCTGGGCACCTCCTCCTCGGTGTGGTCCCGCGTGCAGAGTGGAGCAGGCAGAGCGCAGAATTTGCAAAGAACGCCCTTGCCCCGCCGCCCAGACATGGGACCCAGACCCAGCGGGATGGCGCCCGGGCTCCTGACCCCGCGCCCAGGGCTCATCCACGTTTGCTCCAGGGCCTCCGGACAGGGACAGGCCGTTGGGCTAGGCATGGAACTGGCCCCACCTCTGGGGCTCGCTCTGGGCAGGACCCCCCAAGATGATGTTTGCCTCTGGGATTCTCTCTCCTGAGCTGACTTTAGCCTGTTTGTTGGGGAGGCCTGGATGGCCAGGAAGAGGCAGGGAAGGGTTTTCACTGGGAGGAAGGGACAGCCCTGGCAGGTCGCACAGCTGTCAGGGATGGAAGTTGGGTTTCCAATAGGTGGGTGGATGCAGGGAGAAAGGCGCTGCCTTGGGGAAGGCAGAAGAGAGAGGGAAGAGATTGCCCAAACTTGGAGGGTCTTTGGAGAGAATTTTAGCATTATTTCTCTCATTGTGTCTTCTGTGACTGCACTTCCACAACTGGAGTGGGCAAGGGCAGAGGTCAGCTCCAGAGCCAGCCCACTCAGAAGGACATGATTATCAAGCATCTGCCTTGGCTGCAGGGTGTGGTAGGCTGTCCTGTGGCTGCTCACAGTCCCACAAAGTGACAGTGATGAGGCTCAGAGAGCTGGAGGTCACTCAAGACAGATCTGAGCCAGCTGGCCTTGGCTTGTAGGCGCCCGCTCCTGATGGGGTTTTGGGGACCAGGCTTTGTCAGAGAGCAGCAGGCATGCAAGGAGGCCCAGCCTGGCTCCAAGCCCTTCAGCAGGTTCACCAAGGGGTTGAGTCAGCGCTTTGTGAAGAGCGTGGGCTGGGACTTCGAGGAACCTGCATGCTGGCTTGGTTTCCAGGGACCTGACAAACCTTCTGGAACTGGTTCTTGGCAATACTACCCCTCCAAGATGTGCCAAGAGGGCTGAGGGAATTCAGTGCAGCCGCTCCGGGCCCTCCCACGCTCTGCCAGACACCAACAAGGAGAAAGGCAGGCAAGGCCTCTGAGCGAGGGAGGCCTGCCTGAACCTGAGCCCAGGCTGCTCTGGGAGGAATGTCACTGGGGAGGAAGGCTGAGCTGGAATGAAGCTTCCTCTGGGGCTCCCCAAGGCAGCTCCCTTCAAGGGAGGAAGGGGGGGCAGCCACGTGGGAAGCCTGCACAAGGTCTCGTGCAAGGCTCCACGTGGCTATGCTGGGGATGTGGGCGCCATCCCAAGGACTGGCAATGCAGCTCCTAAAGATGGGTGTGATCATCCCCATTTTCTAGGTGGAAAATCTGAAGCCCAGTTAAGCGGAACACTCTGCTCCTCAACTGCTTAGGCAGGATCTGCACCTAGACCATTGCAGATGGAGGCTTGGAATCTTTGTCTTTATGGCTCTGGCCTTGACCATCATCTTTTGCTTGTGGCCTCAACTAGCCTGGCTAGCACTTGGAGGGTCTCTGGGGGAGGCATCTCATTCCCAAGAGCCCCTGAGCTTCATGTGGGGTTAGTGCTCATCATGGCCCATCGTCCTTGCAGGGCAGGGCTGCTGTCCTCCCACCCCTTCAAGCACCATCCCTCAGGCTCACTCACCAACTCAGACCCTTCCCATGTTTGCCTTTGGGTCTCTGCTCAAGTGCCATTTCCCTTTCCACCAGGGCCTGTGGCGTCCCTTTCCTGGCTCGCAGCAGGGGGCAAGGAGAGGGCTCAAGAAGCTTCCTGGGGCAGGTGTTGGCTGTGCTGAGGTGGGAACGGCCTTCGGAAACCCGGGTACCCTTGCACAGTGGGGCTGGCTCAGAGGCAGCTGTCTTCTGCCTGGACCCAGCTGTGCACCCAGAGGCTGGTGAAGGGAGGTAGGGCAGGGCCTGGCCTGCCAGTTAAGTTTGAACTTTTTATCCCGGGGGGTGGTTGTAGGGGAGGCAGGAGGCAGCAAAGGGTTTCCAGCAGAGGAGGCCTGGTACGATTCCCATATTCCGAGCCCCGTGGACATCACTGAGGCTCTCTAACACCTAACAGGGCTGGGTTTCATGTGTGAGAGTAATGGAAGTGTGGAGGGAGAGAGGGACAGGCAGAGGACACATTTCTTGGGGATAGGAAACAGAGCAAGATGCTGGCTCAAGCAGAAGCTGGGTGTAACTACCCAAGGTTTGTGGAACTCCAGAGAGAATTATAGAACTGTAGAATTGTCTCCTTCCCCTGACGGTGGCCTCAGTCCACTCAGGGTTGAGGGAGTGGAGCTGAGTACATGGTCTTTCTTTCCTCGGCGCCCTTGACCTCTGCTCTGAGCCCAGCAGCTCTGACTAAGGAGAGGGAGGGCCCCTGTGAGGAACTAGGCAAAGGCGAGTGTCTTTGCATCAGCTTTGATGGGCAACAGGGACAGGGAGAGACAGTGGTTGTGTGAAGGGAACATTGGGACAGCTCACATGGGAGCGGCATCTGAACTATTCCCAAAGCTAATAAGAAATTCTCAGGCGAGAGAGGAAAGAGCAAGACAGGAGAGGAGCCTGGGCTCTGTGTGGGCCAGGCAGCAGGAAAGCAGGCGGCAAGAGAGGACACTGAAGTGGTGGGGAGAGTACCTGGGCCTGAGCAGACAGCAGGCATGGAAGGTACAATGACAGGCTCGTGCCCTTTTCTCTCGGGGACCCTGTACTCATGGCAGTTCCCCCTGTATGTCCTCTGACTGTTCATTTAAGGTCCTGACCCCAGTGCCCTTGGGAGACACCTGTGCCCCACAGATCAAAGCAGAAGGAGTGAATATCCAGCATCACCACATGAGGAAGGTGTGGCGGGTGTGGCAGGGACCATGGAGAAGGAGCAAGTGCCCAGACTCTCAAAGAGCACAGGTGCCACTGAACTCCACCAGTGCTGCCGTTAACAATCCACATGCACATGCACGCACACACTCACACAAGTCCACATGTACATACACGCCACATGCACATGCACACAAGTCCATATTCACATGCATACACAAACAAGTCCACGTGCACATACAGTCCATATGCACACACACACACACACACAAGTCCACATTCACATGCACACACAAACAAGTCCATGTGCACACACATAAGTCTACATGCACATGCAGGCACACATTAGTCCACATGCACATACACTCCACATGCACACACAGAGAAGTCCACATACATACACATTCCACATGCACACACATGCACATACAAGTCCACATATGTGCACACATGGCCACACATGTATGTGTGCACAGCCCACACACATGCACAAGTCCACATGCATACACACAAACATCCACATGCACACACATGTGTGCACAACAGTCCATGTGCATGCATACACTTCTTCTCAAAGCTTTGGTGGCATTGTCAGGCACACTCCATGTGAGCATGTTTTCTCGAAGAGTATGTCGTCACTCCGCAGATTCTGTGTGCTTTGTCTTAGGCTAGAGCAGGGTGAGAAAGAACATTCACTGAGCCCTGCTCCAACTGATGTATCTTATTTCAAAATACCCATTGTGTGGGGGGAGACAAATAGGCTCACTGAGTCCTGCCACTGCTTAGTCCCACGGAAGGGATTGAAACTCTTCCCTGCAGGCTGGCCACCCAAGTCTGGGTAAGCCCTCTGCCTGCGCTGTATCTCTTAGTGACCAGAGAACTGCCTGGACAGAATGGAGCTGTGACATCGTGCTAGGGCACACTGCTAGGCCTGCCCTCAGGGAAGGCTGGACAATGTTCCATTATAAGCACAGACCACATTTTGTTTCTCCATCTTCTGCTGGCAGACACTCGCGTTGCTTCCACCCTTGGGCCATTGTGAACAATGCTACTGTGAACATGGGTGTGATAATATATGTTCAAGTTTACTTTTGGTTATGTTGTATACATACCTAGAAGTGGAATTGCTGGGTCATATGATAATTCTGTTGTAAACTTTCTAAGGAACCTCCAAAATGTTCTACAGAGTAGCTGCACCATTTTACATCTCACCGACAGTGCCTGAGGGCTCCAGTTTCTCTGAATCCTTGCTGGCATTTCTAATTTTCTGTTTTAAGCAGTTGGCCATCGTGGTGGGGGTGGCAGCACTTTGTTGTGGCTTTGTTTCCTGAAGCTCAAGATGATGTCATGGTTTTATTCTCACATGAACAAGTCGTTTGTGCGTCGTCTGTCTTGTCGCGTGAGCTCTGCCCATGTGTGCGCACTGCTCCCTGGTGTCAGGACAACATGAGCGGACTGCCGTTTCTGATCATTTTGTTGCTGATGGGCATTGGATGGCTTCCCATTTGGAGAGATTGCAAGGAGTGATGCTAAGAACATTCTAGAGCAGGACTTTTGGTGAATGTAGCATTTTTTATGTAAAACACTCCTCTTTGGACGTTAATGTTCCATAAATAAAACAATCAATAAAATGCATAATGCATCTTCCCTGAGGGCCCTTCAGAGCTTCTTCAGGCCGGTCTGAGCCCCACAGGACAGGACAAGTCACCTGTCCACCATGCCCGCCTGCTCCCTGTCCCAGTGGCCAGGTATGCCCTCAGTTTCTAACCTGCTCCCTCAGAGCAGCCGCCTCTGGCCCAGACGGCGCCCTGCCTCCCGCTGTCCCGAGAGCCCGCTCTCACCACTAAGGTGGGCCACTGGGCGTGTGACCGGGTCCTCCCTTTGCCCAGGGATCTTCGGGCAGCGCCTGGAGGACACAGTGCATCATGAGCGGAAGTTTGGCCCGCGCCTAGCACCCCTGCTGGTGGAGCAGTGCGTGGACTTCATCCGGGCGCGCGGGCTCAGTGAGGAGGGGCTCTTCCGCCTGCCGGGCCAGGCCACCCTGGTGCGGGACCTGCAGGATGCCTTTGACTGTGGGGAGAAGCCGCTGTTTGACAGGTGAGCTCCTTGGAGAGGTACGAAGATGGGGCCCTCCCCGTTTCCCGTGGCAGGGTGGGCTGGTGCCCGGAAGCCTGGAGCAGGTTGGTGGGCAGAATGGTTCTGCATGTGGTTGCATGTGTGGTCGACCAGCCCCCCAGCGGGCAGAGCACAGCCCCAACTCCTGCAGCAGCCCTTGGTCTCCTCTCAGGGGCAGTCCTAACACAGACTAGGCGACTCACATCCAACGTCTGCCCAGCCAAGGCAGAAAGGGAGGACCTCCTACTGCATTGGGTCTGAGGCCCCGTGGTGGTTTGTCCCTGGCTCCGCTTCCTCCCGTGACCCGCAGAGCTCCTTCAGTGCCAAGATGGAGCAGTTGCTGTGGCCCCTCATTCTCTCAGGTTTCTGGATGGGGAGCGATCTGCCCCACCTGTTCAGGCCAACGCTCACCCTACCCCCTTGCTGGGTCTCACCAGGGCCTGGCTGCACCCTCTGGGTGGAGTCAGCCTCTCTCAGCCAGGGGCTAAGAACAGGACCGATTGGCTGTATGGGTGTCTCCTATCTGAAAGGAACTGACCCATCGGGACAGTTGGTCATGGGGAGTTCCTCCTGCCCTGGCCTCCAGGAGCTCCTGCCCTTTCTCCGTGGATCTGCCTTCACGATGCAGCCCCCTCAGCCCCAGGATAGGTTCAGGGGCTTCTGCCAGCAACCGGGGCCTCCCTGGCCTCCTTTTGGGGCAGAACACCCCCGCCCTTCAGCTTCTGCTCAGACTCATCACCGAGCCAGGAGTGTCTGTCAGCTTCTTTCTTTAGATGTGGTGCCTGAGACTGGCCACCGTTCCCCAGAGGGGTCTGCCCAGGAGTCACAGGGGTTCTCTCACCAGGAACCTCATCTTTATTTTGTTAATCCATTTTCCCATTCATTTTTAGAGAGAGTGGAAGGGAGGGGGAGAGACAGCGAGAAACATCAATGTAAGAGACACATTGATGGTTTGCTGCCTGCACATGCCCCAACTGGGGCCGGGGATCAAGCCTGCAACCAGGGTATGTGCCCTTGACCGGCATCAAACCCATGACCCTTCAGGGCCAACACTCTAATCATTGAGCCAACCGGCTAGGCTGGAACTGCATCCTGATACTCTGAACTTGTGGTCCATTCTGAACCCCTGCCTGCCAGGCCTCTTCCATCCTGTGCCTGTGTGGTCCAGGAGATGGGTGGAGATGCCTTTAAATACTGCCCTTCTGTGATTCCTGGAGACTCACCCTGGACCTTGGGCTCTGGCTGCTTTCCCTTCTAGAAATTGCACCTGCACCCACTGCCACCATTCTCCCACTTCCCACCCCCTTGTGAGTGCTCTGGCCCTGCACCTGTAACCACCCTCTGTCTAGGTCTCCTCATTCACTCCCTGACTCCCCTCACCACCTGCTGGGCCAGGCTTTCCAGAGAGGCCTTGCTCCCTGGGCACAAACC
The DNA here is from genome assembly GCA_011751065.1 of Lasiurus cinereus. Classification (NCBI taxonomy): domain Eukaryota; kingdom Metazoa; phylum Chordata; class Mammalia; order Chiroptera; family Vespertilionidae; genus Lasiurus; species Lasiurus cinereus. Next base: position 8,271,068 of record JAAGEH010000021.1, read on the forward strand.
ACACTCATTGTTTGCATGACCATGACTCAGCCCCAGGTCCTGGGCTCCTGTTCCACAAAGAGCCCAGCAGCCTGGAGCCTCCGTCACCAGAGTTGGCTCATACCCAGCCCCTCCCCCCCCCCCGCCTCCCCCCACCACACACTCTGGGCCTGGGCTGGGGAAGCTCTCCCAGGCCTGCCCCCTGCTGCCCAGGCTGCTTTGAGCCACACCTGCCTGCTCCACTCACTTTCGCCTTAGCCCTTTCTGACTTCACTCTGGTTTATTTCCTCACCCACTGAGTGAGCGCCTGCAGGTATAGGGTGTGGCCACGAGCTGGTCAGACCAGGTCCTCCCCTCCAGGGGCCAGGACAGATAGCCAGCAAGTAAACGCAGCTAACGCTTTGCTTTCTGGGACTAGGACCAGATTGGGATCCCAGAGTCCAGGGCTGCTGCCCTCCACGGCCCCCTCAGCCTGGGCAACTCTGAGCTGGAAGCCCGAGACTGAGGACTGAGAGCAGGCACATGGGGTGCTCTAGCCCTGCATCTGTACCCACCCCCTGTCTAGGTCCCAAGGCTTCCTCTCCTCATTCACTCTCTGACTTCCCTTGCACAGAAGCCCAGGCGTCCATTGTATGAGCGGAGCCCAGAGGTCAGGGGCAAGGGTCTGACCACTAACCTGCATGCCCTTGTGGCCAGTGCTCTGGGCCATGGCTCTCCTCCTCCATTTATGTTTCTCTCTGTCTCTCCCCCTCCCTTCCACTCTCTCTAATGGAGGGCAAGTGGGGGACGGGCACTCTCAGGCTTGGTCCCTGGTGTGTCTAGTTTGTGGCCACACCCTATGCCCCTCTCTTCCCCCGCTTCCTTCACCCCCACCCCCGGCAGCTCCCAGGTCACCCTGAAGAGGACTCAAAGAAGGGGGACTCTTCATGCCCCTAGGTCCTGTGTGGCTCCTCCCACCCTAGCAGCCATTGTGGGAGCAGCTGCTGCTGCAGGGCCTGTGTTTTTTGAGTGCTGGAGAGTCCCACTGCCATCCTAAGGACAGACCCAGACTTGCAGCCAGGGGTTGGGAGCAGGGGCCCAGGCCTTGAGTGTCTGAGCTGGACCCCAGTCCTCAGGCCACCGAGGCCCCGGAGCATAGCTCCTGGCAGCAGCTGGGCCTTTCCTTGACCAAGGCTAGTGGTGCAGATGCAGTCCTCCCCGTCCCATTCTCTTTTTGTGCACATGCACACACACAAGTGCCAGGGCATGGAGTGGAGTTGCTCCTAGGGGCATGTGCTGGCCTCCTGCAGTTCCCCGCCCCATGCCTCTCCCGTGTCCCCCTCTGGCAGCACCACAGATGTGCACACGGTGGCCTCCCTGCTGAAGCTCTACCTGCGAGAGCTGCCCGAGCCCGTGGTCCCTTTCGCCAGGTATGAGGACTTCCTCAGCTGCGCCCAGCTGCTCACCAAGGACGAGGGGGAGGTTAGTGGCTCCCAAGGACTTGCCCTGGGAGGTGGGCCTGGACAGGGCGGGGGCGAGGGGTGTGTGGAGTCAGGACACAGAACTCCGACCATCATTTTTTGTGGCACAGAGATGCTGCCTGCAGTTTGCTCGCTCTCTCTCTCTCTCTCTCTCTCTCTCTCTTTCTGTGTGTGTGTGTGTGTGTGTGTGTGTGTTGTGGGGGTGGGCGAAGGGGGATAGAAGAACCCTCTGTGGGAGGCAGGCTGCTCGTCCTGTGTATGGGGCAGTCTGCAGGATCCTGCTGGGGCGGGGCAGGAGCATCCCTTCTGGAAGGCCCTCCCTGGGAGGTCTGGGTCTGGGGTTGGGGTATGGGGCCATGCTCTGGTCATGCCCCAGGACGCCACACATAGGTACTGATCCTGCACTTACCTGCACTACCCAGGCAGCTCCAACGTTCAGAAACAAGCAGACTTTTCCCTATTCGTACCAGCTTCTTTCCTAAAGAATTCGAGCTGTGACTGAGGTTCCCACCCCCTCTGCAGGTGCCTGCCTGGGGAAGGGCTGTTTGCTCTCCCTGTGGCCGGGTGGGAGATGAGGGTTCTTTATCTGGCAAAGATTTGTGTCTCGATAAGCACTGGCCCTGACATTCCTCCAGGAGGTCACAGGCCTGGTTGCTCCTCTCCTCACACTGCTCCTGGGAGGGTGGTGGAGGTGGTGGTGCCCTCTGGTCATCCAGAGGCCAAATGGCTGGCTGGAGGTCTGGCCTCTGGTGCCTGCCGCCCCCTGATCACCTCCCTCCTCCTTGACCTCCTTTCTGTCCCTGCCTCGGTGAGAGAAGGGCCAGTTGCTGGTCTCAGAAATGCTGTTTTTCTCTCCCAATACCAAGGGGACTCTGGAGTTGGCTAAACAAGTGAGCAGCCTTCCCCTGGCCAATTACAACCTGCTCAGTTATATCTGCAAGTAAGTGGCTGGGGCAGGCAGGGGCTGGGCATTCTCCCACCCAACATGCTCCCTGAATGTCAGTCAGTCAACAGGGACATTGGAGCACTCAGCCCCGGGCACACTCAGCGATCAGTCTCCATGGGACAGGCAGCATTCAAGTCCCCTGCGAGCCTCACAGAAGATCCACTGGGAAGAAAAGAACGTACCCATTCTGTCTGCCTCCTCTCAGTGCCTCTTGCAGTCTCTGCCCCAGGAGTCTGCCTCCTGATCATGACCCCAGCTCAGGTGCCGAGAGAGAGGGTATGCAGAGGGGCCCTCACCCAGACCCATGCTGGGGGCCTGGGCCTTCCCAGACCTCTGCCCCCATTGTAGGTGGGACAGTCATGTGTCCTCCTTCCATGCTGAGAACCACTGGCTTTTGCTTCTGCTGACCCCCACCCCAAGCCCCAGAGAAACGCTCTGCCCTCTCTGACAGGCAGGGGCAGCTGGTTGTGCTGGTGGCCCTGGGACATGTGGGTGTGGCTGGGTGTGGGCACCAGGCAGCTCCCAGCAGAGCTGGTGGCAGGATTTGCTTCTCCACTGACAGCCTCTTCCTCACTTGGCAGGTTTCTGGATGAAGTTCAGTCCCACTCAGATATCAACAAGATGAGCGTCCAAAACCTGGCAACCGTTTTTGGACCTAATATACTTCGGCCACAGATAGAAGACCCAGTGGCCATCATGGAAGGTAACTGTGTGGGGGAGGTGGCGGGGGGGAGGGTGCCCACGTCTCTGGAAGACATTCCTGGCCTGTGCCAGAGCCTTTGCTGAGAGCGTGGATGGTCAGGCCCTTGCATCCTCGACAGCACATGTTGACATGGGGCCACTCTGACGTGCAGGTTCTGGCTTCCAGCCCCTGCTGCCAGGAGCTCACCTCACCGTCTTACTGGGCACTATGCTCGCTTCTGCCTCCCCCCGACACCTGCTGGATGGAGTGGGCTGGGCAGCTGTCCCAGGAGGCCATTCTGGGCAGGACCCTCTGTCCGGGCCTGGATTTGGAGGGTGGCCGATGGCACGCTCTTCTTGGGTCCTTTCTTGAGGGACAGCATGCTTCTCGACTGCAGGCAAAGCCAGGCCCCCCGAGTCCAAGCCGCAGTGCCCCTGACTGGCCTGGGAACTTGGCCTGGAGATGCTCACAGCCAGACCTCTGTTCTGTCTTCCTGGCAGGCACGTCCCTTGTCCAGCACCTGATGACTGTCCTGATCCGCAGACACAGCCAGCTCTTCAGTGGGAAGGCCCCAGAGGGGCCAGCTGCGCCCCATGGGGGCCCACCCTGCACAGTGGGCTGGGGCTCAGAGGAGGTTCTAGGGGACAGCCAGGCAGAGCCCAGTGGCCTCCACCCACCCTCACTCAGGATTTCATCCATGGATGGGGCAGCTGTGGCCACGCTTTCCAGAAACTCCCCCCGGGGCCGTGGGGTCTGCCTTGTGACCCATGGCCCTGGGAAGAGGCTGCAGACTCCGTCCAGCTGGAAGCCCTCCTTTGGGCAGTCGGGGTCTCGGTCCGGCAGTTCATCCCCAGAGGTGCCCACAGCCTCCTCCAGCAGGAATTGGCTCGTGAATGGGCTATCCTCCCTGAGAGGCCACCGCCGGTCCTCCTCGGGGGACCAGCTCAAGGACAGCGCCTCCCAGAGGCTCTCCACTTATGACAATGTGCCGGTGCCCAGCCCCGGTCCCAGCGCACCCAGCGTGTCCAGCTTGGCCTGGTCAGGGGCCTCCTCCTGTGAGGCCTCCCTGGGGGGTTCCATCAGCAGCTGCTCTGCCTACAGCTCCCTGCACCCTGAGGGCACCCCTGAGCCCTCCCCAGTCCCCAGCAGCATCGAGGAACTCAGGTCCCCGGATCCGGGGCACAGCCTGGAGGAGGCGGCCGTCTGCCTCAGCAGCAGTGAGCCCATCGAGCCCAGCAGCCTAGCCCGGGACCCCGCACCCCACTCCAAGGTTCTCCAGGGCCTGGTCGCAGAACTGCGGGCGGAGCTGTGCCGGCAGAGGACCGAGCATGAGCTGAGTGTGAGAAGGTAAAGGGCTGTGCTGCAGGGGTGGGCCTGGCTGCCCCGGAGCCCCTGCCTCCGCCTCCTTGCCCCGCTCTGAAGGAAAACTTCCTGGAGGCAGCAGAGAGCAGTGGGCTTTAGAAATCACCTTTCTGGGGGAAGCCCAAGATGGGTTGGGGATGAGGTCTGTCTCTGGGGAGCTCCATGAATACTTGCTTAAGGGAGGAGCCACCGCTTTTTTTTTTTTTTACAATAATACTTGGATATTTTAATGAACTTCCCTTCTTGTATCTTCAAGCTACCAGGACACAGGCCCCACCAACACCCTTAATCTTCTCCTCGGCTCTTCTGCTGAAGAACTTGACCTTCACAATGACAGGCTGCTTTGGGAGCTTTCCTTTCCCCAGAACTTTGTAGTAGCCCGGTCGCACCACATCAATGATAGGAGCAACTCCAGTCTTGCTTTTGGCAGCATTTACACGTGTCTGCTTACTGACCAGGGTCTACAGTTTATAAAGGTTGACTGTTGGGCAGAAGCTCTGGTTCCTCTTTAGTGGTAATGCCTTATACCAACCTTCCCAAAGTAACCTGGGTGATATTTGTTGAAGTTGATCCTGTGATGACGCCAGCCACCAGCATTAACACAGCCCCCCGGGTGCTTCCTATGCTTGCTGATGTGGCTGTGGCTGTGGCTCATGTGGCCCCGAAGTTTTTGAGTCTTCCCGAGTCTGGATGGCATGTCGGTGGCCGAGCTGTAAGCCCCTACAGGTGGCTTTGATGGAAGGGCTGGGCAGGAGGTGGTCCCAGGTGTGCTTGCTCACCAGGATGTCCCCACATGTCATGCAGGCCCCAGGCCAGCCTGGCCAAGGGCTTGGGCCTGTAGCCTCTGATCAGATGGGATTGGAATGGGATTTCCTGGAGGGAGCTGGCAGTGCTGAGCCAAGCCCTGCCCCACCTGGCCTTGGGAGAGTGCTTAGTGCCGTATTCTTAATCCCAGCTGGCCCTCCTTCCGTCCTCCTGCCCCCTTGAGAAGGGTGTTGCCAGCTCTGAGCCAGGTAGTCCAGCCAGGGCACCAGCAGAGCCCGTGCTGGGCAGCATGCGGTGGGTGCTCCCCACAGTGTCTCCGATCCCTAGTCCAGCTGTCGGGCCTGCAGGTCCCAAGTGGTTCTGAGCTTCTCTCCCCACCAGGGACGGGCGATAGGGATGGGGGGCAATTTCCACCGGGAGCTGCAGTGGCAGCGTGGCTCTGGCTGGGGAAGCCAGGTCCTGACACCTGGGAGAGTCAGGCGTGTGAGGGGTGTGTCCTTGAGGGTAGATGACAGGAGAAGGGCTTAAGCACAGAGGTCCTGAGAGGTCAGAGTGGTCACGTCTGAGAAGGACTGAGGCTGAGAGGGTGGAGTTGAGCGAGGAGAAAGCACACAGCAGGAGAAAGCCCGGCGCACACACTTGGTGCAAATCCTAGAGGGACGTGGGTTTCCAGTGAGTAATAGTGGCAGCACTGAGGGCAGATATGCAGCTGTGGGTGGCATGCAGGGAAGGCAGTACAGGCCGGTCGCCCCCACCGTCTCAGGAGTCTGATAAGCTCCTCTCAGAGGCTAGTTTCTCGGGAAACGGTATTGCTTCCTGGTGGGGTGTCAGACACTGGAGCGTCTCTGCCGGCCACAGACTGAGAGTGTCAAGGAGGCTCTGGGTGCTCTGGCGACCCCATGCATTTGTTATGAGGACTGAGTGCCTCGTGGGGCAGTGGTCTGTGCAGAGCTGCCACATCTGGTACTGAGACCCGCTCTTGTCACCCACTGCTTGGTGGACTGGAAGTGAGAGCAGGTCCGAAGGCCAGGGCAGCAACGCTGTCCCCGCCACATCCGGGTTGTAGGTGGGTGAGTGAGCAGGGTCTCTGGGTGCAGGAAGGAGTAGGGCACCATCAGTGGGCCTTTGGAGAGAGTCTGTTAACTCCAGACCTGTGGAGTTAGAGCCAGTCTGGGTTGGGGGGCATGGATTCAGCTTTTTGCCCTGTCTCCCCATGCCCTGATCCCTGAACCCTCAGAAGAGTGATGTGCCACAGTGCTAGGTGCTGGGCACAGCTGTGACCAACATTGATCTTCATCTCTGTCCTTCTTATCACATAGCTATGGGGCACTATGGGGCACAGAGACACGGTACACAATATTACAAAACTCGTGGACTGTTAGAACAGGGGAGGGAGGAGGTGTGGGGAGAGAGCTGGGGAGGAGCTCCCCCTGAGGGCAGCTGCAGAAGCCAGAGCTCGGGAAAGGTTGGAACTGAGTGAGCAGGCAGCAGCAAGAGTAGACAGCTTGTTGGAGTGTGAGAAGGAGGGTTGGAGGCAGAGGGCAGAACCATGTGTCAGAACATGCTCTGGATTTTACACAGTTCGATTCTGAGTGACCGGAGGCCCTAGAGCACTTTGATCACTCGGAGGGGTGACTCTGACTGCTCTCTTGAGGACATTCACCCAGTTAGGAGGCAATGGCATCCATGGTCTAAGGAGCAAGCAGTGAGGTTGGGAGAACCAGATGCTGAACATATTGGGGAGGCTTTGCTAATCTACTGTGGAGTGAGAAAAAAAAACAACTGATTTCAGGACATTTTTTTTGGCCAAGCAATCCGAGGAGGTGCTCACTGAGGAGGAGCAGGGTGCAGGTGGTGGGAGCAGGCCTTGAAGTTAGGGATACTTATTTAGTTGGAGTCGAGGGATAGAGAGGCTGATTCTGGAGACTGGACAGGTCGCTGGTCGAGGGTCATGGGGGCAGACGGGAGGGACAGGCCGAGCTTGAGGGCCCTGCTGGGTGGGAGGCATTGGTGATGAGGGGCCTGGGCCTGGAGAAGTGGTGAGGGTCGCAGGCTCTGCCGTCCATCTCCTGGGGGGCCTCCTTTCTGACAGCATGTCTTGTGCTCCCCATGGAGGGCTGGGCGGAGGAGGTTTCCTCCCTTCCCTGTGCCTTTAGTTTGCTGGCTGAGCTGGAGGCATGGGAGCTGCAGTGCTGGAAGGTATCCCCTGCATTTTCCAGAGAGGACACCAGGGCTAAGGGACACCATGTGTCCTGTTCATAGTCATGCGCCTGTGCACAGCCAGGCCAGTCCCCGGGTCTGGCGCAGAACTTCCCTCAGGCCTTGCAGGAGTTGCTGGCATGTGGTTGAGGAGATGTGTGCCACCTTTGTACAGTGCAGGGTTATTTATTCTCTGGTGGCATAAAGGGGCAATATGCGGCCTGCTGGGAGAATGGAGGTGCGGTGTCAGCCTGGGGCATGGGGTGGGGCAGCAGGAGGAAGCAGGGGTGGAGGAGAGTGGAGGTGGGACTGCTTTCCATCATGGGTGGTTCATCCCACCAAGGACAGCTGGTTGGTCCAGAGGATAAGTGGTCTTCACAAGTAGTGAAGATTCAGGGGGACCCTGGCCTCAGGTTCCCAGGGCTAAGTGCTCTTGACGTTTCTGGATCATGGCTAAGGGCAGTGCTTGGGGTGAGCCGCCCAGCCGCCTGTGTGCCCTGCGGGCCCCGCCTGAGCAGCCCTACCCCACCGGGCAAGGCAGGTGCACAACAGTGCTCTCTAAGCAAACCCAGCAGGGCGCAGTCTAAAACAGTGTCTTTCTTCTTGATTTTAAGACTTGAAGAGGGTACCACCAACCTAAGGAAACGAATGTTGTTGCTGGAGGAGGAGCTGGACCAGGAGAAGAAGAAGTACACAATGCTGCAGATCAGGCTGCGGAATTCGGAGCGGGCACGAGAGGACGCCGAGAGGAGGAACCAGCTGCTGCAGGAGGAAATGGAGGAGTTTTTCTCCACTCTGGGCAACCTGACTGTGGGGGCCAGAGGGGCTCCACAGTGAAGGAGCTCACTGTTCGCCTCCCTCTGCCGAGGGGAGTAGGGGGGTTTGCTGTGAGAAGCCCGAGCCCCTGCCTCATGGACCTCGGTAGTGCCTGGTGCTCTGCAGCCAGCAGAGAGGGAGTGATGCCTGGTGGCCATGGAAGCCTGAGCCCCTCATGCGATCTGGCTGCTGCTGCTGTGACTGGCAGGTGCCAGAGGCGACAGGCCTATGGTCACCAAAACAGATGGGGCCTGGGACCCAAGTAGCACACCAGGGACACTGCCTTCTTTATTAAACTCGCTCTCCAAGTGGGATGCCTGCTCCTTCTTTAAGGTGAAGCATAGTGGGGTTACGGAGTGATCTCTGTTTTATCGGGAGGGTTGGGGTCATGGTGCCTGTGGGTGGAATGCCAGTGGGGTATGAAGCTCCCCGAGGACCCGAGAGTTGCCACAGCTCTGAAGCTGGAGTTCTGCAAATCCGTGTCCTCAGCTGCACCATCCCTGAACTCAGGCAGGACCACTTCCTCCCTCCTTCTGCTCTGAGGGCTGGAGCCTGTATAGCTGGTCCTGGGCCCAGGAGCTTGTTTTTGTCTGCCTGGCCAGCTCTGCTCCAGGGGCCCATGCCTCAGGCTGTGACCATCTCCCATGCAGACTTCTGTTCAGCTGATGCTAATCCTCCCCAGTGCCCATTCACCGTCCTCCTACATTCAAAGCTCCAATTAGGGCCCTGGCTCGTGTGTTTGGTGGTTAGAGCACTGGTCCAGGCACCTAAAGATCAAGGGTTCGATTCCCAGTCAAGGGCACATACATGGGTTATAGATTTGATCCCTGGTCCTGGTCAGGGCATGTACGGGAGACAACCAAATTGATGTGTCTCTCTCACATCAATGTTTCTCTCTCTCTCCCTCTCTCCCTTCCACACTCTCTTAAAAAAAAAAAAAGCAATAGAAAAAATACCCTCTATTGAGGATTAAAAAAAAAAAAAAGCTCCAATTAGGACAAATATTCAAGGAAAGCCTTTTCTTGGTGCCACATGCAGCCTGAGCCTGGCTAGAGCTCTGCAGCGTGGGCCACAGGCGGCACCAAAGAAGCCCTGCCCAGAGAGCCCTGGCTGCTGGGGCCCTGGCAAAGTCAGCACAGTGTCCTTCCTTATACAGCACCTCTCATTACCTGGAGCAGTCACTGCAGTGGGTTTTTTTTGGGGGGGTGGTGAGGAGTGGGGTCACCAAAGTGCCCCAGTTTCTGACCACTATCTCTGGAGAAGTCTGAGGCCCAAAGCCCACACACCTCAAATCAGGTTTAAACGGCACCATGTGGTGAACCAGCAGCCAGAGTTCTGCTGGAGAGCTTTGCCCAGGCCCCTGCCATCCCAATCAGATTCCTGGAAGGTGGAATAACTGCCCTCCTCTCTATTTTAAGGAGAAAGAAAATGTGAGGTGACTGATTCCTCACAGCCACCCAGGAAGGTAGGAATTGGCTTGCACAGCCCTTTCAGAAGAGGAAGTGGAGGTAAGTAGGGAACTCATGTGTTCCTGAGTTCCACTGTCCTGGAATTCTGCCAACTTTGACCTGGAGAGAAAATGCCACCAGGTTCCTGAAGAAATGGAAAATACCAAAGAGGGTTCATGAATGGAAAGGGAGGCTATCGGCCCTTAGCCACTAACATTGGCAAGGGTGGGCTCAGCTGCCCTCCAAGTCCTTTGTCAAAATCAGCTCATAAGCCACATCTCCCACCTGCTAGCAAAACTAGGATCTGCAAATGAATCCCATTACTCCTTATAAAAAATAAAAAATACCATTTACATTGCAACAACAAAAAAAATTACTTAGGAAAAACTTAGGAAGTAAAAAACCTTCACTCAGAAAATTATAGGATGTTGAAAAAAGAGATAGAGGAAGATATAAACAAGTGGAAGAATATGCTGTGATCATGGATTGGTCGAATTAACATCATTAAAATGTCCATACTACCCAAGGCAATCTACAGATTCAATGCAATCCCTATTAAAACACCAATGACATATTTCATAGAACTAGACAAACTCTCCAAAAATTCACATGAAATAAAAAATGACCCTGAATAGTCTCAGCTATCTTGAGAAAGAACAAAGTTGGAGGGAACACAATATCAGATATCAAATTATACTACAAAGCCCCTGTAATCAAAATAACCTGGTACTAGCACAAGAACAGGCATATAGATCAAGGGAACACAACGAAGACCCCAGAAATCAATCCAAAGCCATTATACTCAATATTTGACAAAGGAGGCAAGACCATACAATAGAGTCAAGGCAGTCTTTTAAATAAATGGTGCTGGGAAAATTGGACAGATACATGCAAAAAATGAAACTAGACCACCAAACTACACCATATACAAGAATAAACTCAAAATGGACAAAAGACTCAAATGTAAGTCATGAAACCATAAAAATCCTTGAAAAAACCATGGGCAATACAATATCAGATATTTCATGCAGCAGAGTTTTCACAGATATATCTCCTAAAGCAAGAGAAACAAAAGAAAATAATGGGACTATATCAAACTAAAAAGCTTCTACACAGAAAAAAAACCAACAACATCAAAATGAAAACCCACTGTATGGGAGAACATACTTGCCAATGATACATCTGGTAAGCGGTTAATTTCCAAAATATATAAAGTACTCGTATAAATCAACAAAAGGAAGAGAAACAATCCAATTAAAAAATGGACAGAGAACCTGAATGGACACTTCTCCAAAGAGGACATACAGACAGGCAAAAGACATATGAAAAGATGCTCAATATCACTAATTATCAGAGAGATGCAAATTAAAATGATAGTGAGATATCACCTCACACCTGTTAGAATGGCTACCACCAATAAATCAACAAATGACAAGTCTGGTGAGGATATGGAGAAAATGGAGCTTTAGAGCACGGCTGGTGGGAATGCAGACTGGTACAGTCACTATGGAAAACAGTATGGAGTTTCCTCAAAATATTAAAAGCAGAACTGCCTTATGATCCAGGAATATATCCTAAGAAACCTGATGCACCAATCAGAAAGAATGTATGCACCTCTATGTTCATAGCAGCACAATGTACAATAGCTAACATCTGGAAACAGCCTAGGTGTCCATCAGTAGATGAGTAGATAAAAAGCTGTGGTGCATTTACATCATGAAATACTATGCAGCTGTAAAAAAATTAAAAAAGAACATCTAACCCTTTGAGACAGCATGAAGGGACCTGGAGAGTATTGGTATTAAGCAAAATAACCCAGTCAGAGAGAGACAGATATGACATGATCTCACTCACAGGTGGAATCTAATGAACAAAATAGAACCAGAGACATCAAACCATAGTCCACTCTGTGGAATCTCAGAAGGAAGGAGGATATGGTGAGCAGGAAGAGATTAACCAAAGAACCTAAGTGAAGGGGGTCAGTGGAGGGGGGGAACAAGAGATATGTGTAATACTTTCAACAATAAAGATAAACTAAAAAACAAAATAAAATTCATGAAGCCAGTTTTATAAAATACACGAAGTCAGCCATTTCAATAGCCCTGGGAGAGACTATCGCACACCCTCCTCAACCAATAGAAAGCAGCCCTGGCTCTGCGAGGTGGACTTGCCCCAGATCACCCAAACTCACCCCTAGCTCAGGCTGACCTGGGTCTGCAGGAGTCAGCAGATCCTATCCTCTAGGACCTGTCTGGGTGGGGCTTTTAGTTCTCCTTTTACTGTGCTCTGACCCCTCAGCCTCCCCCAGTTTTCTCTCAAGACATTGTGATTCTTCATACTGCATTCCTTGCCAATGTGTCAACGCACTTTTCACTCTGCCTCATGGCCATTCAATCCTTAGCAATCCGAGCTTTGCCCCACTGTGCAGGGAACGCTAAGTCTCACTCATGTGACACCCAACAGGAGTCCCTTTTCCGGTTCCTCTGCCAGCAAACTGACACTGCAGGGGCCGGGCCTGATGAGGGAGGAGCCGAGAGGCAGGAGTAGGCTCTGAGCCAGGACTGCTCTCCCCCACCCACCTGAGATGTGCAGTGTGCCCACACAGACGTTACACTGGTCTGTAATCCAAAAGGATGTTGGAAGCATTCTTCCCACACAACCTCTCCTTGCAGCCCAGTCACCAGGGCCAGCACCTCCCTCAGCCTGCTAACTGGTGAGTGTGCTGTGGAAGGCACCTGAGCCCCTTCCCATTCTCATGAGAGAAGGACCCGCTGTCAGCAGGGCCCAGAGGCTTCTGTCACCACCTTTTCCACCTCAGGTTCAGCCCATCTGGCTTCCCCTGCCAGGGACCCTCCCAACCAGAGGTCTGCACAGAGCACTCCTCATTCTCACAAACTACAAGCTCCTGTACCTTTAAATGAAGACAATGCCTCCAAAATGGTTGGTTTCATTGTCAGTCAGGCCCACGCCAGAGTCCAGTGAGTCTCATCACAGCGCAGGGCCAGCGCATGAGTGCCATTCCCTGATGAAATGGAATGAAATGTTAGTGTTCTGTGGCGACTTCCACAACCAGTTGCAAATGATCACGGAGGCTGCTAAGTTGGTAACAAGCAAACAAGGATTTATTGAGCTGGCCAGCCAGAAACAGCCCAGAGGGCACCACACCCAGGTGGAGTTCACACACTCATGACTGCGCTGTCTCAGGGGTATGCAGCCCCTTTTAAAGATCCAAACCACACGTTTTTTTCCTTGTTCTAAAATCCGCAAACAGCCGCAGAGGGGGTCGGTGAGTTTCAGTGGGCCACAAAGATTCCTGTTGACTGCTCCTTATCTCCCAACCACCCCCTGCTAGACAGTGGAATGTGGACCTATCTTGTGAAAGCAAATTGTAAAACTGAGCAAAGTTAATCATCTCTAAAGGTCGTCTTCAGTCTCAACTCCTGGAGCCACTGAGTCAACAGGGATCAATCTCTAATCTCTTACGGTTTTGGTCCTCAGTCACAGGAGAATAAACTTTGTGATGTGGGATGGATTTATGTGAGCTTCCAAGTCAAACAGCAGTTTTTACCCGAGATGAATGCTCTTAAGGTCCTATTTCAGTTAGACAGAAATCCAAGATTTGAAGTAGCTTTTAAGTTTAAAATAAAATGCAGAGACACACTGGTATATTCATTGTAAAAGCTAAAAACTTTTTAAAGCACAAACCAGTACAACTTAATTTTCATTCCCATAGAGCCAAAGGGCTTTCCCAGAACAATAAGCTAATGCAGCCCCATAACAGGACCAGTTCCTCCTTCACTTGGTGCTGCACCTCCCCAGAGGCCTGGCAATGACGGCTGTGGCAAAGCGCTGGGCCATGCTGGACAGTGAGCTCACCATAGGGTGCCGTCTGCCTTGACTCAAAGCAGAGATGCGAGTGCAGGGGAGGGACAGCATGGATGTGAGGGGCAGCAAGAGCTGAGCGAGATGGAGTGTCAACTTCCAGAGCCTGGACACAGGCACAATGACCCGCCAAGCAGCCTGCCCGATGTTGGCAGTGGGAAGGTACAGGCCAAGCTGAAGCCCCCCGTTTGTCTGGAAAAAGATGCTTTTTAAGTACTTATTTTCGCTAAGTGATCACAGTGGCTGTTCTCTTGCATGCTTACCAAGAACTAGGTTAAGTGTGTTGAAGCAAATTCCCTTAAAAGAAAAAAAAAGTTTCTGCAGTGATTTCAAACACCGGAAAAGCAAGACTAGATAAACCAGGAAACCAGGGGATGGTTTAGGCTCCTCACAGCCTACACAGAATCTGAACCTAGGAAACTTGCCCTAGTGTTACCCTTCATCCCCACCTACAGGGTATCTTAACATTGCCCAGAAAAACTTTTTAGCAAAAATTCAGATCATTTTCAATGAAAACACCTAATTTCATAGTTTTCATACCACTTTTTCTTTTTTATTTAAAATATTATAACCAATGAACATACTAGATAACATCCAGTGGTGCATGTTTATGACTAGGGCATGAATGATTAAAAACCACACAATGATCTCAGCATCCCTACAAAGTGCCCCGTTTTGTTTGTCTGGAGGAGGGAATGAAACAGGGGGAGGAACGAGGAGTGGCGTCGTCCAGGGAGAACGCAAATGGCATTATCATATTTAGGTTTCAGGTGGTAACATCTGCTTAACAGGATAAACTGTAATGAGAAAATAGATGTCACAGTCCAGGTAGACAGCTAGTTCAATTTAAATTCATCATTCGGCTAAAAGTTTAAGAGCTTCTCAAAAATATACCAAATATCGGGCCTACAAAAGTAATTTATTTCTTCGTAAAGTTTAGACTTAGTCCTTTTGTAAAATGTAAAGGATGGACTGATGTCACGAGCAGGTTTCTACTTGCAAGACAGACAACAACATCCAACAAGCACACCTAACAATTTCGAAGCTACACAGCAGGAGGTTTGACATGGAGTCTTTCTTACTGATGCCGGTATGTATTTCACATACTTACTGGTACTGTGTCAACACTGACTATGAAGTGTTTAACACATATTTATACTCACACCCAGTAAAGAGCTAACAGCAAGGGCTACGGCTTACTTGGAAAAGCATAGAAAATTAGTGTGAGGTAGTTCAATAACAAACCTAATTTGTACGTTGTGAGAATAAAACATTGTGCAAAACTAATCCACAGGTAACAGTTCTTAAAAGTTTCAGTAATGAAGAGAATCTAAACCAGAAATGACCAGGAAGTGTTACTTACTAGACTCTCCTAAGAGCACTTAACTAAGAGCAGTTAGTTTGAAATTAAGACTTGTGTTCCTTATGAGTTTTCTAATCATACCCCAAACTATACATTTCTGCTTCAATGCCCTTTACCCCTTCATCTTTCTTGCTATTAGGAAAATTAGTTTTCCCTGATTCAGAAAAAGCCTAAGAGAGATAGTAACATGTGAAGGACAAAGTTGACATCGAAGAGGCTGCTAATGACAGAATGATTGTTTGTCTTCTTTTCTTGAGAGTTTACTGGGACCTGGGGCTTCATGCAGTCATTCCACAGCTAATGCGACCAATGGACACTCACAAACTACAACTGTATTTCTGAAAACAGACTATGCTTTCACCTCAGTACATGCAGGCTTTGCCTGGGCCACATTGAGTGGTTGGTGTGACCCATGCTACCTATACCCGGAGTGACTCCCTGGCTTGCTGCCTATGTCACCTTCATCTTCTCAGACAGCACGGTAGGATGAGCATGGAGGGAAGCTGGCTGCCTTACACACAACCATTTCTCTGAATGGTCAGGAGCTGTGTGGCGGCTTCATTTCTCTGGGGAAGTCTGGTGTGATGCGTGTACCTCTTCCCACCTGGGAGAGTGCATGCCAGGAACCACAGGAACCAAGGGTGCACAGCAAAGTGAGAACCGTTCAGCTAACAGTAGGAACGGGCTGAGATGCTTGATGTATGTATAGTGTAAGCAAGCAATCCCAACAATTACTTAACAAATGATCAATACACAGATTAGAGAATAACAGAATAGTAAGCCGGAAGAAATATGTAGAGAATTAGAATTAGTGTCTCTTTCCTAACATATAAAGTTGATCTTGGTCAAAATAACTCTGACAATAAGATGGTACATTAAGTGTATAAAATTAAAAAAAACAAAGTATAAATAAACAAGGTAGCTTTACATTAAGCACTGCTGGAAAGAAATCTTATTTGTAATTTCTGTTAAAAAACAAACGAACACAGATGTTTAAGATATTTTAAAGGTTCAAAAAATTTTGAAAATAAAATGAACATGTATATCTTTACCTTAACAAATTTAAGAGGGAACGCTGTATTTAGATACTGCATTTTAAAAACCTAGGCACATACATTTAACAAACAGACTTTGTTTTCAAGATAGAATTTAAGCATTTTTGTCTCCATTAACTAATGAGTTCATTTTCTCTGGATCAACTGAAACATGCTGATTGGCAAGTGGGAGCTGGCATTTATAACAAATGATACAGTAACAACACCTGATATTTCTTGCTTAACCAACATCTGTTATCAATAGAGATGGCTTGTTAGCAATCAAACCTAAACTATGGGGAGCTTCTGAAAGCATGTCAGTTGTTAAAGTGCAATAGTGAAATGGTCTACTCTAGAAAACAGAGCTAGTTAACTGTCAAACTCATATACACAAAGGATACACTCATACTTAAACGTCTCTGCACATCCAATCCTGTTTCTACAAGTCAAGGTGTTATAGCCTCAAAACTCTAAATGAAATTAATGCACCATATTGTATGAGTAAAAAAGGGACTGATAAAACGATTGACAACTTCTAAAGAGACTGGAAATCATGACTTTAAACCATCAAAAACAAACTTGCTATTTCAAAATATATAAAAAGGCTAATGTATTTTAATCCTAAATATTGCACAGTAACAATGATCACTCAAAGGAATTTTGCACTAAATATACAAATAACATGCCAGGTGAGCTTTGAGACCTGTGTTGAGCTGCACCAGTGCTTGCTCCTGTTGGTCACTAACTTCAATGAGCTTTCTGCTAGAACCATGTGTGCACTTCCTAGTTCATGACATGAAATCCCTCTCCTCCAAACATAACAAAAGGTCCGGGGCATCACAGACAATGCATTCAGAGATGAGACTTCAATGACATTTTACTTAAGAAAAATCCCGCCGTAGAGAAATAATTCTGCAGATATAAAATGTAAACAGTTACATCACTTGTCAGGAGCAGCACCATTCTTACACTACTCAACATCCACATTGCGGTTTTACTGAAAATCAGATATAAAAAATGAAAGTCTCAGATTAAATTATCACCATTTATGCCTGCTCTGCTTAGTGTGGATAAACGGTCGTTGGGAAATGATACCTTATATATGGCTGTGTGCTAATATTTTCAGATGGTATATTGCTCCTTGGATATATCACCTATAGAAATCTAAGTAGGCTTTGGAACCTCCCGGCAGCTAGTATAGACATGATTATGCTACAGGTAGAATCAAATGGCCAGAAGCACCTGGGCTGTGCTCCACTGACTGCCACTCCAGCAGGAAACCGGAAGGTCCACAGCCCCCGCTGCAAGAGGAAGGACCATCCACCACTGGACCTGCAGTCTGAGGAGCTCAGCTCAGTGTGTACAAGAGTAGGCTCACAGGTAGGAGAGATGAACCATCTGCTCTTGTGCAATGAAATGTATTACTCATGAATTATCCTTTTGGCTTTATGTATTGAGGTCTGAGCATGCCACAGACTTGCAGGAAACAACATATTCTTTTCACTTGACTTTTGTTGGGAAAGGGGGAAAAGGGAGAGTAGAAGGGTGGTGGCGGACACCCAGTATCTTCAAAAACATGCTCTGAGTTATTCTGTCATTTAGATGATGGGGCTTTTGCCAAAATTCATGTAGGATTACTACCAATAGTTGTAACTAAATTAGGATTGGCAAGTAGCAATATTGGAGGGTTTTTTTTGGTGTTTTTTTTTTTTTTGTGTGTGTGTGTGTGTTTAACACGTTCATCATTTACAGTAGTTATTCCTGAATATAACTGGCTACAGGTTACTTTCCCTCACTCC
This sequence comes from Lasiurus cinereus, assembly GCA_011751065.1. Classification (NCBI taxonomy): domain Eukaryota; kingdom Metazoa; phylum Chordata; class Mammalia; order Chiroptera; family Vespertilionidae; genus Lasiurus; species Lasiurus cinereus. The sequence continues at coordinate 8,288,803 of JAAGEH010000021.1, forward strand.
TCTGTGGTTATTTCATTGATAAGCACATAACCCTGAAGGATAGCATCATGAATAAAACATTCAAAATAATTTCTAATTAAAAAAAATCTATAAAAATCTTAAATAATTCATGATATAGCCAAGTCACCACATAATGGTTGCTTTGATAAACAAAATCTTACAAATTCAGTAAAAAAATCAGCAGCATAAGATAAAGCAAATATGCAAAAAATTTAAACCATGATAAAATAATTAGGTTTACATTATACAGTTAATTACAGCAAAAATACAATACAGTTTTGTTGCTGTTTTAAAACAACTTAAGTTTTAAATTACATCACTTGAAATTAAAAAAAAATAAACTACTTTACTACAAAATGAATTCTACATTTTTGAAAAATCACTCGAAATAATACCACTGAATTAGTTCTCAAAGTAGTTCTATCAATGACTAAACAACTTCCCATACCACCCCACCCACACCCCAGGCCCAAGTAGTCATCTACAGCAGCCTAGAGATCCAGCTGATGCTTCTAGACTGCTGTCAGTATCCGAGGCCAAAGTTGGATCTGTTGACATTGAAGATACATCGTTGACAGATGGTGATGACGATGGATGCTGAGAGCCATTGATCACTGCTGCACCTGTGCTATGAGAAACAAAACAGCAAATCAGTTGCAGACAGAGTTGTAGACCCAGTCACTTGTACTATATTGGCTACCTCCAGTGGTCAATGACTTTTCTCTTGGCTTTAAAATGCCCAATAAAAATAACCACAAGTGAAATTCAGAACAATTACTAATTTATGAACTATTTTCATTATAATTTATGAGGTGAGAACTAAACATGTCTTGAAAGCCAGTGTCCTGTCCTTTCCACAAATTTGTTTTCAGTTCAAGATAAGACCTGTTAAGTCCAAGACACATTTAGAAATGGTCCTATTTCAAGAGTTATAAATGGGCTTCAGGCTGTGTGAGAATACTGATAATGTTATCATAGACAGTAAGGAAGCACCAGGGAGTCTGCCCACTGCCCAAGATGGTACAGGGTGAGATTCTTACACTGAGCATAACAAAAGACAGAAATACGAATGGAGAAGGCCTGAGCCACCAAAAGCTAAGATGAATGGACAGGACCTGAGCTGCTAAAAGGTTGGGAAGATAAACGGATAGGGCACCAAGATAGCCGGATAATTTAATAGAAAAAAAAAATCCCTCCCCTTCCTGTCCCTAAAAGAACCACAGGCTTCTCTGAGATGGGAGTTTGCCGTTCTCTCAGGCAGTGCCGCTCCTGAATAAAACCTCTTTTCTTTTGCACCTGTACCTGTCTCCTGAGTTTGGCTTTCATTGCAGCAGGCAGCCGAACCTCTGCTTTTTTGTTCAGTTAGTTTTTGGCAACTCTAATGGGACAGCATGGACCTTCACAAGTTCTGGAGGGCCTGCATGGGGGCCCCAGCTGCCTGTGACAGGCTGATCCCAAGCCCGGGAGCAGGTCTGTGGGGATTTCCCAGTAGCTGCCACGAGGTTTTCTGCTTTAAAAAAAAATCTATATATATAATCAATTTTTTTTTACAGAGAGGAAGAAAGAAGGATAGAGAGTTAGAAACATCGATGCGAGAGAAACATCAATCAGCTGCCTCCTGCACACCCCCACTGGGGATGTGCCCGCAACGAAAGTACATGCCCTTGACCAGAATCGAACCTGGGACCCTTCAGTTTGCAGGCTGATGCTCTATCCACTGAGCCAAATGGTTAAAGGCCCAAGAGGTTTTCTTAAGAGAATTTCCCTGCACTTCCTCTCAATGCATCAGTTACCTAAAATGCAGGCTGGTGAAAGGAAACTGATTTTGGAGGAGCAGATGAATTCTAAGACTGGGTAAGTCACACTGGCCTGCACATTGGGGGTGTGGGAGTCTTCTTTTCTTCCTGCCACTTGGGCTTTATGCTATCTGGGTCCAGTTAGGACTGCTTGTGGTATCAGTTGGCAGAGTATACTAGTAAGACCTTAGAACTTGCTTTTGTTTGTTTTGATTAATGGAATTATGGGCCCAAGTTTTGTTTATATGTTCCCATTTCAGCTGGAGTCTTGCTATAGTTACAGTTTTGGCTTTGTATTTTTGTGCCACCAGGGGTTGTTCTGTTTAAACTTCTGAATGAAGTGCATTGGGCCAAATTTTAGAGATTAATTCATGTACAGCTATGATCCAATGACTAAGGAGGAGTTGATTTTCTACTGTAATACTGCTTGGCTTATATATACTTTAGACTATGGGGGGGGGGGAAGTTGGCCCCTAAATAGTTCCCTAAATTACTACACCATCATACAGTTGTAATTGTTTTACCAAAGGTCAGACAAATGGGATGAAATCCCGTACCTCCAGATGTTTATGTCTTTACAAAATAAGAATACAAAAGAAAAAAAGGAAAAGAAAAAAAAAAGCAGGGAAGAGGGGAACCTAATGATTCAGAGAAGGAACTGGCTTCAAAATAGTAAGACAAAAAGAGAAATTAGAGATAAGTCTCTTTAATGCCCTGAACCCAGGGGACCCAAGATTAGCAGCAGAATTTCCTCACCACTACCCCAGTTGCTGGATGCCCTTGAGATAGGTGCACATACAGGGGATGATATCCCCACCCCTGTATGATGAAGGGATGGCCTCGCTCTTGAAGAACTGGCAGGGCACCCAATTTGGCCAGGGAGCACCTCTATCCAGAGAATGAAAATTCCCTTTGAGGCAAAATCCTATAGACGTACTAAATCAGGAAGGCCACATTCCGTTTTCAACTTCAGGTTTACTGAATTGGAAAAATTTCAGTCCCTCATATAGGAAGAATCCTCAGAAAATAGCAGATCTTATTACCTCCATTTTTTGTCACTCACCATCCAAACTGGGCAGATGTACAGGCTCTCCTTAAAATCCTGCTAACAGATGAAGGGCAGCTAGTTGTAGATAAAGCTAATGAAAAGGTTCATCATCTGCATTAATGGAATTCCAATAGGACCTCCAACCCCGCTAGGATGATTCCCTTGACAGAGCCCAACTGGGAATCACACAGTGGGGGACCTAGCATCCCTAGAACATTATAGAAGGTGCATATCAGAAGGGCTTAAGAAAGGATTTGGTAGGCCTACCGAAAGCACACTGATGATGACCCACAGGCACCAGAAAATGTCCAGAGGGTAAACATGACTTTTTTTTTTGGGGGGGGGGAGAGCCAAAGTGCCCCAAATAGCAGAAGGAATCACCTTTTGATGGGGTATCGGAAATGAACCCCTCCCAGATAGTGGACATAGCCTTTTAAGTTTACCATGCCTGGAAACAAGGAAATTAAATCAGGGCAAATGTTTTCTTAGAAAAAGTGTGGGAAATCAGGAGAGGCGGGACACAAAAGGAAAAGGGTAAGATCCACTAGGCATCAATCGATGCACCTGCTGCAAAGAGGAAGGCCATTGAATAAAGGACTGCCTAGAACTCAAAAAGCAAAAAAAAAGATAGAAACCCTTGCCAGGAAATGTTAGAAAGAAATGACAAATTTGATGATGAATGAGGAGACCTAGAGGCTACCCTAGACACCTCCCGACCTATTACTACTAGTATTTCCCTGCAGGAGCCTTGGCTACTATTAACTGTGGGGAACAAGCTAACTGAATCACTGTAGATACAGGAGCTACATACTCAGCACTAAATACAAAACTAACCAAGAAAAGTCCAGCTGCGGCGAGGTTACTTGAGTGATCAATTACAAAAACAGGCGTTCCTTCAACCTTTAGAATGAATGCCAGCTTGAGAATCAAAAACTTACGCAAAGTTCTCTCTTCATGCCAGACTGCCTGGTTCCATGGTGGGCCAACTTTTACTTTGCAAACGGCATGCACAAATAACTTTCCCTCGAGAAGCAGCAGTTCTATATAAAAGTTCTGCTGGAAACATGCTCTACAGCTCCAGGTGCTCCTGACTTGCCCAGGAGGAGCTGGAGATGAACTCTTCCTACCCGACATCTACAAGCAGGTTGATGGAGCTGTTTGGGCTGATGGAACCCCAGGGTAGAGCAGTTAACATCCAACCCATAGAAATTAACCCTTCCACATATCCCATGGAAGAAGCAATACCCCCTGAAAAAAGGAAGCTTTAGAGGGAATTCAACCAGTATTGCAGAAACTGTTAAAATCAGGATTAATCCAGCCATGCCAGACCTCCTGTAACAGCTGTGGTGATGGCTACTTAAGTGACCAATTACAAAAACAGGTGTTCCTCATTTTTGTCAGTGAAAAAGCCTCACTCTGATGAATGTCGATTTGTACATAAATGACATTGTCCAGAACATTCATCCTATGGTGCCCAACCTTATACATTGATGACCACAGGGCCCAGGGACAGCAAATGATTTTCAGTCCTAGGCTCAAAGGCTGCTCTTTTCTGCATCCCAATAGATAAACAGGCTCAACTATTCACTGCCTTTGGATGGCAATACCCAGAAACCAAAGCCATGCTCTAATACTGTTGGACTGTGTAGCCACAGGGATTTAAGAATCCCCAATATTTCATATTGGGAAATGTTATGAAAAGACTGAAGATATGTTCAATTTAAATCAGGAATTATTCTACAATATGTAGATGCCTCACTACTAGCTAGAAATACTTACAAAGACCGTTTGCTCAACACCATCACAGTCTTGAACCATTTGGCAAAAAGAGAATATAAAGTATCATAAGGCCCAGTTTTACAATAGAAAGTGGCATACCTGGGATTCCAACTGAAACAGGGCACTTGGAGCTTGATGGCTGATGGAAAACTAGTCATTGCTACAATAAAAACCCGGAGAACCAGAAGCAGTTTCGTGGATTTTTAGGAATTATGAGGTTTTGCTAAATTTGAATTCTAAACTTGGGCCTTAAAGCAAAACCACTAATTCTTCGAAAGAATTGGACTCTGAGTGGACAGGAGACTGTAAGGCAGCATTGACACCTTAAAGGAAAAACTAGTTTTGGCTCCTGCACTAGGATTGTCCAATTTATAGAAAACTTTCAAATTATACATTCATATAAGGCAAGGAATTGAACTTGAGGTACTAACCCAGACCTTGGGCAATACTCCTCAAGCCATAGCCTATTTCTCAAAGAAACTAGATCACAAGATAAAGGGATGCTACCATGCCTCCCAGCAATATAAGCTACCTGTGACATCTTACAGGAAGCAGAGAAATTCACTCTGGGGCAATCTACTATGGTATTTGTACCATACCAGGTCCTAAAAGGGATGCTTTCATGAACCTAATTAGACCACATTTGAAGGATCCTCATTTATAAAGAACCAAACCTGTAAATTACCAGACACACCCTACTGCCTCGCTCCAGATAAGAGTAGCACTCCAAACGAAGTGGGCTTAAACCCTTTTGAAATATGGGAGACCCTTCCAAGTTTTTGCTTTAGAACCTTCTCCTTTAGCTTTCAGGGCAAACACCAACAACTTTGCACACTTTGCTCATTGCAGGTCTACCTACTCATCTGATGAGCTTTACACCCATTCCAGCTGGGAGACCCAGTCTTACTAAACACCTGGGAGACTCAAGATTCTGAAGAGCAGTAAGCTGAGCAATGAACCAGTCCCTACAATGTCTGCTGACAACACACACCTCCCTAAAGCTCATGGAATCCAGCGTTGGCTCTACACACACAGATAAAGCAGGCACCATCCGAGGAGGACTTGAATCTCTGGCTGTGCTGCTGCTGATACTGCAATGGAAAGCTGGACCCGCATTGCTGGAAATTTAAAGTTCCTCTTTCGGAAAGAGACAGCACCATCCATGGCTAAGTGACAATGTTACTTTTTATTTCCTCATTAGTTTTTGACAATTGCTGTACTATACACTCATGCTTGGACTGGGAACATCTTTGTCCACATTTCCCAGACAGTGGCTTCCTTAGCAAACTTACTGGTATTCTGTCTTTGGGTGTGCCACCCAATACTCCACTCAGGATTAGATCATGGGAATATGTTAGTCTCTCCAGTTTCTGATTTAACTGCAATTCCCACTACACTACTAGGCACACCCCTCACTAAGCACGTGACTGTCTGCACAACAGGTATCCCTCTAGAAGCCACTGGCAACACTAACTCTTGAAATCTGAAGCAGTCTCCCAGCTCCGTGTGCTCAGCAGTGCCATCCTCTGGACACCACACATGCTGCCTCAGCAATCCTCCTCCCTCCTGTAAAGGATTCTCTCCATTCTGACCTCCTTCCCTTGGCAGATGACAAGAATCTCTGGACCCAGCAATAGGTAAGACTATACCCTTTGACAGCAGGAACAAACCACAGAAGATGAGACCTCCATCCATTTCCTCTTGTAAGATTACAAGGCTCTAGAGTTTTGAAGTTTTGAAGCGGGGACTTGTTACTGTAGACAGGGAGCACTGGAGCATCTCCCCCATTGGCCAAATGGCAGGCGAGCAATTGGAAGCCAGTCCTGGATTGTGAGGCCTGGTGGGATCTGCCTAAATGGGCAGTCAGACAACCCTTGAGGTGTCCCAGAATGGAGAGGGTGCAGGCTGGGCTGAAGGACATCTCCCTTTCCTCCCTCCCCCGCCCTCATGCTTGAATTTTGTGCACTGGGCCTCTAGTTTATAGATAAAAGCAATGGTTTCCAAAATTTCTAGGAGGTAGTTCCAGGCACCCAAAATGCTAAAAAAACTAAGCAGGTTTAAAACTGATGCTCCAGAATACAGAATCTCTGTCTGAAATTATCCCTCCATTCTGTCTAACAATTTAATAAAAACTTAAATATAAAAGATCCTCTGAGAGCTTGTCTTCAACAAGGCAGTAGCCAAGAAGGTAGGTATAGGCAAATCTTTAGGGTGCTGGGGCGGGGACTGGGAGAGAACCACAGAGATAGCAGGTGACTAGAGGTGCAACAGGAAAAAGGAAAGCAGACTGAGTACTTCAGGCCTTGACAGGACAGAAGAAAACTGCGATAATCTTTTAGACCCAAAAAAGGTCCATTAGAATCCCAACCAGAGTGAAATGAAGATACGAGATGTACAGGTTAATAATGGCAGATTTTGTCATCAAAGAAAACATAATTTCAAGACAACATCAAAAGTGCTTTATTCAAAGTAATATCCATCACTAGCTATACATTTCCCCATCTTTCAGGTACTTTATGGATACCATCCCAATAGAAATTTTCTTGTTTTGAGGCAAACCATTCAGGGACCCAATTTTCCACTTCTTTGTATGTTTTGAAGTGCTGCTCAGAAAGTGCATGTGCCATCAATCGGAACAAGTGGTAATCTGAAGGAGCAAGGTCTGGTGAATACAGTGGGTGGGTTAATACTTCCCAGGCAAGATTTTTTAACATGTCTTTAACTGGTTTTGAAGTGTGTGATGTGCATCATCATGAAGCAAAATTACTTTGCCGTGTCTTCTGGCATATTCTGTACATTTCATGATCAAAGCATGGTTCAAATTGATTATTTGTTGTCGGTAATGATCAGTATTAATGGTTTCACCTGCTTTTAGAAGCTCAAAATACACCACACCTTCTTGATCCCACCAAACGAAGAGCACTGTCTTCTTTCTGAAGCGATTTGACCTTGCAGTCGATGTTGATGGTTGACCTGGATCAACCCATGATTTTGTGCATTTGGGATTCTCAAAATAAATCCACTTTTCATCGCCAGTCACAATTTGATGCAAAAAAGACTTTCTTTCATGCCGTTGAAGCAACATTTTACTGATGACTTCTCGGTTTTCCATTTGTCTTTCATTCAGTTGAGGTGGCACCCATTTTCCTTCCTTTCAAATCTTCCCCATTGCTTGTAAACAAAATTGTTTGCTGAGCAACTTTTAATCTTTCTTCAAGTTATTTTTGAGTTTGACATACATCTTCATCCAATAATGCTTGTTAACTGTTGGTCTTCAAACTTTTTCGGTTAACCTGAAAGTCTTTGTCTTTTACATCGAAATCATCACTTTTATAGCATTTAAACCAGTGTTCACAAGTATCCTGAGATGGAGCCTGTTCACCATAAGCTTCCCCAAGTATTAAGCAGCACTTTTCTTCAAAATAAAGTAATAAATTAAAACTTCCCATAAATGCTCTTTTTTTTTGGGCACGAAATTTGACATTTTTAAGTATAAAAATATCTCTGATGTTAACATCTTCAGAAAATTCGACATATGAAGTTTTGAAGCTTATTGTCAATACAAAATAGTATACATATCAAATCGCATATATATCAACATATGTGTAACTCTATTGAAAAAAAATCTGCATTATTAACTGGTACACCTGTACTTTTAAAAAAGTTCAATCCATATGACACTCTCGGATTTGCCGGTTGTGACTGAAGAGTACACAAATACAATGGCTAGCTTCGAAGACTTGTACTAAAACATTCAATTCATAAAAGGGTTCCACCATATATGTTTTTTCTTGCTTCTATTTTTTTATTCTAATTTCCTTTGCCCAAATTTCTCAATTTGATGATTCATTTTGTTTAAATCAAGTAGAAATGATAGTGTGATCATCTGATATTTTTACATCTCAGACTGTTCCTTATTTCTCTGTATATAACCAAGAATAGAGTATTTTAATAACAGCTTACTAAGGCTCTTCTATGTAAGCAACGAGAACCCAGAATACGTCCACAAACCTGATATCCTATCCTTTCCACTGACTTCTCTTCTAACCACAGTTAAGTCATCTCGGAACCATTTTTCACTTAACAATTAAGAACAACTGCTCTGTCTAATGAGCTTACTACGCTTACTCAAGCATCTAACACACCGAGTATGTGCCAGTGTGCTGCCTGTGGGACTACCAAATCATGGACTTTCCAATCCCACCTCTGCACTAAGTTATACTGCTACTGTTTATCAATACAAGTCAATTAGCTGTGCTATATTAAAGCATTTACAACATAGCTTTCCTACAAAGTAAATTCTAAATAAAAGCTGTTGAAACCAATTTATATTTTCAACAGGATCTATATTATAATTTGGAAAATTCCATTTCTAATCAAGGATCTAACAAAACATTTAAAAACTTTAAAATATAACCAAAATATCATAGGAAGCTACAAAAATGATTTAAACAAATATATGTTTACAGCAAAACAAAGTGGGCATCTGAAACTATAAAAATTTTTACCCATAAACAGATAAAATATACTTTTTTTTTCTTAGAATGTGGGAGAGTTTTCCCGGGATAACTAAAATGGCATAGTTTTAGTTAAGACTAAAGACCCATCTATTAAAACACTACTCAGTTTCAAGGGTCAGCTCAAATGTCATCTCTTCTATAAAACTGCCCTGACCTCTGTAGCTAGAAAAGTTCCTGTTCCTGGCCAGACAGTATATAGGATGGTGAGGAAACCATGCCTTCCAGTTATTGAGAAATGTGGCTTCAAGTATTACCTTTTTTATACAATATATTTGTAACCTTATGTCATTTAATTTTTCTGAATTTAGGTCTCTCACTTGTAAAGTGTACATAAAATTCCTCCTTTGGGGTCTTGAAGGCTGAATGAAATAAAGTACATAAATCAACAGTATTTGTTATGTAGATGTATACTTAATATGTATATGCTGCCTGTCATTTAACTGTTCCCTCAATTCTTTATGCTTTTACAAGTACTAAAATGAAATGAGCTTATCCTATATAATAAAAGCCTAATATGTTAAGTGTTCTACTGTTTAACCAGTTGCTATGATGTGCACTGACCACCAGGGGCCAGATGATCCAACTGGTAGGTTAGCTTGCAGCTGGGGTCTGGCCTTTAGGACTGGGCAAGATGTCCTGGAGCCCTCCCTCAGTCCCTTCCCGGCCCCGATCGTGCACTGGTGGAGTCCCTCAGCCTGGCCTGTGGGGATCAGGCCAAAACCAGCAATCTGATATTCCCTGAGGGATCCTGGATTACGCAGGCCAGAATGAGGGACTCCACCAGTGCACAAATCCATGCACCGGGCCTCTAGTGATAAAATAAAATGCTTAACTTCTAAGATTCCTTCTTAGAAACAGAACACTTATATTTTTCCACTTTTTTTTTTTTTTTAAGAGTAAGTACAAGAGAGTGTGAGAGAGAGGGCAGGGACTGAACCCGCAACCAAGATATATTCCTTTGAATAGGAATCAAACCTGGGACCCTTCAGTGTTCAGGCGCATGATCTAATCCCTGAGCAAAACTGGCCAGGGCAAAACAGAATACTTCCTAATGGTAGTTTTAAAGTTCCTGCCTTCAATCAACAAATCAAAAATACCAAAGAAACAAAGAAAGACAGTAATTTGGAATCATATGTACCAAATTTTACAGTGAAGCTTTAGCTTACTTATACAAAGTAAAGACCGTTAAAATCATAAAAAAGTAGAGTGCATTGTGAAAAATTTCTTCTCTGAAGATAATAATGCCAACAAAAAACTTTGTTCTTCAGTGGAATGTCCGTATTATTGAAAACAATGTGCATTTGATTAAGTCATTCATTCATGTTAGTATAGTATTATTATAGTATAGTGCAGTGGTTGGCAAACTGCAGCTCGCAAGCTGAGCCGAGCCAAGGTTTGCCACTCTGTTTAATAAGTTTGCCGACCACTGCTAAGGCATTAACCTTACCCAGAAGTTTTGATTCAGGTTGAAGACATTAGTACATTATTAAAATGTTTTTTAAGTGTTTTTCCCTAAGGCAGTGGTCAGCAAACTCATTAGTCAACATAGCAGCAAACTGCGGCTTGTGAGCCACTGTTTGCCAACCACTGGTATAGTGTATTATATATAGTATAGTATCATGCAGTATAGTACTAGTATAGTGCATTGAACATAGTATAGTGCATTGTAATATAGTATAGTGAAGCATAGTGTATTATAATGTAGTATAGTATAGTATAGTACAGTATAGTATGGTATAGTACAGTATAATATACTATAGTGCACTGTAATATATATAGTATAGTGCACTGGTACAATATACCAATGCTTCCAACTTAACCACCCCAACTGTATTCCTTATACTCATTAAACTTTGAATAATGGTAGTAAACATAAAAGAATTGCAGGTTTCAGACTACTGAAGATTATAACAGAAGAAGTAAACTGTAATTTTAACCAAGCTTATATTGTAACCAACCTAAAGGAGAGGGCTGCCCCCGTATAACTCCGTTCTTGGTTCTCTCTTCCAAGTCCATAACTTCCTTGTATATCAATTCTGAAAAAGAGGTGAGCAAAAAACAAACTTTACAAAGTCTGAAAGCCAACTGCACAAGATGTCTGTTGTAAATAAATATTTTTTACACACATTAAGTACTTCAAATAGTATCCTCCAATGGTAGAGGGTCCATGTCAGCCTAAGATTCAAAGATATTGAAAAGAATTCTTTGATCCTCAGCCATGAATTATGTTGAAAGAAACAAAATTTCTGACTTAACCAGTGTTCCTAGAGATGGATTAAGGATAGAGCTGTGATTAGAAAACTTGGTTTTCAACTTCACCAGCACCCTGTACTACTATACTACTACTACTACTACTACTACTACTACTACTACTACTACTACTTCCACACACACGCGCGCGCGTGCCATGTGAGACATTTTACGCTGTACTGCACATACTTGTTTAATGCTGTCTCAGTGAGGGTTCAAATCATCTATTAGTGTCTATTTCCTGATAGGGCCTGGGACTTGTAGGCGCTAACCCAGATCTGTTAAAGGATTTAAATGAAACCTGCAACCTGACATGCTATCACTGTCACACTTTCTTCACGGGACCCCGCCCTTTGCCTGCTGTGGGCAGAGGGCTGCGAGGACACCCACCCAAGAAACTGTACCAGATGCTGCCCGGCATTCTCCTCTGTGGCTTGATACTGAGTGTGATGGGCCTGTGACTGAACATGTACTGAAGAACCACCTTCTGGTAGAAGCTACGGAGTCATTGTTCCTCATTGTTTTGGGGTCCTGGTAATTTAAGAACTGCATAAAAGCAATGTACCTCTTCTGAGAAAATGTGCAAGCAACAATGTAGCATCGAATTTTAAGGAGTTTGTAGTTCTTTAAACTTCTGATAAAGAATCTGTGATTATAGGGTATGACAATGTTTCTGTTGGTACTAAGGTAAAACAAGTGGCTATGTTGAAATGAACAGGTGTTAGAGACACCTAAATTTGCTTGCTATGGTGAACTTCTTGGACTTGGAAGGCGAAAAATAAAAAATCTTGATAGAGGAAAGAATGGGGAAAGCTTTACTGCAAAGAAACAAAAAGGAATGATAAGCATTCCAGATAGAAGGATTTTTTTAAAAAAATTAGAAATAAGCACCCCTTTATGAAAAGGGATTAAGTAGACGAACAAGAGCTAATTAGCAGTACTAACTAGGCAAAGTGATCTGCAGTTTTGGCTTTGGCAATGGATTTCTTTGTGTTATAATGCTAAAACTTGTCAGCAGATCTTGAAAGAAGCAGTGAGCAGGTAATCACAGAAAAGCATGTGAGGCTAAGAGGAAAAGATGCAAAATAAAGGCGAACCTATCTAAAATCCTCACAAATCCCAGGTATGTCCTTATACAAACAAAACCCCTATGTTCCAATGATTTTAAGATGCACTTTTTCTTACAATGTCTCTGAAATTGGGTTGTATAACCAGTGGCACATTATGGTGTATTTACAATTGGTGGCCTAGTAAGATTCCATGAGATATGAGACTATCAGTTTAGATATTTCCATACTACACACTCTGGTCCAGTTAGATCCTTGCATATTATCTATTACAAGTAAAAATGTACTCAATTCTATCAAATTATATCATTCTGGTAGAGTCTACACAGTCTAACTACTTATCTCCCAGAGTCAACTCAGAGAAAACTAATCTCTGGTTATATTCCTAAGAAGCAGCAAATTAATTCCTCCCAAGTAAATTTATAGCTAGGGTACCTGTTTTGTTTTTAATTATTACTATTTTTTTGGCTGGGTACAGTGAACTTTATTGATGGTACACGACGAAGTAGGGCTCCCTACGCCCCTCCCCTTCTTCAGGGGGTCTGGAATGGAAACGGTGATCAGGAGATTCTCAGTGTGTCAGGGGATTGATCTGGGGCAAGGAGTCCCCAGCAACTGAGGGCCTCTCTTCCTCTCGCTGGGGCTGGTGGTCTAGGGTACTCTTACTCCTTGGAGGCCATGTGGACCCTAAGGTCCACCACCCTATTGCTGTAGCCAAATTCATTGTCATACCAGGAGATGAGCTTGACAAAGTGGTCACTGAGGGCAATGCCAGCTCCAGCATGAAAGGTGGAGTGGGTATCACTGTTAAAAGTCGCAGCAGACAACTTGGTCCTCAGTAGAGCCCAGGAGGCTCTTGAGAGGGCCCTCTTACACCTGCTTCACTACCTTCTTGATATCCTCATATTTGGCAGCTTTCTCCAAGTGGCAGGTCAGATCCACAACTGACACATTGGGGGTGGGACATGGAAGGCCATGCCAGTGAGCTTCCCATTCAACTCAGGGATAACCTTGCCCACAGCCTTGGCAGTGCCAGTAGAAGCAGGGATGATGTTCTGGGCAGCCCTTCAGCCATCACGCCACAGCTTCCCAGAGGGGCCATTACGGTCTTCTGGATGGCAGCAATGGCATGGACTGTGCCACAAGTCCCTCCTTGATGCCAAAGTTGTCATGGATAACCTTAGCCAGGGGGGGCCAAGCAGTTGATGGTGCAGGAAGCACTGCTGACAATCTTGGGGGTAGTTGTCATACTTGTCATGGTTCACAAGCATCACAAACATGGTGAAATCTGCAGAAGGGGCAGAGATAATGACCCCCTTGGTTCTGCCCTTCAAGTGAGCCCCAGCCTTCTCTATGGTAGTGAAGTCACCGATGGATTCCACAACATACTCAGCGCCAGCATCACCCCATTTGATGTTGGTGGGATCTCACTCCTGGAAGATGGAGATGGACTTTCCACTGATGACAATCTTCCCATACTCAGCTTTGACTATGCCTTTGAACTTGCCATGAGTAGAATCATACTGGAACATGTAGACCATGTAGCTGAGATCAATGAAAGGGTCACTGATACCTTTGCCAGAGTTAAAAGCAGCCCTGGTGTCCAGGCACCCAATGCGGCCAAATCTGTTCACTCGGACCTTCACTATAATGTCTCAGGGTTGTGACTGACACAGCGCAGGAAGAGAGTATGTCTGATGAACAGGAGGAGAAAAGAGCCTACCTGTCTTGTTTTATACCTCTGCAATCCCTTTTGCTTTCCCAATATGTAGGCACGTAGTTCTTAATAGTGAGCCTTTTGTACCCAGTTATGTAAATTCAGGTAAAAAGTGGATCAAGTGACTTGCTCAAAGTCATGTAGCTACAAAAGTGGTCCAAACACCACAGAACAACAACACAAATGAGGTAAACAGGATCTAAAAATTACCTGCCCTAACTATCCCAGGGAACCTTTTTTTTTTTTTTTTAATTTGTTGATCCTCATCCGAGGGTATTTTTTTCTGTTGATTTTGAGAGAGAGAGCAACACTGATGTGAGATACATCAATTGGTTGCCTCCTGAATGTGCCCCAACCAGGGTTGGGGAATGAATCTGCAAAACCCCAGGTACATGCCTTTGACCCAGAATATAACCTGAGATTTTCGGTGCACAGGCTGATGCTTTAACCATTGAGAGCAATACAGGCCAGGCCATCCCAGGGAATCCTCTAAAGAAAGAAGTATTTCTTTCCATGACTATCAAAGCATTATTAATATTCAACTACATTCATAAAATAAAACTTCTATATTAGATTTGCAAAGATTAAAAATGAACTCTCGCCGAAGCCGGTTTGGCTCAGTGGATGTAGCGTCGACCTGTGGACTGGGGGGTCCTGGGTTTGATTCTGGTCAAGGGCACGTGCCTTGGTTACGGGCGCATCCCCAGTGGGGGGTGTGCAGGAGGCAGTTGATCAATGTTTCTCTCTCGTCAATGTTTCTAGCTCTCTGTCCCTTCCCTTCCTCTCTGTAAAAAAATCAATAAAATATATTTAAAAAAATATGAACTCTATTGGTGAACTTCCTCATAGACATTCCAATATGGTACTGATGGAAATATAAACCACTACAATTTCTTTGAAGGTAATCTGGAAATAATTGAAAAATATCCTTTGGCCCAGCAAATCTTATAGGACTTATTTTATTGGCATGTTCTCACATATGCACAAGAGTACTGCAGTTGTTGTAATAACAACAGACTGGACACAAATTAAGTGCTCTGCAAGTAGGATATGGGTACAGAAACTGACACAGCTGGACAGTGTCAGGTATCCATGCACCAGGCATGTGGAGCAGGAGAGGGTGATGAGATTACACCAACAAAGCACACTACCATTGGGGATCGAAACAAGTGGGAGAGTAGAAGGGGGAGACCCAAACACACAGGCTTGTGTTTTTGTAGACTACGGAAGAACAAAATACTCCAAAAAGAAAGAATGTTTCTGTGTCTGGATAGGGAATATGAGAGATTAGGATTAATATCCAATGATTGACACTATATTTTCTGTCTGGAAGACAAAACAGGCTGGGTGCTTTATGTGTTAAGTAAGGGAGGAAAAGTTTTTGCAAAAAATACTACTAATAATATTACCACATATGAATTATCCTATATAATAAAAGGCTAATATGCAAATATACCAAATGGTGGAACAACCAAACAACTGTTCGCTATGATGTGGGCATGCACAGAACATGGGGGCATCAGCTGCAGTGAAATGGTAGAGCAGGTGAGCGGGGGGACTACAGACCAAGGCAGGGCGTTGGTCGCTGTCATCAGGGTGAGCCTCTGGTGATTACTGAAAATTCTTTGCTCCCACACACTGCAGTCCTGCCTGGCACTTGCACCTATTGCTGGTGCTCAGCACTGGCCCCAGTCACTCAGCCACCAACAGGTGCAAGCTGTGGCTGCTGGCCCGGATCACCCCTCAGGGCTTCTCAACCTCCCCCTGCTACTGAAGGGTGATTAGGGCCAGCAACTGCCTCTTGCACCAGCTGCCAGCAACAGCCCCATTGCAGCCACTGCCAGTACCGGATCCACCATTCACACCTGCTGCCGGTGCCTGGCACCAACAGCAGGTACAAGTGGTAGCTGCTAGCCCTGATTGGCCCTGAGGGCTTCTCCACCGCGCCCCCACCCCCACCCCCAATCGTTCCATGCCTTCAGCGGGTGGGAGTGGCAGTGGTAGGAGCATAGTTGCAGGTAGACAGGGGAGGGGGGGAAGAGTCCGTGGGGGGAGAGGCCAGGCGGGGACATGGAGGATGGGCCGAGACCTGTCCCTGTACCTACCGCAACCTCACAGCCCCACAGTTTCTTTCAAGTGTAGGAATTCATGCACTGGGCCCCTAGTGAATAATATAAAGTATCTTTAGTTTCCTCAACATGATGAATAAATCAACACAATAAGCCAGAAGCTCTCTCAGCTCCATCTCTCAGGATCTGGTGAATGTTACCTTTCCACTCTTCTATTGTATGTTCCCGTTCATCTAACTGCTTGTCAGGTATTTTTGGTGGTGGCTGAAAAACAAAAGGCAGCAATAATTAAGTTTACTAGGAATATGCAAATCATCATAATTATTTGAAATGTCATTCAAATAGCAAGGGCTTGTAAAAATACATTATTAGACCAGAGTGATGAATCATCTTTGATGTAGAGACTAGTTTTGGAAGAATCCTTCCTGACAGGAAAAAGATGTTTAACTATCTTTTTCTTTTCTTCCAGCTTTTGAAATGGTCAGTTTATCTACATCATAAGACTGGGCTATACTTTGGACACAATAATTTGTTTTATAACTGAATTAGGATGTCTTCCCAAAGCATTCAGTGTTCTAGTTAATCAGATCAGGTATCAAGATAAGAAGGCAAAAAGCTGAGAGAGGGAACTTTATTTTGTGCAGGAAGTGCTTGGATAAGCTCATTACTTAAGGTACTTTAAATACAAAACAGAAAAAAAAGCAGCAGCATTTACCTATATTTTTATTTAAAACTAGAGGCCCAGTATACAAATTCATAAACAGATGGGGTCCAGCCAACCTGTCCTGATGGATCCAGATTGGGCCAGGTGGGCAGGGGAAAAAGGATGCAGGAGATTGGCCAGCTGGCCCCACCCCCTATGGGGGGGGGCAACTGGGACCAGGCTGGCTGAGGGGAGGGGACGAGGGTGGTTGTGGGGAATGGGGGTCCAATCAGGGCCCCAATTGGGCAGGTTGGCCACTGCAGTATGCATCACAGAGACCTGTCATTCTGCCGTTCCGGTCACTTGGCTTTTATATATGTAGATTAAAATATCTCCTCCAAACCCAACTTTAATTCTAACTGTTAGGGGTATCACTTCTTCAAACACGAAGTAAAGAACTTACAGCCTCCGCCTCAGAAGGGTCATACCAGACGTTGATGTATGGATGCTGGAGAGCTTCATCCACGGAGATCCTTTTGGATGCGTCAATCACCAGCATTTTGGATAACAAATCCCTCGCCTGACTGGCTGCAAAAATAATGATGTGAATGTACATGCACCTCCCTCCATAAAGGCTTTTAAAAATAGCAATACATTTCAGAAACTTGAAATACTCCTTTATTTTTTTTTAAAGTATGTGCTTTAAAAATATATTTTACTATAAAATCAGGTCATACATATGATGAAAAAATAGTTACAGAAAAAAATGACTAAAACCTTACTCCGTCCCACCAACCAGAAATAAACTTGTGTATGCTCCAAAATAATATGAACACACACACACACACACACACAGAATTAAGTAAATATATTTATTAAAAGTACCTTTAAGTTTGTTGTGTTCTGAGTCAGCAGGGAAAAGCACATCAGGGAAGAGTTTCTCAAAGCTATATCCAGCATATTTAGGTCTGTTTTCAACATAAGTCCTTACTGTTGGTTGTAGTTTCTTCATGAACTCAGGACATGGTGTTCCAAGTTGTTCAATAACTTTATTCCACTGATCAATATCTAATATCAAGTAGCTAAGAAAAATACTCTGTAGCTAATGTTCAACACATAGTCATAGCCACATTAAAATAACAAGAAAACAACAATTACAAAATTCTAAGAAAGAATGTGGCAGTTACAAATCTTTTATCTTATAGCTACCTTGCAAAAGGTGGACAGAAAGGGTCAACAAACAAGCACTGTTAATCTTATTGAGAGAGAGAGAGAGAGAGAGAGAATATTAATTTTATCATATAAATGAAAGCTTAGCCCAACTGATGTGGCTCAGTGATTGAGCATCATCCCATGTACCAAGATGTCACTAGTTCTATTCCCAGTCAGAGCACATGCTCAGATTGTGGGCTTGATCCCTAGCAGGGCATGTGCAAGAAGTAGCAGATAGATGTTTCTCTCTCATTAATGTTTCTATCTCTCCCTTCCTCCCCTGTTCTTTTTATAAAAAAATAAACAAAAATGTATTTTAAAAAATAAAAGCTTAAACCAACAAATTCCAAATACAAATGACAAGTGACTCAAAGAATAATGATAATTACTACCCACAGGGACTCTAAATGAAAACTGTACACAATTCTGGAATACAAAAAAAATTTTTTTCTGGCTCATCTGAAAATGTGAATGCATATCCTAGAGGCTAAGAAATATTTCTTATAATCTGTCCTTTTTCTTTTTGAGAATTTTCTATATTAACAGAAAACTTACAAAATTACGGCTTTGTTTAACTTAGGTAATAAACTCTGAAAGATCTGAAACCTGTGAACATGAATCAGTGTTTGGTAAGTTGTGAGGTTAGAACTCTTTGTCTCCTTCCTCCTAAGTCTTTACACTGCCAGTCCTCTCTGAGGCTAGAACTAAAGCCCTGATTAACCTAGTGCATATGGCTTTCCCATGCCTCCTCCTAAAGTAAGTGTCAGGGTTACTAGCTGATAAACACATCACACATCATTCGCTGGTAATGTAAATATTAAAAATAGTAAGAAGAACAAAAAGCATGACACCAAATCTACTTATATCATAATAAAATTATTACTGCTGAAATTCTCAGATGAAAAGATCAGTATGTTATGTTGAGAAATGAAACAACAACCCAAAGACACAAAACACAAAAAACATTAACACAAAGGGAGGTGGGGTAGGGGAAGGGGGTAAAAAAGGATGACCAGAAGCAACAGACAATTCCAAAATTCCTATTAAAGTCCAAAGTGCTTCTGAAGATTTGATCAAGTGCATAAGTATTAGAAATTTTTAATGCCCGCCATGATTTTTTATTTAGGTTAAGTAAATCAACTCAAAGCCAGCAAGTAATGGTGGATAATTAACTTGGGCAGTTCTCAGAAATAACATGACACAATCAATACATGGGGGAAAGGAAGTCTATGTCAACTAGCAGGTGGCATTTTGAAAGAGCAGAATAATTTAACAATATTATTAGGGAGAGACAAAATACATTATACTTGACCTAGCTGAAGTGCTGTCATACATTTTGACCTTTAGAAACTACATTTTAGGCCAAAGATAAGGATACGATCTGTACCTGGGAACAAAACACCACCTTTGATCATTTCTCCCATGATGCACCCAACTGACCAAATGTCAACTGAAAACAAAATGCAATGACATTAACATAAAGAATTTGGTTAAAATAAAAAAAATATAAACATTAAAAAAAATCACACACACCATGTATACTTTAAAATTATAGAAAGCAGTACAAAATAAAAATGAGTGACAGTGAATGTGCTCTAACTACCAGCAGAGACTGTATTTCCTGCTGCCAGATGCAGCCTACGAACATTTCAGCTTCTCATCTCAGCAGTTTTTGAACTATAATAGTTACAAACTATCTGTTTAAACCCCCCCCTGTATGAATAAACCATCTTCATCCCCATTAGTGAACATAAGGAAGTCATCACTAACTAATTTCACTGCTGCAGCAGCACAAGGATACAGTCCCTTCCTGGAAAGAGGATTTTGTGGCAAACCATTTCTCCCATAATGCACCCCACAGACCATAAATCCACTATATGTTTGCAGCACAAAAGAAGGAAAAGCAAAGCAAAAGATCATTAAAATCAAAGAAGCATAATATGACTGCATTATATAACAACTACAAAACATCACAAAAAGAAAAGTGATTTTAATTTTAGCTAATGGAATAATTTAAAGGCTTTGAATTATAAAAGCAAATGGTGAAGTGTGGCCTTTTAACTATATATCTAATTTTAAAGTGAGAGCCATGCACAGAAATAATGTATTTAAAAGTCCTATACATTTTGTCACTGAAAATACAAAATAGCAGCAAACATAAACTTTGTAAATAAGGTTGAAAAAGTACACAAGGTAGCAAATTTAAAAAAGTGAAATCTTGACAATATTTTGAGGTTCAACTGTGCATTATGTTCTCTCTTTAAGTCAACAAATAAGCATGAGCAGAAATAATTTAGCATGTTAAATATTTAACAGAAAGCATGTATTTATGAACAATTACAGTTAAGAATTAATTTAAAGTCCTTTATCAATTTTCAAACTGGATTCCATAAATGTATTTGAGTAGTGCTATGTCTATTTTGAATTAAAAGTCATTTGTTTCCCCAGCAATGCTATGCTACAACTATCATACTATCCCAATAGGTACAAGTGCATAGACAGTAAATAAACGATCAAGTCAGAAAACTCAGTAAAGAAGTATATACCACGTTTTCTTCCAAAAGTCTTTAAACCCATAAAACTAATTGCTTTAAACAAAGCTGAAAACATCTGCTAGACATAGAAACGGGCAATTTGAGGATCTCCTCCTGCTTCATCAAAACTAACAGTGCACCCTGATGTGTGATATCTCTGGGTGTGAAAATCAGATGAAAAGAGGAGAGCAGGTGCTTGCAGTTTACTTAGGAGAAGAGGGGAAGACAGCAATTTAAAAAGAAAACCTTAGAAACTGTTTTTGAAGCTTGAAGGTCTAAATTCTTTAAGGGCAAAAAAGAAAAAGGGTAGAAATTGATGTTAGAGAGAGACACCTGTACCCACATTGGAGGACTTAGGAAAGGTAAGTGTACTTCCTAGTACACATCCTTACAAGGAAATTGCCAGTTCACCACAGACTCAGAGGAGCGAAACTGGAAAGAAATTTTGGAAAACCTTTGGAATTAAAGTTTCTCTAAAATTTAATATTAAAATAAAGGGAAATATTTTTATATTTATGGTATGATTCAACTTTCAAAGACAAAAATTTAGAATGAAGTTAATATTCATAAATTAGGTTAGAGGAAAAAATTCCAGGATTTTCATTTCTGATAAAAATCTATTACAATAAAATTTCCCTACAGATTATAGAGAAAGGCAAACTTTACTTAAATACCCATGACATAAGTTATGTAGAAAACTTTAAGAAATCATATAAACCCATTTTTAAAAAGATTATGAAAGTGCCAAGCGTGCAAGCAGTTCTTGTTTGAGTCAGTGAAGACTTTCTCAACTTGAGAAGCCTGGTTCACGCATAAAACTTCCTTTAATGGGTCTATACCCAATTAGCAGCTTAAATATATTCCATTATATTATACTTTCTACAAAGCTTTGAGATAGCTTGCAATAAAAGGCAAAATTAAAGTTATTAAAACAGGGAAGTGGGTGGAGGAAGTTCTTCTGTTTGCCCTTGATGGCTAATGCGTTATTGTCATTAAGCATTATACTTGACTCAGTTTTCTGAGACCAAAAAATGCAAAGAAAGAAAAGTTGATAAGATCATCTACATAACTCTTATCTACGAGGAAAGCAAGTCAATTTTTAATAGGGTATTTTTTTTTTAGTGCTAATTCCTGGCAACTACCTCCCCAAATCACATTTATAGGACACAGAGTGACACATTACACAGTAGCTGAGACATTCAATGGTTTTATAGCAAATGTAAAAGCAATTTTCATGTAGGTTACTTGTATCAATTCTAAAAAAAAAAAAAAAACCTAAAAAACAATAACAAAACCTCAATGTATCTATATTAAATCTAACTCACTAATCTACAGGGTATAAGACAATTTTAGATAGTAAGAAAACAAAACAGCCTGTTTATTTAAGAACAAAAGAAAAATAGTAAATGTTTAAAGCATTTGTTTTTAATTAGCTCAGAAAATAAAAGGAACTTAAGTTAAAATCCTCAGTTCAATGTTATCTTTTCTAAAAATGAATCAAGAAGATTGACTTAATACAGTTTCTTAATTCAAAGCAAATTGCTAGGAAAAAGTCCAGGCCCTATTCCAAGCAGTGCTTTAAATGAAGTTACCACAAATCAATAAAGGCCTGTGTACTCATTCACTATCCCCCACCCCTTGTCTGAGAGTCAACAATATTTCTTCTTAAATATATGTGTATGTTTAATTTTTAAATAATTCATGAACTACATGCCTGACAATTTTCTTCAACCTTGATTTTAATGCTGATATATGTAACTGAATATACTGACACATAATATGCCATTTCTTTAAGGGACACAGGGCGTTGATGAAACAGTTTCCTACAAGAGGTCACCTTTATTATCTATCCTTCAGCTTTGCAGATGGCTTTATCCTGGCTCTTCAAGTTTACACTAAGTGCTATTGCTAGTAAATCTAGTCTCAGGGGGTTGGAAACAGGTGCAAATGTCACTAACAGCAAACTAGAATTCATACAAAAGATAATCTGTCAGTCTACTATATATATATTCCTTGAGCCTATGTTAGAAATAGTCACTGTAAAGTTACAGGAAAATAAATTTCAGGGGGCAACAAAGTCTTTATCCAAAGGTAGTGCTGATAGTTATGTATTTGTAATTAAATAAACAGGTGTCCTAAGTTTTTCTAAACATTTATGACAAAATTTAGTTACTTTCAAACTATTGATAAAACATTTCAGTGACATATATTTAACTATGCACTTCAGCTTAAATATTTACATAAGTAATCTCATAAAACAGAACAGCATTTCAAGTAAACGGGTTTTCTGACCGTTTTCTTTGTAGCCCATCCCTAGGATGACTTCAGGTGCTCTGTAGTAGCGAGTCACTACGTAAGGAGTCATCATGAAACTCGTTCCTGCAGTCCTGGCCAGTCCAAAGTCAAGAATCTTCAAAGTGCAGTCTGATTTTACTACGATATTACTGGGCTTCAAGTCCTTTAAGAAATAAAGAATAAAAGACTGTTATGACATATATAAATATTTTGCAGTTCACAAGTTATCAGATCACTGATAAAACAATTCATGCAAACTGTTACTTTTTCTCACCACAATCAATATCATGGCATAAATTCATTATAATAGGCATATATGAGGCATTCACTTGATGGCATTTTAATTTATGAATATACACAATTATTAGAAAATTTAGTAATATTTTATTTGTTAGAAATTATGATTAGTAATTTTTGATCAAGAGGAATAAAGGAACTATATCTAAAAGCTCACATAAGCCCTAGCTGGTTTGGCTCAGTGATAGAGCATAGGCCTGCAGACTGAAGAGTCCCGGGTTTAATTCCAGTCAAGGGTTGTGGGGCATGCAGGAGGCAGCCTATCATTGATGTTGTTTCTCTCTCCCTCTCCCTTCCTCTCTGAAATCAATAGAAAAATATCTATAATAATAAAAGTATAATATGCTAATTAGACCAGACATCCTTCCAGACAACCTTCTGGACAAAGCTGGGGTTTGTGAGGGAAGCCCGGGACCTGGGTGCCAGAGAGCAGCCAGTGTCAGCAGCTGGGGGAAGGAAGGCCTACTGTTGCACAAATTTCATGCATCAGGCCTCTAGTATTTAAAAATTAAACAAATATGGTAAAAGAAAGACAGAATCATAAGGTAGCATTTATATTTACTTGTATATTAAATTACCAGCCTAAAAAAACTAATTTTAAAGACATAATGAAGTTTGTGTAGATATTGCAAATCAATAATTGGCCATTCTATGTCAATCCAAGCCAAGTGTCATTTCACCTCTTCCAAGTCTAATGACAGAAACAGTCCTCAGCGGTCTTTCCAACACTGACTGCTCGTTCCAAATCACACAAATTTGTCCATAAAATCTCTGTCTGTTCAAGAGGTAGGATAGCATTGTCTTGGTGCCACCAATCTATATGATTACTTGCTGTTACTGCTACGAAATAATGTCTTTGTGAAGAATTTTCCACCTGACCACAGCTTCAAGCAATTCCATGCCGTGGTCATTAAAAGGAAGGCAGCAGCGTTCAACACTTTTTGTCTGTTCACTCTATTGTGAACCAGGAGACCACAGAAAGCAAACATACATCCACAACACAAACACACTCCATTATGGGTATTGATGGCCTGAAAAGCAATGATTGCTTTTTCAATGTCTCTATCTAGGAAAAACTATGTTGTCTTTAGCATCTTTTCATAGGCAATCATGGACGGTTTCTGAAGGTATGAAACCCACATATCAAATTAAAAATAGAGAGCAATAGTGAAATAGAAGATAAAATTTTTCATTATTGTTGTTCCACAAATATGATGTTGGCACTATTTGCAAAATACAATACTCAGCAAAATAATTCTGCATGTTCAAGAAAAACCTTACAAGCTTTGATATCATTTAATGTCTACTATGATGGGTAAAGATCTATGGCTCTTTACACTACTGCATTCTCAGCTAGAAATACAATTCTAATTTTAAATATTTTATTTTGGAAAATTAAGAGTAAAATACACTTTAAAATATTTTTAAAGAAAAAACTGTCAAAAATACCTCAAAGAATATTACCTGAAATCTATCCTTATCTCTCAATATGTACCTTTCTACAGATGCGAGAACCATATGAGAAGAACAACGGAATTTGTGTGAATTTGTAGCAGAGTAGAACTAAGCTAACATTATTCCATCTTCTCTCATAGCTTCTTGACTCCTCACAATTAGATAGGTAGTCAGACAAGCCTAACTGTGATAAGTTCTGGGAAGTGGGATGTGCGTGAGAACATACAGAAGGGCACCCTATTGTGCCTGCCCTGCTTTTGTGACTATAACATTCCAGATGGTGGACACTCTGTCAGTGTGGGTTGCTGAGCATTGAGGTAAAGGAGAGTCCTTACCCATCATCATGACCTGCATTGGACAAGCAATGTGGAAAATAAACCTTAGTTGGTAACCACTGAGAATTCAGAGTTTGTTACCTAGCATAGCCCAGTTGTGACATTGTGATTTATAATTACTATATATTTGGTTTTTGTGTCAATTACTGAGACCGAGCTCCTAAAAACCTTAGAATTTTTTCTTTCTTTTAAAAAAATATTTTTTATTGGTGTTTTGTTTTGTGAGAGTGGAAGAGGAAGGAAGAGGTAGATAGAAACATCGATCAGCTCTCTCTTGCACAAACTCTGACCTGGGTTTGTGCCCATACCTAGAATCAAACTTAACCCTTCGGTGCACAGGACAACACTCAACCAACTAGCCACATCAACCAGGGCAAGAATTTCTTAATTGATAAGAGCAAAAAAGGTGATTGTTTTTTAAAGCCCTTTTCACTGAACCTGAGTTTATGTTAATGGAGTGGCTTGCAAAGCCTAAAGGGATGGAGGCTGGTTGCCAAGGAAACCAACATTGTGATTTGAGCTTCACCTTTCAGCACCATCTCCAGACCTCAGCTAGCTTTCAATTACCAATGGTCAATGATTCAATCAACGTGCCTAGGAAGGAAATGAAGACTCCACAAGAACCATAAAAAGACAAGATTTGGTGCTGAACAGGTGAAAATCTGAGGAGTGGCACACCCAGAAAGGGCATGGAGCTCCACACCTCTTCCCACATACCTTGCTCTATGCATCTCTCCATTTGGCTTTCCCTGAGTAATGTCCTTTGTAATAAACTGGTAGTCTACTAAGTAAAATGTTTTCCTGAGTTCTATGAGCAGCTCTGGCAAATACATTGAACCTGAGTAGAAAGATATGGGAACTTCTGAATTATAGCCAGGAGGTCATAATCACAGTAATAACCAGGGTTTGTGATCGGCATCTGAAGTGGGGGGAGTCTTATGAGGCTGAGCTTTGAACCTGTGGAATCTGATGCTGTCTCCTGGTAGAAAGTGTCAGAACTGAATTAAATTGTAGGACACCAGCTGAAGTAGAAAACCTGAGAACTGTTTGCTGAGAAAAACTGACACACATGGTGTCACAAGTGGTACTGTAGTGCAGCAAACAGAGCCTGCTCTTCCTTCTCACCGATCTATTCTGTTATCACTGAAACTGGTGCCAGGTATGGTGCTACTCTTCCACACACACATGACCACAGCCTAGCAGTCAATAGCAGGCAGCAGGGAAACTAATACCACAGTTGGAAAAAGCGATCCTGGTTGTAGAGTAGCAATGCCTTTGAAGACACTGTCACTTGCAAGAACTCGGCAGGCACAGCCCTGCATAATGAAGTTGAGGCTCTAAGAATAGGATTGGCGAAGGAAGGCCTACCTGTGAAGGAACAGCCACACTCATTCTGTTGCTTATTGTCTATGGCTATTTTTGTGTTACACTAGCAAAGCTATAACAGAGCTTGTATCATCTGTAAAGCCTAAAATATTTACTATCCGGCCTTGCCTTTACAAAGTAAGCTTGGGGAAGAAGTGATTGGAAAGTAACATTTTAGTAGTGTGTGTTGGTGGCTACTGGATAGATATGAAAGAACTGTACTGCAGTAAATATAACATAGAGCACTGTTGTGCAGTAAACACAATTTACTGCCACTTGACAAGTAGAAATGAAAGGGAACAGAGTTTAGAATTTCAGGGCCTTGCCATTCTGGAAAATTAAAAGTTACTAGACACTTACGAAAAAAAGCAGTGTATAAAGCAGATATCTCCTCCTCCCAACCCAATATACCTCTATACCTTCTCACCTTCAGACTTGTTTCAATCAACAGAATGTGAGAGAATGTGTCCACCAAATCTGAAGACAAGTTTTAAATGAGTTTGCTTGATTTAGCTTGGTTCTCCTCCCCTACCTTTCACCATGAGAAAAGAATGAGCCCAATGAAGGCACTCCTTCAGCCCAGACCAGTGATTTCCAACTCATGACACACATAACGTAGTTGCTAAAATTCTAGAGCACACCAAAAAAATGTATTTTTTGCTGATATGACAAAAAAATTACGATAGTCCACAGGAAAAGAGGTCAGTGCCCCTAAGTAGTCAGGTACTGCATGTTTTAAACATTCTTCCTGCACACTGGGTGAAAACTGCTGGCCTAGCCAATGAGACCAGACCATGAAATAAGCCCTGCACCTGCCCCCAGGATCTGATCTGAGCAAGCAGGAAATGCTGTTTAAGCCACTGATACCTTGGATTTGTTTCTGAAGCATCATCTTATATAATAAAGGGCTAATATGCAAATCGACCAAATGGCAGAGCAACCAGTCACTATGAAGCGCACTGACCACCAGGAGGCAGATGCTTAATGCAGGAGCTTCCCCTGGTGGACAGTGCACTCCCATAGGGGGAGTGTTACTCAGCCAGAAGCTGGGCTCACGGCTGGTGAGTGCAGTGATGGTGGCGGTAGCCTCTCTTACCTCTGCAGCAGCTCTAAGGATGTCCCATGGGGAGTGGGCCTGAGCCATCAGTTGGACATCCCTCGATGGCTTTGGACTGTGAGAGGGCACAGGATGGGCTGAGGGACCCGTGACTGCATGATTTTCATTCACCAGGCCTCTAGTTTTCATATAATTCTAAAAGCCCTTAACAGAAAATCTTTCAATTGATAAAACTGTTTCAGACTTGCTAATAGAGGCCAAAAGCTTAAAGTTAGACATCAAGTTCAGGGAGCTAACAAATGAGCTTAGAAAAGACCTGCCATTAAAGTGACAAAAAGCCTCCTAAGTTTTTGAGAGGAAAAAAAAGCCCTCCATAATTCTGTAGCTGTTCTAGCCTTAAAACAGTGCATCTCAATGCAGGGAAATGGTGCCCCAGTGTATCTGGCACTCCCTGGTGACATTTTAGGTTATCCCAATTGGGGAGCACTTGTAACTGCTATCTAATGGGTCAAGGCCAGGAATACTGCTAACCATCTACAATACACAGGACAGTTCCTCAAAATAATTTATTTATCCAAAAATGTCAATAATAGCCAGGTTTAGAAAGACTGCCTTAAAATGGGACTTGACCCCCCAATCTTTTATAGATAGAAAGCTGAGCAGCTCCCAAAGAGGGCACATTTTCTAATACCCACCTCAGATATATCCAAAGAGAAAAGTGGAACCGAGGAGGAAAAAGTGAGCAGTGGGCAAGGTGCTCCTGGCAGAGATCAGATTTAAGGCAGAATCAAGGAATATTCCTCACCTCAGGGCAAGAGACACTCACAATGTCTAACCAAGAGATTTCAAATGACAAATAAGCAATAACTGCCTTTTTCAGTTTTCCAGATGGGACTGTTGACTGTGGTTACCCTGGCCCTGTATGACAACACATTAGGAAATAGGGGAACGGGGGAGGGATGAGGAAGGTAGGATAATTTGCTAATTTCAGTTCCAATGTTTCTGGACCAAAGGAGCAATGCCTGGATCTGATGTAGAAATGACATGTGTCACCTGGAGTGAAATGCCTTGATAGACTAGGATTTGGTTATCTCACCTGAGGGGGGTAACAACGAAATAAAGGGGCACAGGAATTTTTTTATAATGAGGATAGACTATGACAGAGATGGTGCTCACCACCATTTTGAAGCCTGCTTCCCCACATTTCCCAGTTCCCTTACAATAGGCAGGTCCTTACCTAGTTCTGAAAATGGGCTTAGAGCAGAAGTGATGTAGCATTTCCAGGCCAAAGCACAGAAGAGCTACTACCCAGCACCAACTTCCTCTTCTCATACACAGTGAGCACCGACTACCAAACAATGGAGCCTCACTCAGCCGGGGTCTCTGAGCTACTCTGGAGAAACCCCTTTCCCCCCACCTTGACTTTCACTGAACCCCTACAGGATGAAAGTTCAAGTTATCTTATCAAGTAAGCAATCTCAACTCAGCAGAAGCATTAGCTTAGGCTGAGTGCAATCTGAATGAGTAGTAGAGCAGAGAGAGGAGTAAATTGTGGCCTCAAGACCAGCTACAGAAGTGAGTGCAGTAGTTTATTCCATTACTCTAGTAAGATACTCAAGAAAAGGAACAGATCATCAAATAAAACCATGGAAGAACAGTTTCCAGAACTGACTATATGAAGAAAGTGGGAACAAGTAGTGCCAGGGGTGGCCTACAGTAGGTGCTGTGCTGCAAGCCCTGACTCTTGGTGCAGCACTGAGCACTCATTCTTCCAGCTGCTGGCAGTGTTGGTGAGGTTGCCTCATTCTCCAAGGTCGCCTCATTTTCCAAGGTCCTATTCTCCTCCAAGGCAAAGGTCCAGTTGAGTTACCAGCTGAGGCCTATGGAATGATTGCATCCAATTCAATTTCTCCCTTTGTGCACTTTTACTAATACTTCCTTTACTTCCTCAGAGATCTCCATATGAATTTTATTAGTTCAAATTTATCATATAAATTTTCTATAGTTGTACTGTATTTTTTAATACTTTATCGCCAATATACCAAAGGAGTATGTATAGTATCTTAATATGTATTATTGTATTTGTGCTGTTATTCTATTTTTTACAATTTAAGATTTGTACATTGCAACTCTACTCCATGTAAAGTTTCTTGACAGTTATTTATACAAATACTAGTAGGTGTATTATACCCTTCATCCTTATAAATAACTTTTTTTCCCACTATAATCTACTTCACTTGATTAAACAGTTATTCTTGTTGTTTTTTTTATTGATGTTTAGAAAGAGAGAGAGGAAGGGAGAAAGAGGGAGAGAAACACTAATTTGTTGTTCCACTTATTTATGCATTCATTGGTTGATTTTTTTGTATGTGCCTAACCAGGGATCAAACCTTGGCATATCGGGATGACAATCTGATCAACTGAGCTACCAGGCCAAGGCTTTATTTTCAATTTTAACTTTTGTATCAAATGTATTGGATGACATTAGTCAATAAAACCGTATAGGTTTCAAAATATATGACTCTATAACACAGCATCTGCATACTGCATCATACACATACTCCCCAAAGTAAAGTCTCCTTCCACCACTTACCCCACCACTTTGCCCTTTTCAATCTCTCCCCAACCCCTTTCCCTCTGGCTAGCACCATATTGTTATCAGGTCTATGGTTTTATTCTTATTATTAATCCCTCCCTTTTTTCTCTTAGCCCCATCCCGGCTCTCCCTGACAGCTGTCAGTCTCTTCCATCCTGTTTGCATTCTCCCAGTACAGTACATCTCTGCTAACACCTGTGCTTTCAGCATTTGGAAATGAGCTAAATGTTTTTTGTTATAGAAACATGTACCTGTTGGTTTTGTGTGTGTATCATAACCCTTTTTCATTAAGATGTTAATGTTATATACTGGTCGTCTGTAACTTAATGTTTCTTTTTTATGCTTCTTGCTGTTTCTTTCTTTCTTTTTTATTTTTATCTCCTGTCATTTGGTCTGTGATTTATGTACTGATCACTTGCTACTACCTCCATTAATCTGGAAATTTTCTACTTTGAAGTTTTTACTTTACTAAAATCAAATTAACTTCCCTGATGGTGGATTACTGTTCTGACCCAATGAACAAAGGAAACAAACAAAAACAACGCCCAGAAGTTTAACTCATTTGCTCTATCTTATGTAACAGATGAGTACGAGTTGAGGACGATATACTCAGCCATTTAAAAGAATTTATCTTATGTTGCTTAAAGAAGGCATTAGATATAATATTATAGTAGTTGCATATATAATATACAAGGCAATCAGAATGACAACTAAGGATAAGCATGAATATCTCAGATGCATAATTGTCTTAAAATAGTTAATTTGAGCACACATATACATGTTTGTTTTATTATATAAGTTAGGATATTTGTTACAAGGTAGCTCAGAAGAAAATATATTTCCACTAAGTTAAATACATTTTCAAAAATTCCTCCCAAATTAGATGCAATTCTTTTCAAAGAATAAGCTAGAATTAAAACTAAAATAAAAAAAAAACGTATGTCCACACAAAAACTTGTATACAAATGTTCTTCATGTCAACACTACTTATAAGGGGGAGAGGGAGTAACAGCTAACTGTCCATCAAGTAGTGAAATGATTAAACACATGTGGTATATCCATATAGTGAAATATTATTTGGCAATAAAAATAAATGAAGTAATGATACGTGATATGTGCATGGATGAACCATATATTATATAATTACATTTACAACTGAATCTTGAACTGCATGCATGGTTTGGATATGGAGAGGTCCACTTATATGCAAACTTTTTTCAATAAATACAGTAAATGTATTTTCTCTTTCTTATGATTTTCTTAATATTTTCATTTCCCTAGCTTTATTGTATAAATGTAGCACATAATACATATAACATACAAAATATATGTTAAATGAATTTATGTTATTGGTAAGGTTTCTGGTCAACAGGAGGCTATTTGTAATTAAATTTAGGGAGAGTCAAAAGTTATATGCAGATGGTGGGCACACAATACAATATACAGATGAGGTATCATAGAATTGTACTCCTAAAGTCTATATAATTTTATTAAACAATGTCATCCAATAAATTTAATTAAAGCTGTCAAAAAAAGAAGTTATATGCACATTTTTTTTTCTGCATTGGAGGGGTCTCTAACCCCCATGTTGTTCAAGGGTCAACTATGTATGAAATGTCCAGAATAAGCAAATACATGGAGACAGAAAGGAGATTAGTGGTTGCTTAGGGCTAAGAGTGAAGGTGACAGGGAAGAATGCGCACTGAAGGCTAATGAGTGAAGTTTCTTTAAGGAGGGCAAAAATGTTCTACTAGTAGATGGTGGTGATGTTTGCACACTTCTGCATATAATAAAAATGCTGAATTGTACACTTAAGGTGGTAAACTGTATGGCATGTGCATTATAGCTCAGTAAAACAGTTAAAAACATAAGCTACAAAAATATAAAAGGCTTCTGAATATATATAATAAACAGCTCTGGTGACTATTCAATTTTACATAATTTTTAATGATAGCAGGCATTATATTAACTGCTCAATTTTAGAGCAAAAATAGCCTTACAGTACTCCATATAAATCAGCAAAAGACAACACTCCAATATGATAAAAGGCTGTGTATGATGTCAGCAAAAATGAATGACAGCTCCATAGAAACACTAAAAAGCAGAGGAAAAATGATCAAAATCAATTTTTTTAGAAATCTGGAAAATGGTCAAAGGTTTATAACCAAGTGAATGCAGAATCACAAAAGAGGCAACTTAAAAATGATATAAAAGATTTGCCATGCTTTTAGGAGCCCTTGCGCTATCCATCTCCCTAACTGAGTGGGAGTCTTGAAGAAAGCAGCCTACATTCTCAGTGTGGGACCCCAGGTCCTAGGCTACAGAAAGGGTCCTTATTTGAAAACCTTGTAAGGCAAATGAATAACCCACTCTGTCTGGGATAAAACACTAAAGTTAAGGAAAACAAGACATGGAATACCATCACATAAAGGGAGTCTCAAAAGAAGTAAAAGAAAGGGGTAGAAAAATATTTATTTTATTTTATTGATTAAGATATTACATATGTCTCTCCATTGCCCTCCACCCCCCTGTTGTCTGTGTCCATTGATTAGGCTTATATGCATGCATACAAGACTTGTGGTTGATCTCTCCCCTGGAAAAATATTTGAAAAATGAGTAAAAACTTTCAAATGAAATACATAAATCTATACATCCCAACTGTACAACAAGCTTTAAAAAGGATGAAAGCAAAAAGTCTGCACTGAGAATCATCAAAATCAAACTGTTAAAAGACAAAGACAAAAAGGAAAATTTTGAGAGCATACAGAGAGAAGCAAATTGTCACAAGAGATCCTCAATGATATTAACAGCTAATTTCTAAAAAATAAAATAATAATAATGATGGAGGCCAAAAGGTGGTGAAATAACACATTTAAAGGGTTGAAAGAAAAGCCAAACAAAAACTCTAAATCCAACTAAGTCAAAACTAAAAGAGAAATTAAGACATTCTGAGATAAATGAAAAGCTAAGGGAGTCTGTTACTAAGACATACATCGTATAAGAAGTGCTAGCCCTAGCTGGCATAGTTCAGTTGTTAGAACACTGGCCTGCATGCCGAGAGATCACAGGTTGGATTCCTGGTCAAGGGCACATACCTGGGTTGCAGGTCCAATATCCACTCCCAGTTGGGGCATGTGTGGGAGGCAACCAATCAATGTATCTCTGTCACATTGACGTTTCACTCCCCCTCCACCCCTTTCTGCTCCCTATTAGAATAAATGGGAAAAATATCCTCACTCCCTGAATGGGGATTAAAAAAAAAAAAAGAGTACTAAAGAGTCCTTCAGGTAGAAATAAAAGAACAACAGTTACTTGAAGTCAAATGAAGAAATAAAGAATATTGGTTAAGGTAATTATATCCTACTAGAGGCCTGATGCACAAAATATGTGTGTGTGTATGTGTGTGTCCCTAAGTCCAGCCTGTATCCTCTCCAATCTGAGATCCCTCAAGGAATGTCCAACTACCCAATGGGATCAGGCCTAAATGGGCAGTAGGACATCCCTCTCACAATTGAGGACTGTTGGCTCCCAACGGCTGACTGCCTGCCTGCCTGCCTGATTTCCCCTAACTGCTTCTGCCTACTAGCCTGATCACCCCTAAACCACTCCCCTGCCAGTCCGAATGTCCCTAACTGCCCTCCCCTGCTGGCCTGGTCAACCATAACTGCCCTCCCCTACTGGCCCGATTGCCCCTAACTGCCCTCCCTTGCCAGTCTTGTTGACCCTAACTGCCCTCCCCTGCTTGCCTGGTCCCCCCCCTCAACTGTCCTCCCCTGCAGGCCTGGGTCCTCAATTGTCCTCCCCTGCAGGCTTAGTCACCCCCAACTGCCCTCCCCTGCAGGTCTGGGTCCTCCCCAACTGTCCTCCCCTGCAGGCCCACTCACCCTTAACTGCCCTCCCTTTGTCAGCCTTGTTGCCCCTAACTGCCCTCCCCTGCCAGCCTGATTGCCCCCAACTTCCCTCTCCTAAAGGTCTAGTTGCCCTCAACTACCCTCCCCTGCACGCCTGGTTGCCCACAACTGCCCTCCCCTGCATGCCTGGGTGCCCGCAACTGCCCTCCCCTGCAGGCCTGGGTCCTCCCCTGCAGGCCTAGTCACCCCCAACTGCCCCCCTCTGCCGGCCTGGTCACCTCTAACTGCCCTCCCCTGCCGACCTGGTCACCTCTAACTGCCCTCCTCTGCAAGCCTGATCACCCCATAACTGCCCTTTCCCTGTTGGCCATCTTGTGGCGGCCACCTTGTGTCCACATGGGGGTGGCCATCTTGTATGTTGGAATGATAGTCAATTTACGTATTGCCTCTTTATTATATTGGATATTATAAGAGGCCTGTAGTGTCATGACCAAACAACTGGTCAGAGCCGAAGGGCTCGGTGGGGCCCACGACTCCACAACACACACACACACACACACACACATTTTGTGGCATAGCCTGTGGTCCTACCCATGCAGAAGGTCTGGGGCTTGCATGATTTCGCGTACTGACCCTCTAGTAGATACATAAAAAGGCCAGCTGTACTTCTCCCGCAATATGATTTAAAAGACACAAAAAATGTGAGGAACAAAAAGATATGTCTTATGACAACAAATGGTACAGTGGCCAAAATAACTTCTTCCTTATCAGCAATTACTTTACATGTAGATACAGTAAAGTCTCCATCTAAAAGCCAGAGAAGGGCAGAAAGCATAAAAGAAACATGTACCTCTATAGGCTATCTACAGAGATTCCCTTTAGCTTCAAAGGCACAAACAGATTGAAAGTGAAAGGATGGAAATATATTTTATTCAAATAGAAATCAAAAGATAGCTATTCTAAAATCAAACAAAACAAACTATAAGTCAAAAAATGTTAAATGGGGCAAAAGAAGACAATACTCTGATAAAATCCATCAATATATATATATATATATATCTTACAAAGCCCCCAAATACATGAAGCAAAATTGACATGATTGGCCCTGGCTGGTTTGGCTCAGTGGATAGAGTATGGGCCTGCAGACTGAAGGGTCCCGGGTTCAATTCCGGTCAAAGGCACACACCTGGGATGTGGGCTTGATCCCCGGAAGGGGACATGCAGGAGGCAGCTGATCAATGATTCTCTCTCATCAATATGTTTCTCTCCCTCCCTCTCCCTTCCTCTCTGAAATTAGTAAAAATATATTTAAAAAAATTGACATGATGGAAGGGAAGAATAGACAGTTGTATAATAACAGGTATAGAGTTCTATGTCTTACTCTCATTAATGGACAAAACAATTAGACAGAAGATCAATAAGAAATTAAGGGTAGGAACAACACTATAAGCCAACTAGACATAACAGACATATATAAAATGTTCTCTTCATTATTATACATTAGTGACCTGAACATGAAATTCATGTACATTAAAAAGTGGTTATTTGGAAGAAATAATGCAATACTGCTATTTGCCCTTTCTCTATAATAGAAGTGTCAGAGATGAAAGAAAATTAGTAAAATGTATATGAAAACCTTCCTCCTGTCAGAGTCTGGGGCTCACCACAGGACCCAGAGTCAAGTCCCCATCCACCCACATGCACCTCAAAATCACATGAAACCCAGACTCAACCACCCTTCCCCACATTGGGCTAGATCTAGATCTGGTCAGTCACCCTTGTCAAGCCCTGCCAGGCAGAGGGCATAGCTTCAGGTGGGTGGCCTGAGGTTCCCCAGCCCAGACTGGGGCGGGGGACGTGCTTTGAGGTCCCACCCCCCACCAGGAGGGGGACATGGCCTGAGATCCCCTGTCAAGCCCAGCTGGGTGGGGGATATGGCCTGAGGTCCCCTATCAAGCCCCACCAGGCATGGGGGGGGTGTCACAGTTTCAGGTCCCCCAGCCTAGCACTGGGTGGGGGTGGGGGGGGAGGTGCAGCCTCAGGTCCCCCATCAAGCCCCGCTGGGTGGGGGCATGGGCAGAATTCCCCCAACCCAGCACCGGGGGTGCACCTTGAGGTCCCCCGTCAAGCCCTGTTGGGTGGAGGACATAGCCTGAGGTCCCCTGTCAAGCTCAGCCAGGCAAGAGGGCACAGCCTCACATCCTCTGGCCTGGTGCTGGGGCAGGGGGTGCGGCCTGAAGTCCCCTGTCAAGCCCCACCTGGTGAGGGGCATGGCCTGAGGTCCTCCAGCCTGGCGCTGAGACGAGAGGAGCAGCCTGAGACCTCCTAGGCCAGCACCAGGACAGAAAGTGCACCTTGAGGTTCCCCTTCAAGCTCCACTGGGTGGGAGGCATGGCCTCAGGTCCCCTGACCTGGCACTGGGGTAGGGGGTGTGACCTGAGGTCCCCAGCCTGATGCCAGGTTGAGGGTGCAGCCTGAGGTCCCCTGTCAAGCCCCAGGGTGGCAGGGGAGAGTGGGAGTCTCAGGTCCCTGCTGATTGCTCATTAAGGCTCCTTATGGGAACCTGGTCTCAGCTGTGGGTTCAGCTATCTTTGTGACAGAGTGACAGTCAATTAGCATATTCCCTCTTTATTAGACAGGATTATTTTTCTCAAGTGCACATGCAACAAGATATTCTTCAGGAAAGATTATATGTTAGGTCACAGAATAAACCTCAATAAATTAAACACACATACACATGCACTGCAATCATACAGTGTGTCTTCTCTGATCACAATGGAATGAAGCTAGAAATCAAGAAAAAGTGTAAAATTCACACATTTGTGGAAATTTAAAGAACAATTTACAAGGAAAATTAGTTATACTTTGAGATGAATGAAAATGAAAATACATCATACCAAAATTTAGGGAATACATAGTAAGTAGAGCTCAGGGGCAATTTTCACAGCTGTTAGCACTCATATTAAAAAAAAAAAAAATTCATGGAGCTCACCTCCCGGTCATGCCACAAGAGTCAAATTGGATCTGAGAGCAGGGCTGCCTTGGCAAGCTCTCAGGTCCAGCTTGGCTGTGCTGTGATGTGAGCTCCACGGAAAATGGCACGCATTTGGTATTGTATTCTATACACAATGAGTGCTCAATAAATGCTGTTCACTTCTACATAAAAAATAAACCTCAAATCAATAACCTAATATTCCACCTTAAAAAAGCAGAAGAGTAAACTAATCGGAAAGCAAGAACATGACAGAAAATAATGAATAAAAAAGTAGAAATTAACAAAATAGAGATCAATAAAACAATAAAGAAAATCAACAAAACTAGAAGTTGGTTCTTTAAATTTTTTAAAAATTTATTGATTTGAGAAAGTGAGAAAGCAAGAAAGCAAGAGAGAAACATCTATTTTTGTCATTCCATTTGGTTACTTCTATTTTTTAAAAATCCTTACACCTGAGGATATTTTTCCATTGAGTTTTTTAGAGAGCGTGGAGGGGAAGAAGAAAGAGGGTTAAGAAAGAGAAACATTGATGTGAGAGAGATAGTCAATTAGTTGCCTCTTGTACATGAACCCACTGGGGCTGGGGATCTAGCCTGCAACTGTGGTATGTACCTTTGATGGGGAATTGAATCCAAGATCCTTTGGTCTGTGGGCCAAAGCTCTAACCACTTAGAGCCTAGCCAAGACTTGGTTGCTTCTGGTTGTGCCCTGACTTATGATCAAACCCAAAACCAACCAAGCTACCAACCAGGGCTCAGAAGTTGATTCTTTAAAAAGAGCAACAAAATTGACAAACTTTTACCTAGACTAAGAAAAAAAAAGGGGGTGCAATTAACTAAAATTATAAATTAAAATGGAGGCATTACTACCAACTTTACAGAAACAAAAGGATTATAAAAGAAAAACTATGAACAAGTATACACCAATAAATTAAATCATTTAGATGAAAAAAGAAGTCCTTAAAAATATACAAGTATTATCAAAAATGACTAAAAAAACAAAAAACCTGAACATACCCATAACAAGAGAATGAATCAATAATGAAAATCTCAAAAAAAAAGGAGGGGGGGGGATTCTACCAATCATTTCATTAAGAATGAACATAAATCCTTCTTAAACTCTTTCAAAAAACAGATGAGGGAAAAACAGTTTCTAACTCATTCTGAGGCCAGCATTATCTTGATACCAAATTCTAACAAAGACATTATTAAAAAAAAAAAATCCACACAGCAATATCACTTATGAACACTGATGTAAAAATTCTCAGCAAAATACTAGCAAAATAATCTCAAGAGCATATTAAAAGGATTATACATTATGACTAAAATGGGGTTTGATCCCAATGCAAGTGTTCAATATACAAAATGAGTCAATGTAATATATCACATTGATTCAAGGAAAACCAAACATGATCACTTCAATTGATGCAGAAATGCATTTTATAAAATCCAACATCTTTTCATAATAAAAGCACTTAAACTTGGAGTAAAAGGTATGTGGTAAAAAATTCATCTTAATGTAAAGAGAGGTCTGGCTTTTGCCCTCAGTTATTGGTAACCTGTAGGCCCCTGAATGTCCTGACTGATAGCAGAGTCTTTGTTTGCCTGGGGTTTGGGCCAGAGGAAGTCCAATAATGTGAGAGACTAAAGATATTAGTGTAAATCTTAGGAAGAA
This sequence comes from Lasiurus cinereus, assembly GCA_011751065.1. Classification (NCBI taxonomy): domain Eukaryota; kingdom Metazoa; phylum Chordata; class Mammalia; order Chiroptera; family Vespertilionidae; genus Lasiurus; species Lasiurus cinereus. Next base: position 8,327,358 of record JAAGEH010000021.1, read on the forward strand.
TTGGAGACTAAAGGTCAGCCACCAGGCAGGCAGTATGTGATTGACCAGCAAGGGAAACTCTGGATACCAAAGACTTGGGTGAGCTTTCCTATCTAGCAAATATTCTGTACTTTTAAACTTTGAGGAGAGAATGATGGGTTAAAATCTCCACATTTGGACCTCTCTCAAATTATGCCCAAGGCATCATTTCCTTTGGTTGGTTCAAATTTATAATCTTTTGCTATAATAACACCATAATCACAAGTGCAGTGCTGGAGCTGAGTCATTCTAGTGAATTATTAAAATTGACAGTAGTTTTGGGGACCCCAAGTTTGTAGACAGTTGACCTAAAGTGAGGGTAGTCTTGTGGATCTATATATCCTCTGACCTATAATGTAACTAACTCCAATGCAAATGGAACTTCCTCAAACAGATCAAGGGCATTTATGAAGACTCCACAGCTAATATTATACTCCTAAGATCAAGACAAGACAAAGATTCCCACCTTTGCCACTTCTATTCAACATTTTGCTGGAAGTTTTAGCCAGAACAACTGGGCACAAAACAAAACAAACAAACAAACAACAAAAAACCCCAACCAAAACAAATTGTAAAGAAAGAAGTCAAACAATTTTGCAAATAAGATGATCTTACAAAGAGAAAATTGTAAAAAAAAAAAAAAGAAAGAAAGAAAGAAAGAAAGAAAAACCCACAAAAAAACACAAATAACTCCCCAGTTATATTTGAATGAATTAAGCAAAGTTGCATGATATAACATCAATACACAAAGATCAGCTGTGTTTCTATACACTAGCAATGAACAAAGCTAAAAGGAAAACTAAGAAAATAATTTCATTTATACTAGTTTCCAAAATAAAAAAATACCTAGAGAAAAATTTAACTAATGAGGTGAAAGACTTGTACACTGAAAACTGTAAAACATTGCTGAGATTTAAGAAGAATTATGTTATGGACTAAATTGTATCTCTGCAATCCTAAATGCACATGTGGAAGCCCTAACCCCTTTTGTGGCTATATCTGGATATAGATTCCTTATGGAGGTAATTAAGTTTTTAAATAAGGTCATAAAGATGGGGCCCTAATCCAAAATAACTGGTGTCTTTGTAAGAGTAAAAGATACCATAGCTTGTGCACATGCCCCTCAATACCCCCATTTTTGGCACAAGCCAGAAGGAGAGGTATCACCAAAAACTTAATTTGCTGGTCATGCATGGCCTTCTAGCCTCCAAAACTGTGAGAAAACAAATTTCTGTTGTTTAAGCCATCCAGTCTATAGCATTTTATTATGGAGCCCAATCAAGACTAATATAATCTAAGTAAATAGGAAGATATCCTATGTTCATGAGCTGTAATATTAAATATAGTTAAGATGGCAAAAGTACCTAACCTATAGATTCAATGAAATCCTTATTAAAATTCCAATAGTCTTTTCTGCAGATATAGAAAAGCTGATACTCAAATTAATACAAAATCACAAGGGGCTCTGAATAGTCAAAAATGATATTGAAAAAAATTAAATTAAATTAAAGGATTCCCATTTTAAAACTTCCTACAAAGTTACAGTGATCAAAATATTGTGGTACTGGTATATGGACAGATAAACAAATCAATGGAATAGCAGTAAGAGTCCAGATAAAACAATATATGGTCAATTTTCAACAAGGGGGCCAAGACCATTCAACTGGGAAATAATAATCCCTTAAATCAAGTGCTGAAACAACTGGATTTCCACAAGCAAAAGAATTAAGTTGGACCCTTACCTCACATTACCTTATAATTTAATATATAAAAATCAACTCAAAATGGCTCAAAGACTTAAACATAAGAGTTAAAACTATACAACTGTGAGAAGAAAACTAAGTGTAAATCTTAATGATTTTGTATGACAATGGATTCCTATATATGACACCAAAAGAACAAGCAACCAAAGATAAAATAAACTAAATTTCATGAAAATTAAAAATTTTTGAGCAAAGAATATCAAGAAAGTGAAAAGACAACATAAAAAATAGGAGAAAATATTTACAAATCATATATCTGATAAGAATCCAGTATCTGAAATATATAAAGAAGTCCTACAACTCAATAATAAAAAGCAAATCAACCTAATTAAAAAATGGGCCAACGACTTGAATAGAAATTTCCCCCACAAAGGTATGCACATGGCCAACAAGCACATATAAAGATGCTCAACATCATTAGTTATTAGGGAAATGCAAATAAAAACCACAATAAAATACCAGTTCATATGCACTAGAAGGGTTAGAATAAAAAAGTCAGTAAGCATTGGCAAAGACTTAGAGAAATTGGATTCTCAGCCATAAATTGTTACTAGGAATGTAAAATGGTGTGGCCACTATCGAAAACAGTTTGATGGTTCCTTAGAAAGTAAAATATGGGTTTACCATATGACTCAGCAATTCCACTCCTAGGTAGATACCCCAAAGAATTGAAAACAAGAACTCAAATAAATACTTGAACATGATGTTCATAGCAGTGTTATCCACAAAGCTAACACTCAGAAATAACCCAAATGTTTATCAATGAACAAAATGTGAACACATAAAACAGAGTATTAGTCATAAGAAAGAATGAAGTATCAATACATGCTACAACACGGATAAACTTGAAACCACTGTGCTAAGTCAAAGAAGCTGGACACAAAGGTCACATAATTATATGACTCCAAGTATATAAAATCCTGAAGAGGTAAGTCTATAGATACAGAAGGCAGACTCGTAAGATGCCTGCGGGCTGGGAGAGAGGGAATGAGGAGTGACTGCTTAAGGGGTATGAGGTTTTCTTTTGGAACAATGAAAATATTTTAAAATTTGATATTGGTGGTGGCTTCACATTTTGTGAATGTACTGTCATTGAATTGTACACTTTAAAATGATTAATCTTATGTTACATGAATTTCACTTCAATGAATAAAAATAGATTATGATAGTTGTTTCTACTAACCCGATGAATAATTCCAGCAGAATGAAGGTGCTTGATTCCACACAGCATCTGATAGAGAAGGTAGGACATTCTTTCATGATCTAGTTCCATCTGAATCACTTGGCAAAGATTTGCATCCATGAGCTCCATGACTATGTAACTTCATGGGTGAAAAAAGATGAAAGCTAAAGTGTACAGCAACGATCTAAGAATAAGGCACTAACATAAAATTTTAATTATCACACTTACACATCTTGAAATTCTTCTAGGGATTTCTGTGGTGTGAAAACATTCAAAAGGCCAATTATCTGCAGCAAAAGCAGAGAGATTAAAAAATTAGAAACTGCTACACGGTTGAAAATAACCACAAATAATTTAAAATTTTTCAAATCTTATTTTCTAAACTCAAGTAATCTCTTTTCTTTTAATTAAAACTTTATGGCCTGCGGTTGGGGATAGAGGAGCACAGAGGAGCTTTAGGGCAGTGAAAATACTGTGAGATAAAATAAACTTAGACACGTCATTATTCATATGTCCAAACCCACAGAGTGTATAACCCCAAGAGTGAACCCCAATGTAAGCTATGGGCTTTTTGGGTGATATGAATGTGTCAGTGTAGGTTCACTGCTTGTAACAACTGTACCACTCTGGTGGCAATGCTGATAATGGGGAGGCTGTGTGTGGTGGGGGAGAGGGCAGAGAGCTATAGAGACAATTTCTGTACCTTCCACTCAATTTTGCTATGAGCTGAAAACTTGCTCGAAAAAACAACTCTTTAAAAAATTATAACAGAAGAGCTCCAACATAATCCATTCCATTAATGAACACTTATACAATCCCCGACATGATATGAAGGCAAATTTGAAATCTCTTATGCTCATTTATAGCCAACTCAGAACCTCTATATAATCTCAGTCTTTGCCCCCAGTTTTTCAGAATTTTCCTTCCCAGCTGCACTCAGTCCCAGCATATTCCACTGGCCTGTCCACCGGCAGGTGCTCTTTCCCACTATTCTTCCATCCGTCTCTTTTCTCTATCTGTACCTTTCCCAGGGTGACATTACCTGTGGCATTTTTCTCCAAACATCTCTACGTGGGTAATTTCCAAATATGAATTAAGAGGAGTCCTTGCTTAGCTCATGAGTCTCAGATACACATTGCAACTTCACAAGAAAGTCTCACAAATAATATAAAACTGAACTCATTATTTGTACTTGAACTCCTGTTTCATAGTGCCTTCTCATTTACAATAGAAGACTCAGAGTGATTTTGTTTTACTCCATTTTTAGTATTTGCACTGCAATAAATATTTTAAACAATGTTATCCATTGCATTGTCCGCTTGAACTTCAATCTCTTCATTCTTTGTGCTACTACACAGGCCGAGGATTCTAATATCATAATTCATATAATGACTAACACTAGGTTCCCTAACTTAATACTTTGGCCATACTAAGTTACAATTTTAAAAACTTAAGATGCCTTTAAACATACTGCTTTATATGCTTGTCATTACCTTCAAGATAGACCTCTTTTTGTAGAATTTGAAAACCCCTTGTCCTTGAGAGAGCTGGATTTTCTCTCTACTCTGTCCCCACAGTGTCTTACATGTTATTATGGCACTAATAATAGTATAGTCTTATTTTCACAACAGCCTGTCCCAGCCACACTAGGATCCTTGTTTAGAAAGAGCTGTATGTTATTCCCTTTATAGGTGTGGCACACATTTTAAAAATGTTTGCTGGCAATTATACTTAAGGGCAAGAATGTTCTTCTAGGCATAAACTTCATTAGGGTAGAATCTATGCTATTCATCTAAGCATAAAGCTTTGCTTAATGAAGGTGTTAAAATATTTGTTCAGTAAATAAATTCAGTAAATTTTCAGACCAGAAAGGGTAAAATGTATTTATGATAGGGGAAAGTGCTCATAGGAAACATTTAGCTGCTCTAAACGAATTCAAGTCTCCTAACAAGTTGAACTTACACTTGGAGACTTGGACAAATACTAACACTGTTCTTACTAATATCTGGGAAATCCTAGAGTGGAAGAGAGGTGGTAAAGATGAAAGGAATACAGAGACAGAAAGGAGACCAGTGTTTGTTCAGAACCGAGGGGGAGGAAATGGGGAAATGAGAGCAATAGGACATAAGAGTTTCTTTTTGAGGTAATGAAAAGTCACATACATCAGTGAGTAAACTAAAAACCACTGACTTATTCAGATTAAATGGATGAGTAGTATGCTATGTAAACTGTATCTCAGTAAAGCTGTTACAAAAAAAGACTGAAACAGCTGTCTGATTTTTCAAAAGGCAAATTATATCAATCATAAACTAGACAGCCAAACAAGTCAAGAACTAATGAAGTGTGTAGCATATGACTACTGTGAGAGAAGTATCTGGAGCAGGAGCAAGTCAAATTCATTGAGAAACGTTATCTTTTTTTGTGACTAAAACCACAGTAACAAAGGACAACGGCAGTAAATCAGAGAAATGCATCTTGATATATCATATGAAGATTTTAAAAAGGCATTTAAAAAAATGTCTCCAATAATAATCCCCATATAAATAAGATAAAGAACTGGGAAGAGCCAGGTGATTTTTACTTAGACATGTAATTTTCTCAGCAGACCTAAGGCTGCTAATGGACTAACCAGGGACCAGGAAGGCCTCCTGAGCAGAACAGGGACACGAAGTCAAGTGAAAGTCCGAACAAAGAAAGCAAGCGCGCAGTCCAGGCAGGAGCCAGATATCACAGGGGAAATTTAATAGGGACAAACAGAAACTACTAGACTTATTCTCCAAAACAACAAAAAAGGGAAAGTAAAAAAATAGGAGATGTGACATGTTAGCAGGACTGAAACAAAGAGTAACTTGCTCAGCCAATGTAAGTAACATGGTGACCTGGCTTCATATAGGGGTACAATGTCCACAGTGAAGAGAAAATGACACACCCAGTTCCTCTCCGAGGGCTCACCCAGGCATGCAATACTGTGCTTGCTCTAGGTAACATATTAAAGTGTGCTTAAAGGTAAGTGAAAAAGAAACTCAACTCTAAAAAAAATAAACTCAAAACCATCTATGAAAAGAGTAGGAAATGCACAATCACATGAATGGTAATGCCACTTAAAAATGGGTAAGATGTGAGGTTTTATGTTATGTATATTTTGCCACATTAAAAAACAAACAAAAATCCACAACTAAGTGATGTGGGAAAGCCATAGATATTTAGACCAATAAAGAGATGATTTGTGCAGAACATGAAAATGTTGAACAGGCAAAACATTATGTAAACATTCATTCATCACAGAGTAAAATAATTCCATTACCATTCCTGTTTCCTTTTATTTACTTTTTTAAAATCCTCATCTGGGGATATGTTTTTTTGTGTTGTTTTTTTTTTAATATATTTTATTGATTTTTCACAGAGAGGAAGGGAGATGGAAAGAAAGCTAGAAATATTGATGAGAGAGAAACATCGATCAACTGCCTCCTGCACATCCATACTGGGGATGTGCCCGCAACCAAGGTACATGCCCTTGACCGGAATCGAACCTGGGACCTCTGAGTCTGCAGGCTGACGCTCTGTCCACTGAGCCAAAATGGTCAGGGCTGGGGATATGTTTTTATTGCCTTTTTTTTTTTCCTTGAGAGAGAGAGGAAGGGGAGAGAAAGAGAGAAACATCTATGTGAGAAAAAATATAGATTAATTGCTTCCCATTCGTGCCCTGACTGGAATTGAACCTGCAACCTTACAGTGTACAGGACAACACTCTAACTCAGTGGTCGGCAAACTGAGACTCAAGAGCCACATGCAGCTCTTTGGCCCCTTGAGTGTGGCTCTTCCATAAAATACCACGGCCTGGGCGAGTCCACTTTGAAGAAGTGGCATTAGAAGTAGTTTTAAAAATTTGGCTCTCAAAAGAAATTTCAATCATTATACTGTTGATATTTGGCTCTGTTGACTAATGAGTTTGCCGACCACTGCTCTAATGGAACCACCTGGTCAGGACTCCTTATCTTTACTTAACATTTGTTCACTGAAGAAATATGTTTGATCACCTCCTGTGGCAGCACTGTTCTAGGTGGCAAGGTTAATGATTGAATGGATCTGTGCTACCTCCACTACAGGATTAATCATGTGCAACAAACTTTTCATGCCCTTCCTTTAGTTGATGGAGTCATCTTTCTTTGCAGTTGCCCAGGCTCAAGAGGTAGAAGTCACTGGCCATCTCTTCAATACAAAACTAAGGCAATGATACCACCACTGTCAGGAAAGAGGCTACCAGGGGCACAAGCCGCTCTGAGTGTGGAGGCCACCTGCAAAAGGCCACAAGCAACATGCCTGGCTCCCACCTAGAACAAACTGGCTGAAACAACTTCCCTATCATTGACCTTAATCTTCACTTATTTGTCTTTTCTTAAATGCTATATTTCCTCTCTGGGAGGTCCACTTCCTCCAACAATCCAATTTTTACCCATTACTTAAAAATGAGAGGCCTGGTACATGAAATTCATGCATGGGAAGGGTCCCTAGACTTGGCTAGCGATCAGAGCTGATTGGGACCTTCCTTCCAGCTGCCGATCAGGGCCTTCATTCCAGCTGTTGGCTGGGGCCTCCCTTTCTCAGCTGCCAGCTGCCCGCTGGGGCCTCCCTCCTCCAGCTGCTGGCTGGGGCCTTCCTTCATTCTGCGCTGCCCCCTGGTGGTCAGCACATGTCATAGCAAGTCATTGGTCTCCCAGGTGAACTCTTGCAGAGACAATTTGCATATTAGGCTTTTATATCCCAATAAAAGAGAAAAATGCAAATTGACCATACCTCTGCTACACCACCAGCCAATGAGGAGCGAGTATGCAAATTAGCCCAACCAAGATGGCAGTTAACTTGCATATCCCAGTGCAGAGTAAAGACTGAAGACAGCGCAAAAGGAAGCCAAGTGCTACAGAAGAGAGCGAAGCTGTGGAGAAGCAAGCAAGAGGGGTAACAGAGAAGGGAGGGAAGCAGGGGGGGTAGGGAAAAAGTGAAAGCAGCAGGCAAGGGAAAAGGGAGGGAAGCAGGCGGAGCAGCAGAGACCACCCGCAAGAAGCCCTACTACAGGAATCTTCCTGTTTTGAGCCTCTAGTACATAGATAGATTATCTAGGTCCACCCTTCCCCAAAGCCTTTGCATTTCCTTAAGGCTCAGCAATCTTCTCTTCTGAAATCTCAGCATTTATTTTTCATCCACATGCTTTCACAATTAAACTTCTATTAAACTTTGACAGTTAAAATTTATCGTTTGGTCTTTAACTTCTCATGCATTTATTTTGTCTTCAAATTAACACTGTAAACCCCCAAATAAGGAGCCTAAATTTTAACTTCCATAAAACTTCCCCTTAGTACAACAGAGGATTGCACACATTTAACTCTTAAAATGGAGTAAACTGTTTTGTCTGCAACCAGAATGTGCTAAGCTAGGTACATTTTATAAACTCCTTTGGAGAAACACTATCAAACATCTCTAGTCAGGTACTTCAGGTTTAATCAATCATAAAAATGTTCCTTGCACAATTCAAACCCAGTTTATTTACTTTCAACATGGATACATCACTCTATTAAAATAATTATAAATTATCAGTATGCTTAATGTAAGCTTTAAGTTATTCTCAACATGAGTGAAAGTTATATATTTAAGTCTTTATAATCACTAGGAAATAAAATTAGAATGTTTTTCTACTCATTATCTATCCTTATCATGAGGTGACCAGTGATAAGTGGGTGAGGAAATGGTCTGAGGCTATATATCCAGTGTCAGTAAATAAAGCTCCAGTGTCCATGTGTAACAGAACGTTTCCTGACATGTCAGCCAACAGAAACTAAAGTGGAAGAAGAGATGAAGCCTAAAAAGAGTCCTTTGAAAACACATACCTCTTTCAAAGTACTTTTGTTCACGTCAGAAAAGTACACAATCTGTATTTCAAAAGCTGTTTTTCTTTTAATAATGTTGAGAAAAAATTCATACTACAGGTATATACACCTATTTTTAAAATTATTTTAGAGCTAGAAAGGGAGAAAGAGAAATATTGATCGGCTACCTCTTCTAATATGTGCCTGACCAGGTATCAAACCTGTAACCTGAGTATGTGCCCTGATTGGAATAACGTTCCAACCAACTGAGCCACACCAGCCAGGGCGATATATAAACCTTTTAAACAATGCTTCAATCAGAAGAACAATTTAAAACATCTATTATTTTTAACGTTTTTGATATTCATGTATTCATGAACAAATCTTTATTTCATTTACACTTAAGAAACTTACTAAAATGTCCACTTACATTTTTGTGATTAACACATTTCATAAGAACCAGCTCTCTGTAAGCCCGCTTAGCATGGGTTTGATTCTGAAATGGCCGGCTTAGTTTCTTGATTGCAACATTTCTTTCAAGAATGGCATCATACGCTGCACTGTAATAGAAATTAAAAAACAAAAATGTAAGAAGAAATCTGCAAAAATGAATTTCTAAAACATGCATTCAGATTCCTCCAAAGATAAATGCAATTGGACCAGTTTCCAGTCCCTGATGATCACCATGTTTCTTCTATTTGTATTGTAGCACATTCCAAACAATGTATAGTACTAATTGCTTCTTACAATGCAAAAGAACTTAAGAGACAACTGACTGTGACTGTGAAGACACTCTGCTTGTCCACTGGGCTCCTCCAAGATTCATCTATAATACAAATGGGCACTCAGTGCACAAATGTTTACTAAGTGTTCATATCCAAAAGATAGCATAAAGCCTAAATGAACACTCATCCCATATCTCCACCAGGGAAAGAAAACAAAGAATACATGTGGTCATAAATTCTACTCAAAATATTTTCTGAAGAATTCTACAAAAGTGCATCGCTTCTATCCTCTTTGGGTATAAAATAAATACAGGAAGAGGAAGGGACATACAGAGGTATCTATACAAAAGATTGTTATATGAAAAGTATTGTTTAAAACAAATTTGTTTTAGAAGGGGAATTACAAATCAAGGTGTTATAATGATGAATGCCAGATTTCAGGCCATCAGAAGCTGCTTCATAATTGTTAATGAAACACCTAAAATTCTGGGAACTATAACATCAAACTCATTATTCTTCACAACTTCTTCTCCCGTGACACTGACCAAAAAGCATCTGATGCACAGGTAAGAGAAACTCAAGCATAAAGGAAAGTATCTTAAAATTATAGAATATTATAATTAAAAGAAACTTTAAAGCCATCAGGATTTACCACTGCCTGCTATAAGGCCAGAAGTTTGCCCAAGTTAATCCAGAAAGTTAAAAAGTTAAAACTAGAAGACTAAGACATGAAGTTATATCCTTCACATTGGACCACCTGATAAACAAAAAAAGATTATTTCTGCTTATTCGATATTTAAAGTCAGCACACTCTTGATTACAATGGCTCTCACCTAACTGGAAACTTGAATTTGTTTTATAGCTCTCATACTCTATCAAATATATGGCAGAAATATATGCATTAAGAAATTGGTACCACATAAAGAAATACATCTGTACATTCTCTATATACCATAACTATTGCATATACACACACACACATGTATACACACACACGTGTATACACACACACACACACACAGGGTAGGGTAAAAGAAAGTTTATAGTTGTTTGTAGGGAAAATAACAACAGTAATTAATAAATAATAATACAAGAGTAAACTCCATGTTTTGTGTACTCACAATTATAAACCTAATTTTGAACCACCCTGTATATACATGCACATACCAAAACATACGTAAGTATTATCATCTTTACCTAGAAAGTGTCATACTTACAGATATAACCCTCCTAAATTAAAAAAAAAAATCAAACATTAGAGGTCATGCAAAATGTTTAGAAATTTTGACTATTTCAGAAAAGGAGTCTTCTGAAAAGACAATGACGGTCAACCTTAATCAGAGTGTAACATAGTTATAACAGTAGCTTCAGGCAGCACACCAACAGCTCACAAAGGAGAAAGAACACTCCCAATAGCAGAGTAAAGTAATTGGGAAATTGTTCATTCAAGGCTAATACTGCACTATATTTTGCCAAATTAAAGCCTCATTTATGTTTGCACTCTTTCTACTTCGTCAGTAACACTGAACAGAGTTTATCTTTTCTAGTCCTCTTAGACTGCCTATTTAAAGAGAGGAAAAAAGCCAACTCTGTACACTAAACCTTTAGAGTTTAGTTTCATAATAAAAACTATTTGAATAATTAGACTTTTACATTCATGAAGATAAAATAAACATGTAATCTTTTATTTTACTCAGGAAAAAAAGTTAACCATTAAATGTATTCTTATTAATTTTTGTCTGCTAAATTAGTATTTCAAGCTCTAAAGTTCAAAAATACCCGAGTAGGTATTTTTATCCAAGGAAATGAGATTTCTAATTGCTGACGAGTAAATGTGCACAAATCAGAAACACCTGAGATTCTGGGGTCCCAATTCAAATTCAATTGGGAACCAAAATAATGCCTTTAAAAAATTTAAGTTCTTCAGTTCATTCTGATAGTAACACAACAGGGAGTTAAAATTCATTTAATGTTTATTTGTTTCATAGTAATCTTTTATTAAAGAAGAAGCAAAAATTTGAAGATATTTATTGCTAGGACAGGGGCTAAGTTGGCTTAAGGTCCCTTCCAATGCAATTTTTTCTAAACAGTGGTCCACAAATTTCAAAATATACCCACCCAAGGATAAGTGAAGGTACAGAAACATTACTGTATTTTCAAACAATATTAAGCAATTTATAAAGAATACAATCCTCACAACTCTGATTTAATAAATTAGGAGAGAACACAGGCTTAGAAGTATTTGCTATGAATCACAAAGTTATTAAATCACAGAGCTAAAATCTGAAACAAGGGCTGCCTTTCAGCACACTTCCCATGTTGACTTTATCACACTATTTTCTTTATCTTTAATTTATAGTTGGTTAAATGTAGTTGGTTAGAATGACAACCAGCCAGCCATAAATTATTTATAAAATGACTCAACTTCTATAGTTTTGGGTATTATACTAAAATGTGCACAGGTACAGTCCCTAGGTTTGGCTGGCAATTGAGAGGCAGGTCCCAGCTGACCTCTGGGCTCTTGGAAGCACCAGGGCCACTGGACCCCCGCACACCACCCACTGCCTGAGTCATTGGACCCCTGCCCGGCTCCTTAAGCACTTAGGAGCCGGGCGGCGACCCCATTCCCCGCTGCCACCACTGGTCACCATCTGCAGGGCGACTGGCGGGGCATTTGGGCCCTACTCAAACCCACCTTGGCCTGGCGCCACCCACTCTGCTGCTCCATCATCCTGCCACAGTCCCGCTCCTGTAGGAGCCCACTGGGCTGGCAGCATCTCCACTGCTGCCTACTGCCAGCGCCACATTGCTGACGCCAGCCATGTTCCATACCACCTCCTGGAGGTCAGCGCATGGCATAGCGAGTAGTCAAACACATCATAGTGAGTGGTCGAACTCCTGGACAAATTTTCAGTCAAGGGGACAATTTGCATATTTGGATTTTATTATATAGGATATTACTTCAAGAATACAGAAGAGAATAAATATTAGTGTTTCCATTATATAAACTTGTTAGATTTTAATATCTTCTATATATATAAAAGCCTAAGCAACCATTGGACCATTCGCTATGACACACACTGACCACTAAGGGGCAGATGCTCAGCGCACAGGCATGAACAGACTAATGAATCTCAGAGGGAAGAGGGGAGGGTGAGAAGAGATTAACCAAAGATCTTATGCATACTAGAGACCTGGTGCTTAGATTCATGCACCAATGGGATCCTTCACCCTGGTCTGTGGTGACTGGGCCAAAACTGGCCCACACTAAGTGGGATCCCTCAGCCTGGCCTGTGGTGATTGGGCTGAAACAAGCTCTCCAACATCCCTCAAGGGGTCCCAAATTGCAAGAGGGCACAGATCAGGCCAAGGGACCCCCACCACCACCACCACCAGTGTACTAGTCTTACTATAATTGCTCTGATTAAAAAAAATATTATTTTTAATTGATTTCATAGAGGAAGGGAGAGGGAAAGAGAAATAGAAACATCAATGATCAATTGCCTCCTACATGCCCCATGATGGGGATTGAGCCTGCAACCCGGCAGGTGCCCCAACAGGGAATCAAATTGGGAATCATAAGTTGATTGCTCAACCACTGAGCCACACTGGCCAGGCTGATTTAAAAAATATATATATATATATATATTATTATTATTATAGGTAAAGTTCCCTTCTTTCTTTTTATTCTTACAGGTAAGCACTATCCTGAGTTTGTTTATGAATGTTTTCATACTTTTCTACATACATATCTACAATAAACATATGGTATTGTTTGCCTATTTTAAACTATATAAAAACTATATATAGTATAAATATAGCCTGTATCTTACTTTTAAATTCAATACCACATTTCTGAGATTATCCTTATTGATGCATACAGCTCTAGTTCAGTGGTCAGCAGACTGCAGCTCGAGAGCCACATGTAGCCCTTGAGTGTGGCTCTTCCACATAATACCACGGCCTGGGTGAGTCTAATTTGACGAAGTGGCATTAGAAGAAGTTTAAGTTTAAAAAATTTGGCTCTCAAAAGAAATTTCAATCATTGTACTGTTGATATTTGGCTCTGTTGACTAATGAGTTTGCTGACCACTGCTCTAGTTCATTTAAAATGTTGTATATAGTTCATTGTATGAATATATCAAGCTTTTCCATCTGCCTATTGATTGATGCTGTTTTATAAATGGTGCTGCAGAGAACAGCCCTATGCATGTACACGTGCAGGTGTTTTTCTAGAACTGGGAGAATCGCATGGTCATAAACACATGATTTTTTAATAGATTCTAAAACAAATCTGGTTCAAGAAGAAGTAATAAAGATATAATTGTGCTTGAGTGAGGCTGAGAAAATTTCCCCAAACACTAGTTAGTGCTAACTTAGTGATCTAAAATCATGAGTAGGACTGCCTTAGTTTATAAGGAATGATGCTGATATATAAAGTCTAGGCCTTTTATAGAAATTAGCTTGTAAATTAAATTTTAAAAATACATAAGAGTTTTGAAACACAGTTAGGTGATATAGCTGACTTCATTCCCCAGTGTAAAATAAGATTTCTGAACTTCCAGTTTCATTATAGTTGAAAGTGATGATTAAGTGAAGCTTATTAAAACAATTAACTCTAGGAATAGAAGTACACATGAAATCAACCAGCACCCACTTGTTCTCCCCTGTTACAAATATCTGTCTCTACATGGCTTATAAACAAGCATTTATCATAATTTATCCTTGAAAGATGGCAGGGCTGACTTATGGTTATATTTTATGAATAATAAAAAAGAACATTAACCCTTGAACAAAACAACTTACTGAATCATAGTCCTAATTTAAATTTTATAGTTTTAAATTTTTTGAGACAAATTAAATATTTACACCAAGGTATCTACATTATGAGAAGAGAAAGTAATAGCAGTTAATGATTCTTTGCCTAATTTTTTGAAGTAAAAACTTACCATACTATTCCTTGAGCTCCTGAGCCTATAGGTTTTAAATTCTGGTATCGTTTCAGGACTGTGAATGTAGAATCTCCAATCTCTACACTATAAAAATTGGTGTCACGCTTACTTCTGCTCATGATGGCAAGCAATTAATTTAATGGCTTCATCCAAACTTCACTGAGAAGCTGCAAAATGGAACAAAATATAGTTAACAAAACGAATTCATGCAATCTTAAAATTCAAATTCTCACATGTTCACTAAGGGTAACATTAAATGCTAGATCATGTTAAAAGGGCTACTTCTTTAAAAAAAAAAAAATTTAGGAAGAAAAAATATCACAGAGCCTGGTTAGCATCTGCTATAGTTAAGGAAATGGCTGGTAGTTGAAAAAACAAAACAAAATTTTTACTAATTTGAAGCCAGTCTTTTTTTTTTTTTTAAATATCTTTATTGATTTTGGAGAGGAAGGGAGAGGGAGAGACAGAAACATCAATGATGAAAGAGAATCATTGATTGGCTGCCTCCTGTATGTCCCCTACTGGGAATTAAGCCTGAAATCCAGGCATTTGTTCTTGACCAGAATCAAACCTGAGACCTTTCAGTCTGGAGGCTGATACTCTATCCACTGAGACAAACCAGTTAGGTTGAAACCAGTCCTTTTTACATGCTTATTATAGAGTGCTGAAACCTTAACTTTTGTGAGAAATTTTCATTCGAAAATAATTCACATCTCATTTAGTGTCACCTGGGAGGATGATAGATACCCATGCTAGTAAGCTGGTTAGCATGTCTCACCCTAACACAGAGCAGCACAGCGCTGTTGCCACAAGAGCCTGTCCCCGCAACATCCAGTGGTGACAGATAAGAAGTTGTAATGGTTGAAAGAATGGTTGAAAGAGGTAGAAAAATAAGAACATATAACATTAGTTTTAAAATGAGAAAATATGAGAGAGAAGCATTTAGTATACACTGAGTGGCCATATTATTATGACCACCCCATTAGTACTTCTTTGGACCACCTTTTGCCTTCAATATTGCGGAGATTCTTCTTGGCATTGACTCCACAAGATGTTGAAAGGTGATGCGAGGAATTTGACACCATGCCTGATGAATAGCACTGTCCAGTTCTGTGAGATTTGATGGTTGTGCAACCAGTTGCCTCATGGCTCTTCTAACTTCGTCGCACAAATGTTCAATTGGATTGAGATCTGGGGATTGTGGGGACCACCTAAGAAAGGTAAAATCTCCCTCATGTTCTTGAAATCACTTCTACACAATACGAGCACCGTGTCATGGCACATTGTCTTGTTGGAAGAAGCCATCTCTATTGAAATACACCATCAACATGATAGGATGAACTTCATTAGCAATGATACTTAGGTATGTTGTGCTATTCAGACGTTGTTCCACACGAATTAAAGGGCCCAAATCATGCCAGGAAAACATGCCCCAAACCATAACACTGGCCCCCCCCACCAGCTTGAAGGGTTGTACTCATACATGTGAGGTGCATGCTTTCATGCTGTTTCTGTGAAATTCTCACTCTGCCATCTGCATGATGCAACTGGAAACATGATTCATCGAACCGCATGACTTTTTTTCTAATGCTCGACTGTCCAATCCTTGTGTCCCTGTGTAAACTGGAGATACTTTATCTTGGTAACTGCAGACAGCAAAAGTTTGGAACAGGCCTTCGGCTTCCATATCACATATGATGTAGTGTATGGCTAATTTGCCTACCAACGTCAGGTGGTCATAATAATCTGGCCACTATATTAGGGTATAAAACAAAACTGTTCTGAACAGTTTGGGGCATCAAAAGCATGACCTAAATTCTGGCCACAGCTCTTTCTTTACTACCTGATTAAAAACCAAGGCAGTCCCTCTCTACCCATTTGAGTACTGGTTATTAATGTCTATTTTCCATCCTTACTGGATGACAGTGGCCTAAAACAAAAGGCATGCAGCAAGCCAGCTCCAACCTATTCTCCATGTAGCATAATAAACCAATAAATCAGTTAGGTCTACAGAATCATTGTGTGTGGGGGGGGAGGGGGGGAAGGGGAAAGGAGGGGAAGTTGTAAAACAACGCTAACAAAAGAAAAATAATGTTCTGATAAGACTTACAAGACAAAAAATTAATTCAATATTAAGAGCCTACCATATGCTAGGTACTTAGCACTGTGCTGTGCCTACCATGTGAAGGTTCATGAATGAACTGGATTCTAACAGCTGGATGCTAAGAGAAGGGAGAAGCCATTGGAAGCTGGAATAAGAGAGATGGAAGAGGAAATCTAGTGAGTTATTACAATAATCCAGATGAAAGAGAATATTACGATTAGTGAGGATTCTTAGGTGTGATGGAATTTAAAAAAAAACAAAACTAAACAAAAAAGTCCAAAAATGTAAGCTTTAAAAAAGAAGATAAATTGCAAGCAACTGAGGAGTTGGGTAAATTATTTGGATAAATTTTTAAAAAGACCCAGAGAAACATTTCCATAATCAATAACCAGTCATGTAATGGCAACACTCATAAATTCTGCCTAAGTAGGCAGACCAGAGGCTTAAAGGAAAGAGTTGGTAATGATTTAAACACTCAATTATGTTCAGATGATCTTCCCACCTAAACTTGGATTCCCTCCTTACCTACCAGAGTGGAGAAATAGGGAGGAAGACAGAAGTGAGAAGAGGAATGCAGAAAAGTGTTAAGTGTCAAGCCCTTCATCAAATATTCTACATATTTATCCTGAAAACTGAGTCTGCCCTTGGCCCGGAGACAACAACAATGGTCTCCATGATCTACACATGTGCTCCAAGGCTGAGCCCAGAGCAGCTGTTGATATGTGAGCCTCAAGTAGCCAGACTGTGTGCAGATCAGATTTTCTAAGCGTGCATGGAAGACATGTCCCCCTCTTCTTAGGGAGAGAGGATCGGAGAGAAGAAGGTACTCTTGGTGCCTCACCAGAATTTACTTACTGTTACCAAAGCAGGGAATCAAAAGGCTGTGTTTCAGTTTCCCAACTTGCTGGAAATCAAAGAAAAAGCACAGATCCAGGACAGCTCTCCCTTTCTGTTAAAAGAGTAACAACTGCAAGGAGAGGCTTCTTTCTCAGAAGAAGGTTCTCAGAAAAGGGTGGTCTGACATCAGGAGTGGGATCTATGGTACTCACCAAAGTCTAGATAGACCTGTGACAGCAGCAGAGCAGTGACAGCCACCAAATCCTCCAGGCAGATGGAGGGCCAGGTTAGGTGAGCAGCTGCCACTCTTAGGACAGGTGCAAAATGCTTACTGAGTACCTGAGTGACACGTGACTCATTCAAGTCCAGATGCAGAATGCTTACTGAGTACCTGAGTCAAGCTCTACGAAGGTATTTGAACACAGCAGTAATCCGCACCTGCCCTCCAGAGCTTGCAGTTAAGACAAAATTCCACTGTAACTGACTGAAACCATGGTGTGAAAAGAGCAATGAAGGCAATGGAAGCAAGACCACACTAGTCTGTTCTCAGGAAAAGTTTCTCTCCCTTAAAGAGGTAATGTTTGAGCAAGATCTGAACACTGAGTATGAGGTAACCAGGTAGGGAGAGAAGGGAGCTTTCTAGGTAGAAGAAAAAGCACATGCAAAGGCTCTAAAAATTCACCCACTTTAACAGTGCAATGGATGAGTTTGATAAATGTGTACAACACTGTAACCACTACCAAAATTGTAACAGAATATTTCTATTACTGCAAAGCTTCCCTGTATGGTCAATCCCTGTCCTCTATTCCTACCCCGCCCCTGGCAACCAATAAATGGCTTAGCTGTGCCTTTTCCAGATCTTGATACAAGTGAACATCACACAGCATAGGATTTTTTGGTCTGGCTTCCCACTTACCCAGATATGTTTAATGTTTTAAGAGACATCTATGTTACACTGCTTTGTATTAATGAGTGGCATTCCATTGTGAGGATATACCATTTGGACACGTGGACTGTTTCCAGTTTTGTGGTTATTATAAACTAGAGGCCTGATGCAAGAAGATTCTTGCAAGAATGGGCCTTCCTTCCCCTGGCTGCCAGCACCGCCTTCGCTCAGGCTGGAGCTGCCTTTCCACCTTCCCACGCTGCCCAGAGGCACGGAGTGGCTGAGGTGGTGCAGAACACCTGCATCATCGACATGGTGACATTGCAAACATCCCACCCACCCCCAGCCCTAGTGCCTGTGTATGCAAATTAACCCACAAGCTTTGTTGGGTTGATTTGCATACTTGCTCCTGACTGGCTGGTGGGCATCGCAAAGGTAGGCCAATTAGCATATTGCTCTTTTATTAGTGTAGATGCTGCCAACATAAACATTCACAAATTTTCCCCCTTTCATTTTGGGTAAATATATAAGAGTGGATATCGGAGTTCTATGTTTTACTTTGTAAGAAACTGTTAAACTATTTTCCAAAGTCCCTACCCATTTTCAATCCTATAGTAATGTATGAGAGCGCCAGCTGTTTCACACCCCATGACTGCCACTTAATTTTACCTACACTAGCTGTGTACATTAGTATTTTATGTGTTTCACATTTGTATTTGCTAGTACCTAATAATGCTGAGCATTTTTTGTGGGGGTATGTGCTATTCATATATATATATATAATTAGCTGTATGTGTGTATATATGACCCAGCTAATTAATTCTCTTGTCCATATCATCTTATTGTTCAATTATAACATTTATATATCCTGGATATAAATCCTTTACCAGATGTTTTGCAAGTATTTTCTTCCAGTCTATGTGGCTTGCCTTTCCATTTTGTTAACAGTGTATTTTTTTAAATTTTTTAGTTGAAATAATTTTAGACTCATGTACAGGCTGCAAAAATAGTTCTGGGTATTCTTCACCCAATGACAGCATTGAACATAACAATGTACCATTATCAAAATGAGAAAGTCTGCACTAGTACAATATTATAAGCTAACTTTATTCAAATTTTATGCATACACTAAATTTATCACATACACACATTAATGGAAACTACATCTCAGCCAGGATACAGAATTGTTTCCAAAGAGAGTTCTTCATACTACCTCTCTCTATAGTCATATACTGCTGCTAATTATATTCTCATCACTATAATTTGTTTCAATTAAAATTAAACAAAATCATATAATATGTAATCTTTTCAGACTGCCTTTTTCACTCAATATAATGCCATTGAGATTCTCCAGATTGGTGGAATATCAATAGTTCTTTTTCTTACAAAATATTATTCTGTTATATAAATGTTATTCATTCACCCTTTATTTTGGTCATTGCAAATAAAGCTATTTACTATGAACCTGCCTACAGATTTTTGTGTGAAAATAAGCTTTCATTTCTTTAGGGTAAATGTCCAGGAGAAGGATATGACAGCTGAATGTTTAACATTACAAAAAACTGGCAAACTTTCCTAGAGTGGCTGTTACAACTTTGCATTCCCATCAGAAATGCATGAAAGATCTAGTTCCTCCACATCATATCAACTCTTATTTAAGACAGTGTATTTTAGCCATTGTAGCAGGATATGTATATGTGTATGTATATGTATATGTCTAACTATCTCATCAGGGTTTTAGTTTTTTTCTCTAATGTTTAAATAACATTAAACATCTCCTTATGTACCTTTGCCAGCTGTATGTATATTTTTGGTGATGTGTCTGTTCAAGTGTTTTGCCCATTTTCCAATTGGGTTGCTTGATTTCCTATTGTTAAGTTTAGAGAGTTTTTTCATATGTTCTGAATATATTCCTTTGTCAGACACTCAATTTGCCAATAACATTTGGCCCCTAAACAACATGGGTTTGAACTGTGCAGACCCACTTACATGTGGATTTATTTTCAATAAATACCTATATTCTTTTGGATCAGAGATTAGATGGTCCTGCATACCAAAATAAAGACGTTTTCGGGGAGTCAAAGTTATATGCACCAGCCCTGGCCAGGTGGCTCAGCTAGTTAGAGCATTGTCCCATATATCAAAAGGTTGCAGGTTAGAGTCCTGGTCAGGGAATATACAGCAAGGATTAAAAAATGTTATATGCTTCCAACCCCCATGTTATTCAAGATCAACTGCATTTTCTCCCTATTTCTGGTTTCACTTTTCTTTAAAAAATCCTTTTTATCAATTACAGTTTACATTCAATTTAGCATTATGGTAAGTTACTTATATAATTTACAAAGTGATCCCCCCAATATGTCTAGTATCTACCTGGCACCATACATGACATTATTAACTATATTTCCTATATTGCACTTTATTTACATTCTCATAACTATTTTGTAACTACCAGTTTGTCTTCTTTATACCTTCACCATTTCACCCAGTCCCCCAATATCCCTCTTATCTGGCAACTAGTTGGTATCTATGAGTCTGTTTCTATTTTACTTGTTAGTTTATTTTGTTGCCTAGATTTCACATCTAAGTGAAATCATATGGTATTTGTTTTTCTCTGACTGGCTTATTTCACTTAGCATAGTAATACCCTCTAAGTTCATTCATGCTGTCATAAATGATAAGATTTCATTCTTTTTTTGTGGATGAGTAATATTTCATTGTACATATGCACCACATGTTTATCTAACTATCTACTGCTGGACACTGGGGTTGCTTCCATAACTTGGCTATAATAAATAAGATGCACTTATCTTTTGAAATTTTTATTTTGAATTTTTTTCAGAAATATATTCAGAAGTGGAACTGATAACCCCATAAAATGGGTCTATTTAAAATTTTTGATGAATCGCCATACTGTTTTCCATAGTGGCAGTACAAATTTTCAGTCCCACCAATAGTGCACAAGGGTTCCCTTTTCCTACATCCTCACCTATGTGTATTGTTAGTTGATTTATTGTGAGGCAATAACTCATTATAAATTTAATTTGCATTTCTCTGATTAATGATATTGAGCATCTTTTCATATGGCTTCTGGCAATTTGTATTTCCTCTTTGGAGAACTGTTAAGGTCCTCTGCCCATTTTTTAATGGGATTGTTTTTCTGATACTAAGTTGCATAAATTCTTTATAAATTTTGATATTAACCCCTACTGAATGTATCATTGACAAAAATCTTCTCCCAATGGGGAGGTTGTTTTTCATTTTGTTGATAATTGCCTTTACAGGCAAAAAACTTTTAGTATGATATAATTCCATTTGTTTACTTACTCATTTACCAGAGGCCCGGTGCACAAATTCTTGCAAGGGTAGGGTCCAGCTGGCCAACCCGATTGGGGCCAATCAGGCCTGGTGAGCCAGGGGTGAAGGGCCATTGGTGGTTGGCCAGACAGCCCCACCCCCTGGTTTAATCCCCGGTGGAGTGGATAATTTGCATATTAGCCTTTATTATATAGGATTTCCCTTTCCCAAGAGAGATATCAGAAAAAATATTACTGGCTGAAACCAAATCCACCCACCAGCACAGGCCCAGCACTGGCTCCTCCACTTTCACCGGTCTACACTGCCTTCACTAGCCTAAACCACTTCCAGCCAAAGGTAACAGTATCCTGTGCTCGTGGTCAACAGCGACTCTGGCATGTGCTAGGCTGGCTTCGCAGAGGATAATGCCCCCAGAACCATCATTTGCTCTGTTGTGGGGCAAAACCCAGCATCAGGGTATGATAGTGGGCATGGGCCAGAAGGATTCCTGGGTGATGAGGCTCAGAGCAAAAGGGACATCCTGCCCTGAAGTACCCCATTAAGCACAGCTTTGTCACCAACTGGGATGACATGGAGAAGATATTTCATCACCCCTTTTACAATCAGCTGCATATAGCCCCCAAGGAGTACACTGTCCTGCTCACTGAGGCCCCCCTGAACCCCAAGGCTAACCATGAGAAAACCCAGATCATATTCCATATCTTCAACACCTCAGCCATGTACATGGCCATCCAGGCCATGCTGTCTCTCTACACCTCTAGCTGTACCACTGGCACTGAGATGGACTCCGGTTACAGGGTCACCACACTGTGCCCCTCTATGTACACCCTCCACATGCCATCCTTCCCCATGCATTTTTATTTTTTTGTGGCATTTGACTCAGGATTTAAAAACTGGAACTGTGAAGGGGACAGCAATCTATTGGAGTTCTACAGTGTGGCCAAGGACTTTGTATTTTTAAAATAGTCATTTCAAATATCATGAGATGGATTATTACAGGGAATCCATTATTGGAACCAAAGCTGCCAACTTCTCCCTAAGAAGGGCTAGTACTTGCCCAAGTCCACTAAGGAGAAGGTGATAGGATTGCTTTTTGTGTAAATTATATAATCCAAATTTTCCTTAATATTAGTTATTTTTGTTTTATTTTGAATGGTCAAGCATCATGGCCCCCCATTTTGTCCCTAACTTGAAATATATGAAGGCTTTTGGTCCCCCTGAGAGCAGGCTGAGGTATGGAGGAGCAAAGCCAGGGATTACCTGTACACCAACTTGAGACTAGTTCAATAAAATGTACATCTTAAACAAACAAAATATTACAAGAGCCATGTTAGAGCTCATTATTTGTTTTCTTGTAGGAGTTTTAGTTTCAGGTCTTACATTCAAGTCTTTAATCCATTCTGAGTTTATTCTTACATTCAAGTCTTTAATCCATTCTGAGTTTATTCTTATGTATAGTATAAGAAGGTGGTCCAGTTTCATTTTTTTATGTGTCTGTTTAGTTTTCCCATCCCCACTTATTAGACTGTCATTACCCCGTTGTTTTTTCCTGCCTACTTTGTCATAGAATAATTGGCCATACAGTTGTGTTTATTTCCAGGCTTTTTATTCTGCTCCAATGATCTATGTGTCTGTTTTTATGCCAATACCATGTCTTTTTTATTATTATGGCCTTGTAGTAGTTTAATATCAGGTAGCATGATACCTCCAACTTTGTTCTTCTATCTTAAGTTTGCTGTGGTTATTTGAGGTCATTTGTGGTTTCATATAAATTTTAGGATTATCTGTTCCACTTCTGTGAAAAATGCCATTGGTATTTTTATAGGAATTGCACTGAATATATAGAATGCTTTGGGTAGTAAGGACATTTTGATGATGTTCATTCTTCCCACCCAAAAGCATAGTATATGCTTTCATCTATTTGTATCTTCTTCAATGTCCTATCACTTTTCAAGTATAGGTCTTTTACTTCCTTGGTTAAATTTATTGTTAGTATTTATTTTTTGATGCAATTATAAATAGGAACATTTTCTTAGTATCCCTTTCTGATAATTTGTCATTGGTGTATAAAAAAGTAACCAATTTCTGAACATTAATTTTATATCCTGCCACTTCACTGAATACTGATAAAATTTCAGTGGATTCTTTAGAGTTCTCTCCATATAATACTATATCATCTGCAAATAATGACAGATTTACTTCTTCCTTTCAATTTGGAAACTTTTTTTTCTTTTTGTCTGATTGCTGTGGCTAAAGCTTCCAATACTATGTTGTTTAAATCAGACATCCACACCTTGTTGCTGATCTTAAGAAAAAAAATTTTCCTCCGCTGAGTAGAATGTTAGCTGTGGGTTTGTCATATATAGTCATTATTTTTTAAATATATTTTTATTGATTTTTAGAGAGACAAAGGGAAAGGAAGAAAGAGAAACTTCAATGTGAGAGCAGAATATCAATTAGCTACTTCCTACATGCCTTCCACTGGGGATCAAGAATCCAACCAAGGCATGTGCCCTGATGGAGAATCAAATCAGCAACCCTTTGGTGCACAGGACAATGCCCCAAAATCTGAGCCACACCAGCCAGGGATATGTGCGTGATTTTTTAAAAATATATTTTTATTTATTTCAGAGATAGAAACATCCTACACAATAAAGAGGTAATATGCAAATTGACCATCACTCCAACATACAAGATGGCCACCTCCATGTAGTCAAAGATGGCTGCTCCCAGGTGGACACAAGATGGCCAGCAGGGGAGGGCATCTGTGGGTGACTGGGCCAGCAGAAGAGAGCAGGTGGGGCAACTAGGACTGCAGAGGAGGGAAGTTGGGGTCAATTGGGCCAGCAGGGAAGCAGTTAGGTGGATCAGGCTGGCAGGCAGAAGCGGTTAAGGGCAATTAGACAAGTAGTCAGGTGAGTGGTTGGGAGCCAGCAGAGGATTGGGCCTAAACGGGCATTGGACATCCCTCAAGGGGTCCCAAATTGTAAAGGGTGCAGGCTGGTCTGAGGGACACATACACCTCCAGCCTCGTGCACAAATTTCATGCACCAGGCCTCTAGTCAATGATGAGATAATTGTCGATTGGCTGCTTCCTGCATGTCCCACACTAGGGAATGAGCCCACAACCGGGGCATATACTCTAACCAAGAATTGAAAAGTGACTTCCTGGTTCACAGGTTGATTCTAACACTGAGAATACCTGCCTGGCTTGGTAGCCATTGTTATGTTGAGGTTATGTTCCAACATTATTATGTTCAGGTATGTTCCAGCATCTGAATTTTCTCAAATGCTTTTTCTGTATTTATTGATATGATCATGTGATTTTATCTTTCATTTCCTTTATGGGGTGTTATCACATTGATTGCAGATATTGAATCAAATTTGCATCCCAGGAATAAATTCCACTTGCTCAGGGTGTATGATCATTTTTATGTACTGCTAAATTTGGTTTGCTAATATTTTTTGAGGATTTTTATATCTATGTTCATCAGGGATATTGTCTGGTTTTGGAATTCAGGTAATGCTGGCCTTGTAAAATAAGTGTGGGAGCCTTCCTTCTTCTTGAATGCTCTGGAATAGTTTGAGAAGGATAAGTGTTAATTCATTAAATGTCTGGTAAAATCCACCTGTGAGGCCATCAAATCTAGGACTGTTGTTCATTGAAAGATTTTGATTACTGCTTCAATTTAATTAGGAGTGATAGGTCTGTTTAGATTTTGTTTCTACTTGACTCAGCCTTAGAAGACTCTATGTTTCTAGAAATTTATCCACTTCTCCCAAGTTGTCCAGTTTTCACATAATTGTTATTTTGGGTATACAATTTTCTTATAATCCTTATTTGGATCTTCTATTTTTCTTGATGAGTCTGGTTAAATATTTATTAATTTTGCTTATTTTTTCAAGAAACCAGCTCATGGTTTTACCAATTTCTCGTATTGTTTTCTTAGACTCTGGATTGTTATTTCTGATATTTATTATTTCCTTCCTTCTATACTCACTTTAAGCTGTTTGTTGGGTATAAGCTTAGATTGTTTGTGATTTTTCTTGTTTTTCGATGTAGGCCTATTTTGCTATAAATTTCCATTTTAGAACTGCTTTTACTGTGTCCCATAGATTTTTGGGTCACTGGGTGTCCATTTTCATTTGTCTCCAAGGTATTTTCTGATGTCTTTGTTGATCTCACAAAGACATCTGTTTAGTTGCATGTGTTTCTGTTTCTGTTTCTTCTTGTAATAGATTTCTAGTTTATACCACTGTGATCGAAAAAGACACTTAATATGATTTCAATCTCAAATTTATTGAAACTTGTTTTGTGGCCTATCAAGTGCTCTATTTTAAAAATGTTTCATGCACACTTCTTTGTCTCTGTTTTAAAATCTATTTTATCTAATATTAGTAGTTACTCCAGTCATTTTACTCTTTCCATTTGCATAAAATATCTTTACCATCCTTTTACTCAGTTTTTGTGTGTCTTCAGATCTGAAGTGTGCCTTTTGTAGAAAGTATATGTATGGGTTTTGCTATCTTCTTCATTAAGCTATCCTATGTCTTTTAATTGGAGCATTCAATCCATTTACATTTAAAGTAATATTTGATACATAATTATTGCCAATTTATCATTCATATTTATGATCTTTTTATTCCTGTTTTTTCTTATTAAAGCAGTTTCTTTAACACTTCTTGTAATACTGCTCTGGTGATGATGGGCTACTTTAGCTTTTTCTTGTCTAGAAAGATCCTTATCTCTCCTTAAATTTTAAATAATAGTCTTGCTGGATTGATTAGTTTGAGGTTCCTTGCTATTCATCACTCTGAATATTTCCTACCAATCACTTTTGGCCTGTAATGTTTCTGTTGAGAAATATGCTGACAGTCTTAAGGGAGCTCACTTGTAGGTAACTGTCTTTCTCTTGTTGCTTTTATTTTAATTATGATGTGTCTTAGTGTGAGCCTCTCTGGATTCATCTTATTTTGGACCCTATGCATTCTGAACTTGTATATTTATTCCCCCTCCCCCCCACTTCTTTCTCTTTCTCTATCTCCCTTCCCTTCCTTCTTCCTCCTTCTGGTACTTCTATAATGCAAATCTTGTTATGCTTAATGTTGTTCCAGGACAGTTTGTAAATTATCCTCATTTTTAAAAATTAGTTTTGGTTGTTCTGATTGGACATTTTCTGCTACCTTCCAAAATCGCTGATTTGATTCTCTGCTTCATCTCATATGCTATTTATTCCTTCTAATGTATTCTTCATTTCAGTTATAGTCTTCATTTCTGACTGGTTTTTATCATTTCTATATACCCTTTTATGCTTACTAAGTTTGTTGAAATTCTCACTAAGTTTCTTGAGCATATTTACAACCAGTGTTTTGAACTGTGTAGTTTGCTTGCCTCCATTTTGGTTAGTTCTTTTTCTAGAGATTTCTCTTGTTCTTTCATTTGAGCCATCTTTGTTTGTCTCCTGATATTGGCTGCCTCTTTGTATTTGTTTCTATATATTATTAGGCAGATCTGATACATCCCCCAGTGTTGGCCTTATGAATTAGGTGTACTGTGGGGCACAGGAGCACAGTTTCCCTGATCACCTGAGCCGAGTGCTCCAGGAGTGCAGTGCCTCTCGTGTAGGCTGTATGCCCTTCTGTTGTAGTTGAGCTTTAATTGCTGTTGTCACATCAGTGGGTAGGACTGACCTTCAGGCTGAGTGGTTATAAAAATTGACCATGACAATAGTGTACAAGCTGCTGTAGGGAGGTTGGCCCTTTGGAGTGTGATTTATTCCAGTGGGCTTTGGTGCCTGCCAAGACCACCTTTTGGATATGCCACTTCTAGAACTAATCTGATGGTGCTTGCTTTGGTGCAAAGTGGTCACCAGGTACGTGGGTTATGGGCCCTCTTGGGAGGGCCTCTGTGCAGACCAAGCTCAGCTGCTGCCTGTGACCAGCCTACGGTTAGCTGGTACAAGCTACAAAGTGAGCCGCAGTTGGTAGCTGCCTGTACTGGACCTAGAGATCTGTGGGAGAGGCCATGCTTTGAACTGAGGCCTGCTGCCACCAATACCAAGCCTAGGCAGTTAATCAAAATACACAGGGCACCTTGAGGCCTGCCTCCACCTGTCATCTGCCTGTAAGGCTCAGCAGATGAAAGAGCCTTGGGCAGTATGCAGGTTGGGTGAAGCGGAGTTTCAGGGATCCACCAGGTGGCACAAGTGGTGTTCATCAGGTCTGTGCAAATTCAGATTTCATGTCACTGGTAAGCCTGGGATCAATCAGCAAAAGGCACAGGGGACACTGGGGCCAGCCACCATCCACCTGGGCCTGTGGACCTTCAAGACCTTTTTATAGAATCATGGCCCACTGGCTGGACCAGAAAGAACCTCTGGTGGTACACAAGTTGGGCAGGGCTGGATCTCAAGGAGTCATCAGGATGGAGTGAGTAGACTTCACCAGGCTAACACAGATTCAGAATTATGCATGTGGGAGAATACTCAACATGGGAAAGATGCTGCCAGTTGTGTGGAAGGCAGCTCAACAAAGGAACAACGGTGGCTCTCCTTCTAGTAGTCACACTGAAGCCACACAATTGAGTATCACCCTGTATGTCTCTGGCACCAACCCAGCTACTGTCCCTCCTCTGAAGCCTAGGTGAGTGCTTGCAAGAGAGTAAATCTATGTGCAGGCCCTGTAAGAGGATGCCTAGGTTATAAGTAGCCTTTAGTTTTACCTGGATGGATAAATCCCCATTGATTTTCATAGCCAGATATTGTGGGGTCCTTCTTACCAGCACTGGTGCTCCAGGCTGGGAACCCTCTCTCTTTAGGGGGTAACCTTTGCAGATGAGATATGTTTCCCAATTTTCAACCTCCATATATGGGGGAGGCAGAGGGAGACACTTTGCATTGAGTTTCTGCTCCTTCTAAAAGTCTCAATGTGGCTTCTTCCTTTTATCCTTACAGGACTTCTGTTCAGCTAGTCTTCAGGTGAGATGAAATACAACTAATTTTTTTTCTTTTATAGTTTGGCTTTGCACTTCTTATATCTAAGACATGCCTTGCCTACTCCAAGGTTTTCCTATGCTTTCTTATAGACGTTTTATGGTTTTAGTTTTTATATTTAATTGAAATCTATACTCAATTTCAAGTTAACTTCTGTGAATGATGAAAGGTAAATGTTAATATTTGCTGTTTTTGTATATGCAAGTCCAACTGTCCAAGAACCGTATGTCAAAAACACTATAGTTTTCCCCACTGAATTACTTTAGTATTATTGCCAAAAAACAGTGGATATATGTGCGTGTCTATTGATGGACTATAATTTATTCTAGTCTATCCTTATGTCGATGTCACACTGTACTGATGAATATATGTATACTAGAGGCCTGATACACAAAACTGGTTCATGGAAGCCCAACCTGCAACCTCTTGCAATCCAGAACCCCTCACTCCTAACCAACTGCCTGCTTTACTCCTTACTGTCTGTCACTTTGTACAAAATACCCTGTAGAAATACTGCCTGGCATTGCACCCAATAGTATATGTCAATTTGGGGGGAGAAATAACATTATAACAATTGAGTTTTCTGATCCATGAACATGGTATTTGTTTCTATTTATTTGTTCTAAGTTCTTTCAGCAATGTTTTATAGTTTATTGGTGTACCGGTAAATAATACGTTTTTTTTTTTCAATAGATGGAGTTACACATATGTTGATATACTGTATATGCAACTTGATATGTATGCTATTTTGTTGTATTGTCAGCAAGCTTCAAAACTTCATATGTCAAATTTGCTGAAGGTGTTAACATCATAGATATTTTTACACTTAGAAAGGTCAAATTTCATGTCAAGAAAAGAGCATTTGCAGGACGTTTTAATTCATTCTTTATTTTGAAGAAAAGGGCTGCTGAATACTTCAAGAAGCTTATGGTGAACATGCTCCATCCCAAGATACTTGTGAAAGCTAGTTTAAACGCTTTAAAAGTGATGATTTCAATGTGAAAGACAAAGGAAGTCCAAGGTCAACCAAGAAAGTTTGAAGATCAACAATCATTGGATAAAGATGCATATCAAACTCAAAAACAACTTGCAGAAAGATTAAATGTTGTTCGGTAAACAATTTCCGATTGTTTACAAGCAATGGGAAAGATTTGAAAGGAAGGAAAATGGGTGCCACATCAACTGAATGAAAGGCAAATGGAAAACCGAAAAGTCATCAGTAAAATGTTGCTTCAATGGCATAAAATAAAGTCTTATTTGCATAGAATTGTGACTGGCAATGGAAAGTGGATTTATTTTGAGAATCCCAAATGCATAAAATCATGGTTGATCCAGGTCAACCATCAACATCGACTGCAAGGCCAAATCACTTCAGAAAGTAGACAATGCTCTTCATTTGATGGGATCAAGAAGGTGTGGTGTATTATGAGCTTCTAAAAGCAGGTGAAACCATTAATACTGATCATTACTGACAACAAATAATCAATTTGAACCACGCTTTGATCCTGAAATGACCAGAATGTGCCAGAAGACACGGCAAAGTAATTTTGCTTCATGGTAACGCACCATCACACACTTCAAAACCAGTTAAAGATACCAAGTTAAAAGATCTTCACCAGACCTTGCTCCTTCAGATTACCATTTGTTTTGATCGATGGCACACGCACTTTCTGAGCAGCACTTCAAAACATACGAAGAAGTGGAAAATTGTGTCTCTGAATGGTTTGCCTCATAACAAGAACAGTTCTATTGGGATGGTATCCACAAATTACCTGAAAATTGGTGAAAATGTTTAGCTAGCGATGTATATTACTT
Source organism: Lasiurus cinereus (assembly GCA_011751065.1). Taxonomy (NCBI): domain Eukaryota; kingdom Metazoa; phylum Chordata; class Mammalia; order Chiroptera; family Vespertilionidae; genus Lasiurus; species Lasiurus cinereus. The sequence goes on from JAAGEH010000021.1 coordinate 8,357,812, forward strand.
TGAATAAAGCACTTTTGATGTTTCTCTTGAAATTATGTTTTCTTTGATTACAAAATCCGCATTATTAACCGAAACACCTTGTACAGGTCTTGCAGAATTTTGTTCAACTTGTCTAGGTACTGATATTCTAGGTACTTTTGTAAATGTTTGCATGATAATTTATTTTTATTTAAATTTGCATTTGTTCATTGCTGGTACAAAATAATGCAATTAATTGTGTAGTAACTTAGTACTAGCTCGTTTATTAGCCTCAGTAGCCTTTTTTTGTGGATTCTTTAAGATTTATACATACCAATTTAGATGCCTTTGAATTCCTTTTCTTGCCTCACTGCACTAGCTATAATTTCCATACAATTCTTCCTAGAAGTGTGAAGAGCAAACATCATTCCCTTGTTCCTGATCTTAGGAGAAAAGTATTCAATCTTTCACCTCTAATTATAAGGTAATTAATACTCAACGTGATGAATAGCAAGAACCTACAACCAAGAATACTCTATCCAGCAAAGCTATCATTCAGAATTGAAGGGCAGATAAAGAGTTTCACAGATAAGAAAAAGCTAAAGGAGCTCATCAACTCCAAACCAGTATTATATGAAATGCTGAAAGGTACTCTTTAAGAAGAAGAAGAAGAAAAAAAAGGTAAAAGATAAATTATGAACAAATACATATCTATCAACAAGTGAATCTAAAAATTAAGTGAATTAAAAATATGATGAACAGAATAAACTGGTGAATATAACAGAATCAGGAGCACAGAAAGGGAGTGGACTGACAATTCTCAGGGGGGAAGGGGTGGGAGGGTGCAGGGAGAGATTGGACAAAAATCATACACCTATGGATGAGGACAATGCAGGGGGAGGTAAGGGTAGAGGGAGTGGTGGCAGCTGGGTGGAGGGGAGCTATGGAGGGGAAAAAAAGAGAAACAAATGTAATAATCTGAATAATAAAGATTTAATTAAAAAAAAAAAGAAATAAAACATTCCTTGAGCTATATTAAAAAAAAAAAGACTTTACTAGATGCCCTTTAACAAGTTGAGAAAGTTCCCTCAAGTCTAGTTTACTGATAGTTTTTATCATTTCTGAATATTAAATTTTGTTAAGTAAATTTCCTGAATCTATCAGATCATATTTTTTCTTACTTAATTGGTTCATATGATAAATTACACTGATTTATTTGCAACCTTGCATTCAATCCTGTAATAAGTCCCACTTATAAAAGTATTATCATTTTTATATACTATTGATTCAGTTAGCTAAAATTTTGAAACTGGTCTGAGTTTTCTTTCATGTTAAGAGTAATGCTGACTTCATAAAATAAGTTGGAAAGTGTTCCCTACTGTTTATTTTCGAAAAGACTATGTAGAACTGATAATATGTCATTGTAAGTACTTAATAGAATGCCTGGATGAAGCCTTCTAGGACAAGAATTTTTCTGAAGGAAGGTTTTAATAGCAAATTAAAAATACATATATATGTGCAGGGCTGTTTAGGTTATCTATTTTGTCTTAAATAAGCTTAGGTATTTTTTTGTCTTCAAGATATTTGCTCATTTCATTTAAGTTGTTTAATTTCTACATATCTGTAGTCAAATCTCTTCTTTCAAACTGGTTATTGTAACGTGGCTTTTTTTCCCCTTTTAATCATTCTGGCTAGAATTTTATTATTATTGATTTTGTTAAAAAGCCAGACTTTAATTTCTGATTTTTCTCTACTGTTTTACACTTTTCTATTTCATGGGTTTCTGCACTTATCCTCATTTTTTTCTTTCTCCTTGTTTTGGGATTGCTCTTCTCTTCCACTTTCTTAAAATAGAAGCTTAAGAATACTGATTTGAGAACTGCTTTTTTATAATATAAGCACTTAAAATTATAATTTACCTTTTAAGCACTTTATCTTCATTCCATACATTTGATCATTTTATCTGTATCTATAATAATAAAAGCATAAGATACTAATTAGATTAGACATCCTTCTGGACGAAGCCGGGCTGTGAGGGAAAAGTCTGGATTACAGGTGTCTGCCGGCGGCCAGAGGGAAGCTGGTGTTAGCAGCTGGGGAAGGAAGGCCTACCCTTGCATGAATTTCCTACATCAGACCTCTATTTTAATAATAAAAGCAAATACTTATAATAGAGCTTACTTTATGGCAGGTCCTGTCTCAAGTGCTTTACAAATATTCTTCATCCTCATAGCAGTCCTATGAGAGATTTCTAGTTGTTTGTGGCTAAAGGGTAAATTCAATCCATGTTACTACATCTTGGTTGGAACCAGACATCCAATATACTGATTATGTTTGATGTTTCCTTATGTTAAGATAGGAACTACTGTTTCCTCATCTTACAGATGATAAAATTGAGTGTTAGAAAGGTTGACTGTCTATGGCAACAAAGTTAATAAGGAGCAAGAGTGAAGATTTCAGTCCTTCACCTATCAATATACTATATTGAGTCCAAAATAAAACAAATCTTGGTGAAGAGAATATGGAGGAGGAGGAAAAGTTACAAATATGTTGAATCTTAAGCATCCTGAGATATCTCTAAGAAGTCTAAATGGAAATAACAAGGTAGTAACTTGATGCAGAACTGGACTTCAGAGAAGTTTGGGCAAAATATATAAGTTCCGAGTTGTTGTAACTGAATCAATAGAATGATAATACACAAAAAGAAGTGTAGTAGGAAAAAAAAGAGAGGCCCTAAGAGTCAGCTTTATGAATACCCTCATTTAATGAGTAATTAGAGAGAGAGAAACCAACAAAGAAGTCAGAGAAGATGTAGCCAGAGACATAGATAGAAAATGAGGGGAAAACAAGGAAAAGCCAAGGGACCAGTGTTTTAAAAGAGGAGAGTGGTCAATAGTATTAAATGCTACAGAAATATCAAATAAGCCATTTATTTAAGAAGAGTGAAGGTAATGTAGTGGAAGCTATATTGAAATAAGCTCAGGTGTGAATAGGATACGATTTTAGAAATAGGGTAAATAGGTGTAGTTACTTCTGTAGAGAAGTTTAGCAAAAAGGCAAAAGAAAATTGGTGAAGAAAGATATATAGTTAAGGGAGGATGACTAGAATATATGTGATATATAATATAGTATAGCATAGCACATCCTATGGAAATAAAGAGGTAATATGCAAATTGACCATCACTCCAACACACAAGATGACCACCCCCATGTGGACATAAGATGGCTGGCAGGGGAGGGCAGTTGTGGGCAATAAGGCCAGCAGGAGAGGGCAGTTGTGGACGATCAGGCCAGCAGGGGAAGGCAGTTGGGAGGAACAAGGCCTGCAAGGGAGGGCAGTTGTGGTCAATCAGGCCTGCAGGAGAGGACAGTTGGAGATGACTGGGCCAGCAGGGGAGGTCAGTTAGATGCAATTGGGCTGGACAGAGAGCAGTTAGGCGTCAGTCAGGCTGGCAGGAAAGTGGTTAGGGGGTGATCAGGCTGGCATACAGAAGTAGTTAGGGGCAATCAGGCAGGCAGGCAAGTGGTTGGGAGCCAGCAGTTCACCAGTTCTGGATTGTGAGAGGGATGTCCGACTGCCCGTTTAGGGCCAATCCCACTGGAATTGGGCCTAAACGGGCAGTGGGACATCCCTCAAAGGGTCCCAGATTCAAGATGGTGCAGGCTGGGCTGAGGGACACCTCTCCCCCAACTATTCACAAATTTTGTGCACCGGGCCTCTAGTTTAACATACACTGAGTGGCCAGATTATTACGACCACCTGATGTTTATAGGCAAATTAGCTATACACTGCATTATATGGGATATGGAAGCTGAAGGTCTGTTCCAACACCTTTGCTGTCTGCAGTTACACAAGGATTGGACAGTCGAGCATTGGAAAGGAAGTCATGTGGTCCGATGAATCATGTTTCCAGCTGCATCATGAAGATGGCAGAGTAAGAATTTCATGGAAACAGCATGAAAGCACGCACCCCACATGTATGAGTACAACCCTTCAAGCTGGTAGGGGTCAGTGTTATGGTTTGTTATGTGTTTTTTTTCTTTGTTCCAGAGCATGTTTTCATGGCATGATTTGGGCCCTTTAATTTGTTTGGAAAAACATCTGAATAGCACAGCATACCTAAATATCACTGCTGATCAAGTTCATCCTATCATGTTGATAGCGTAAACCAATGGAGATGGTTTCTTCCAAGATAATGTGCCATGCAACGGTGCCCATATTGGGCAGGAATGGTTTCAAAAACATGAGGAGGACTTTACAGCTTGCTTAGGTGGCCCCCACAATTCCCAGATCTCAATCCAATTGAGCATTTGTGGGATGAAGTTAAAAGAGCCATCAGGCAGCTGGTTGCACAACCATCAAATCTCACAGAACTGGATAGTGCTATTCATCAATTATGGTGTCAGATGCCTCGTATCCCCTTTCAATATCAATGTCAAGCAGAATCTCCACAGTACTGAGGGCAAAAGGTGGCCCAATGAAGTATTGATGGGTGGTCATAATAATCTGGCCAGTGTGTATGTGTGCATGTGTGTGTGCTGCATGAATTCGTGCATGGGTGGGGTCCAGCCAGCCTGGCCAGGGGGAGGGGACATGGGCAGTTGACTGGCCTGCTTGCTGGTCAAACTCCTGGTCGAGGGGACAATTTCCATATTAGCCTTTTAATATATAGGATATACACTGAGTGGCCAGATTACTATGCGTTCAGAGATCATAATTATCTGTCCACTCAGTGTATACAACATAGAGACAAATTGATCATATTTACAATAAAAAGGATCCAATAAAGAGGAAAAGGGTGAAAATATGAGAGGGAAAAAATAAAAAGGCAACCACATGAGGTTTCAGATAACCTAATTATCTCCAAAAAGGTAAAAAGAAAGGAAATCCAGAGCACATGTGTGCCATAAAGGCAGAGACAATGGTGAAGCACTGCATCAGAAAATACCATGAAGAGACTGAAACAGAGCAATTTCCAAGATAAGGTCATTAAGGACACTGGTAAGATTTATGGAGGGCAATTTGGTGCACTATTCTTTCAATGATGAAGAGCAGCCACCAGGTCCCACCTCAGCTGTGCATGCAGCCATCTTGTGATGACACTGTGTGTGGGCATCACACCACCTAGGCTTTTATTATATAGGATATGAAATAAGCCAGTCAGAGAAAGATATATGCAATATGATCTCATTTATATGTGAAATATAATTAACAAAATAAACTGACAAAATAGAAACAGAAGAATGGATACATGGAGCAGACAGACAGCTGTTAGAGGATTGCAGGAAGCCAGGAACTGAATGAAAGATAGTATAGGGATTAGCCAAAGAACATATATGCATAACCCATAGGCACAGACAACAGTGTGGTGATAGCCAGAGGGAAGGGGGCTGGGTAGAAGTAGGCAAAGGAGGTGGGGAGAATGGGGACATATGTGATCGTGTCAACAATAAAGAAAAAGTAAAAAGCAAACAAATAAGGAAACGGTAGTTATAGAATTCAGATGTGATTGGTTATGGGGCTCACAGGAATAAGAGAAAAGATAGGCATTATTACCTCATTTAATAGAGAGTAAGAGACTCAAAGAGGTTGTTAACAAGCAACTGAATGTTATGGAAATATTGAGGTTCGGCTTTAGCTTTTCAATTTCACTTATCACTATTCCTTTGGGAAGAATACTATACTCATGTCAACATGGCTTAACGATCATACCCCAACTGTACCTGATTTGCACATTTCCCTTCCCTTTTCATAAAATACTTTTATCTTTTCTTTGTATCTAAATTCTACCAAATACTAGCTTAAATATTTTATGAAATATGATCTTCATGAAATCCTTTACATTCAAAACAGCTTGAACTTTTCATCTAAACTAACCTTGTTGAACATTTGAATATTCAGATTTTACTACCAGACTGTGATCTTTCTAAAGACAAGAACTATCTTCTACACCTTAGATTTCTAAAATATGTCAGCTCTTTAGAGTCAGAATTTAATAAATAACTGCTAAAACAAAGGTAAGCAGAACAGTGAATTTAAATATATATAAATATATAAATAAGAATAGATATATAACTTATTTAAACACTAGGCGGACTTATGCAAGAAGATTAATGAAGGGGGGGGGGGGGTGGGTCCCTCAGCCTGACATGCACACCTCCCAATCTGGGACTCCTCAGGAAGCCCTCTCTAACCCAGGAGTTTCTATCTGTCTTTGCAATCATATAAGTGAATTGTATGAGACCCCAACCCAGTTTGGTTTGGAGCTCACAGAATAATAGAGGTCTTTTTTTTTTTTTCTTTGTTCCATTGGTAGAGATTTCCTAGAAGTTGCAAGATACTTTCCCTTTAATTTTTCCTCAATACTGTGACTTTACTTATGTCTCTCATCTTTGCTTTCCCTCCATTCCCCACCTACAACAGTAACTTGCTCCAGACTCACTTTGCTCTAGTGTCTAGGGCAGTGGTCAGCAAACACATTAGTCAACAGAGCCAAATATCAACAGCACAATGATTGAAATTTCTTTGGAGAGCCACATTTTTTAAACTTAACTATACATTGTTATTAACTTAATTAGGGTACGTGCGCACCCATACATAGTATTCTGTGGAAGAGCCATAGTCAAGGGGCCAAAGAACTGCATGTGACTCTCGAGCCGCAGTTTGTCGACCACTGGTTTAGGAGATCCCACAACACATCTGCCACCAGAACTACGATTTCCAGAATTCATGGTGCTTCCCACGCTCTTGCTTTCCACTTCCAGTCCAAGGGGCTGCACAAACCAAGAGGACTGCGAACTCCAGCCACCCCCAGGCCAGGCTGACAGTACCAGACACTCCAGTGGCATCCACGAGACCTTGGCCACTTGGTGCTGGCACACACGCTGGCCAAAAGCTCGAAATGAGTGAGGTCCCAGGGATGCCCACCGCATCACCTCGGCTACGCAGAGGGCAGGTGGGCATTCCACCCCGCCCCTGACCACTCGGTGCCTACGCGTAGGCCTTGAGCGCCTCGTCCTGGGCTGCTCGGTGCCTACACACTGCCCACAGTCCTGGGGTTAATTTGCATACTCACTTCTGACTGGCTGTGGGCAGTGTGGAGTACAGTCAATTTTACATTTGTCCACTATTAATATAGCTGCTTCTTATATGTGTCCTGACAGGGGTTTGAAGCCTCAACCTTGCGGGACAATGCTTTAACCAACTGAGCTCCCCAGCCAGGTCCGAGAATGTGAGTTTTTTAAACTAACAAATTACATAATAAACTGTCCTGTTTATATCTTCACCAATGGTTTCCTTTATTAGCAGAAAAAAAGAAGAGAGTGAATTGGGTGTTTGGGTCCAGATTTACTTCTGTGATATGCATAACAAGCAACAAGACTCTGCTGCTATCAGCTTGGCCCATCCATAAGATGGATGGAAGGATGAGCCTGAATGTGGAGACAAGCAAAGTAAACTAAATAGTTATATAAAAAGTACTTAGAGAAAACAGAGTGAGTTCAATGCAGCCATAGAGTCAGGCCTCACAATGAAAAATAATTCAGGCAACAAAGTTTAGACATCAAAATCACTGTAATCACCAGTAACCTTGGCAGGAAGTCACTAGGGTGATTTGGAGCTCATCTACCTTTTTCCATCCTGTGCTTGTGGCTGGCCACCAATAGCTCCCATCCTGACAGTAAATTCTATGTGTCAACCTGACTGGTGGTTTTGGATGACTTAACATTTAAACAATAGACAGAATAAAGCACACTGCCCTCAGTAATATGGATGGGATTTATTCAATCAGCTGAAGGTCTGAAAAAAACAAAGGCTGACTTATACATAGAAGGAAACTCCTACTGCTTGTCTTCAGGCTAGGATATTGTTTTTTTCCCTGACTTCAGACTTGAATTGAAATATTGGCTCTTCCTGGGTCTTTCAGACTAGAACTTCCACCATCAGCACTCCTAAATGTGAAGCCTTTGGATTTGGACTAAAACTACACCATCAGTTCTCCAGTGTCTCCAGCATGCGACCCACAGAGGATGGGGCTTGTCAGCCTTCATAACCATGTGAGTCAATCCTATCTAATAAAAGAATAATATGCAAATTGACCGCACCTCCACTATACCCACCAGCCAATCAGAGCAAGTATGTAAATTAACCCAACCAAGATGGCTACAACCACAGAGAGAGCAGGAGGGAGGCTTGTGTTGCCCTTGGCAATGGAGGAAGCTAAGCTTTCCGTAAATCATGGCTGGCGCTTAAGGCAACAACATTTCCATGGCTTCTGCCACTGAGTGAGGCTTGGGATGCCCTGGCGATAGAGGAAGCCAGCTTGCTACACACACTGGCTGGCACTTAAAGCAACAGAGTTTCAATGACTGTGCAAGTAGAAGGCTTGGCTCTGCTCCATGCTACAAAGTTTCAATTGTAGAAGATAAATCCCGGATAGTAGGGCCTCCCCATTAGTCGCTGGGGGTGTGTGGCCGGCCTGCAAACCAACACAGGCCCCTAGCCCAGGCCACCCCACGACCCAAGGGAACACCCATTCTGATCCAGGACACTCTTTAGGGCAAACTAGCTGACCCCCACTTCTGCACCAGCCCTCTATCCTATCCAATAAAAGAATAATATGCAGATTGACCATCACTCCAACACACAGATGACTGCCCCCATGTGGTCAAAAGATCCTGCCCCCATGTGGACACAAGATGGCTACCACAAGAAGTCCAGCAGGGGAGGGCAATTGTCAGGGACCAAGCCTGCAAGGGAGGGCAGTTAGGGGTGACCAGGCCAGCAGGAAAGCAGTTAGGCATCAATCAGGCTGGCAGGCAGAAGCGGTCAGGGACAATCAGGAAGGCAGGCGGATGAGCAGTTGGGAGCCAGCAGGCCTAGATTGTTAGAGGAATGTCCGACTGCCCATTTAGGCCCTATCCTAACGGGCAGTCGAACATCTCTCAAGGGGTCCCAGATTGGAGAGGGAGCAGGCTGGGCTAAGGGACACTCCTCTCTCCCATGCACAAATTTTGTGCACTAGGCCTCTAGTTTCTAATAATAAATAGATATTTCCATTTATCATGATGGTACTGTTTTTCTGGGGAACCCTGACTAATACATCATCTCACTCTTTACTCGAGGTATTTCTTCTGTGTTACTTGCTTTCTGTTACCTCATGATAGTTCTATGCTGTCTTTCTCCACTTCGTCTTCTAGAACTCTGCTCAGATGTCACCTTCTCAGAAATCTCTTACATAGACAGCCCATCGAAAATAGGTCCTCTAGCTAGACCAGCGTGGCTCAGTGGTTGAACATCAACCTATGAATCAGGAGGTCAAGGATTCAATTCCCAGTGAGGCCCCTGGGCTAGGGGCCTATGGTGGTTTGCAGGCCGGCCATTCCCAATGTGGGGCATGCAGGAGGTAGCCAATCAATGATTCTCTCTCATCAATGATGTTTCTATCTCTGTCCTCCCTTCCTCTCTGATATAAATAAAAACATATTTTAAAAAATAAAAATAAAATGGGACCTCTAGTCACACCCTTCCCCATCATTCTGTTTCATGTTTATTCAAAGCATTTACTACTCTGACATTTTACTACATGATAGTGTTTTGTCCTTAATGTAAATTCTATGAAAGCATGAACTTTGGTCTGTTCATGATTAAATCAACAGAGAACCCAGACTAGTACTTGGCAAATAGTAGGCATTCAAATAGATGTTGAATGACGAACAGATGAATAAGCTAAGTTACCATTATGAACTGTCCATCATTCTCCTCCTCTCAAGGATGAATTTACAGGAGAAATATAAACATATGACTGACTAGTTTAATCTCTATTATTGCTGTGTACTTGTCATGCCAGTTATGGCAAAGGTGGCAGAACCACATGCTATGTTAAGGAACTGCTTAGGGCCACTTTCTAGCAGGCATTTAATAAGATTAAAAAGGACAGTTCTATGTATAGTGGGCATGTAAGATTAGGTGTAACTAATGAAGTTGGACTACTTTCAAAATATGGTAAGAATTTCTTGACCACACACTAAAACCAAGTCATTGTTTCATCAGCCCTTAATTGGCTTCTAGAACAGATCTCAGCTGCTACTAAGTAAATGCATCTATTAAGTTCCATGTATTTTTCAAAGTTCACTCTTCAATTATATTTGAAATAATTAATACAGAAATGCCATTAGGTCATATACTAAGAAAACCCATTCCAATAAGGGATCTGTCCAAAACTAAGTTGATATAAGTAGAATCAATATCCTAAATGTAGGGTGCATTCTAGGGTAACCTCCTCCCACTCCTTTCCAAAGATGTTGTAGCTGACTAGCTATTAATGTCTCTCACAACATATGCTCTTTCTTTCCCTAGAAAGGAAGAGTCCTACTGGGTGGTGTGCAAACAGTACAAAACTTAGTGGCTCTCCTATAGGAGAGAATAAGTCTCTGAGCAGCGACCGAACCCAGGTCTGAGCAACACACTGCAGGCCCAGGCAGGGCAGGCTGCATGCTTCAGTCACTGCAGGCACTAGCATCAAACTGAGAAAACCAGAGTTTTACTCTCTTCTCACACTCAGAGTATATTGCCAAAGGGAAATTCTTCTGTAACCTTGCAATTGAGATTACACACTGAACAGACAGATAATGGGTAAGAGCACCAGTTATCTTCCTAAAACGGAGACGGGAGAGTGGGGAGGAGGGCATGTTAGATAACAAACGAGCCCCCCAACCCCCGCAAAAAAAAATCTAACTGGGAAATGCCCCTATTTTTACACTCTGGGATTTTTCTCACCAATTCCTATTGCAATCATAAAGCTAGAGGGCCATGTTATTTCCCTTTCTTCCCATTCAAGTTCAATAAAAGGACCTATTACCAAATCTCTTGCTTTGCTCCCTTTAACACAGATGAGAAGCAGGACTTCTCAAAAGAGATGCTATTAAAATACCAAAGGGAAAGAAAAGGAAAACTACAACATAACAAGGTTGTATCACAAATCTATATATAATGGCTAACAAAATTTAACCAACCGACCTCAGAAGCTATCTTACTATAACCCTCACAACAAATAAACTATTATTAAGTATTAAGATTTAAGTATTAAGATTTAAGAAGCTGATTATTAAAACAAAATGAAATAAAACCAAAAGGCAAGAAGAAACAAAATTCTCTACTTATACGGCATCTTTAAAGCCGAGTAGGGTGAACTTAATGCCTCCAGTATACTTTTCTTAATGCCCTGTTTCCTAATTTAGTAATTCTCTAGATTTGCATAAGCATTAATGTTCTTGGGTGTGTGAGTGTGTGTGTGTAAATGAAGAATACTTTAGCTGATTTTTACATTTGTAAATAATCACAAAATGCAGGAACACTTGCCCTCACATATATGAAGGAATTGAAGAGCTGGTTCACGGAGAGCTAGCTCCTCCAGACACCTGAGAAGCACACAGTATATTCAGGAAGCAGAAATCCCAGGCAGAGCAAGCAAACAGCAACATGGGCTAGCAAAGTGGTGTACTTGAGCCATCTAGTGGATACTAGAAAAAAGTTTAATTCTGTAAGGGAAATGTCATATTGACTCCTCTACGAAAACAAGTAAGGTGTGTGTTTTGGGGATTGTAAATTGCAATCTATAAAAAATAGTAGAGAACTAAAAAGTGGGTATTAGGGAAAGATGAAGGTTAGAGTGGTGACAAATTTGGATGGAATTAAGAATTTTATGGACAACTAAAGACAAACACTAAAGACAAATCTCCTTATATTTTTCTTAACCATAAATTGTTCATAACCATCACACTAATACAGTGCCCAAACATGTAAGTTTGTAAGAAATTACAGGAAATAAGATTTCATACCAGCTACAAAGGTCTGAGGAAGGGCTATTGGCAATAAAAAAAAAAAAAAAAAGGAGGCAGCCTCTGATTAGAAAGCAGAAAAAGGAAACTGAGAATAAAATGAATTTCTGTAGGACTAAATGAAGAAAATTATGATGCCACCTCTCTGACTGAGGAGTCCCATCCAGTTAGGACTGTGACAACCCCATCTCACTTAGGATATAGTCCCTTCTACTGCCATCCTATTGTCCAGCAGAGCAGGAGGCCCTGGGAGAAGGCAGCAGAAGAGTTTTAAACTCTTGAAAATACTCTTATCAACAGCATGACTTCTGAAGGTCGGAACATGAAATTTAAAAAATTCAGAAGCCACAAAGTACTTGCACAGTATAGTATTGGTCAATTTCATTTAAGTTTTGGAGGCATATTTTTCTCATCTTAGAATAAATTAGTGGCAAGACTACTTCATTCTAAAATTTAATAATTTTTAAAATACAAAAAAAGTTACAGGAATAACACTTTATGATTTTAACACTTACTATAAAATTACAGTAATCAAACATTATGGTACTGGTATATAAATCTAAGTCAGAAATAAACCCAAACATCAATAATCAAGTGATTTTTGACAAGATTACCAAATAATTAAATGGGTAAAAATGGTCCCTCTAATGACTGGTGCTGTGTAAGCAGATATCCACATGGAAAAAAAATTTTACTAAACCCTTAACTATATCTTAACTTTACTAAAAAGTTAACTCAAAATGGGTCCAAAAAAAAAAGGCAAAACGCTTAAAAGAGAGGAATAAATCTTCTTGAATCTATATTTGGCAAAGTCTTTTTAGATATGATACCAAAAGCACAAACAATAACAACAACAAATGGATGAACTGAACTTCACTAAAATTAAAAACTCTTTCTATATCAAAGGACATTATTAAGAAGGAAAGGACAGCCCACAGAATAGAAGAAAATATCTGCAACTCATATATCTGACAATGTATAAAAAACTCTTACAATTTACCAACAAAAAGACAAAGAAACTAATTTAAAAATGGGCAAAAAAATTTATCCTAAGATAAATATGTCAATAAACATAAGAAAACATAATCAACATCACTGGCCATCAGGCAAGTGCAAATCAAAGCCATGAGATACCACTTCAAATCCAGTTGGACGACTCTATAAAAAGACCACAAGCATTGATGAGAATATGGAAAAATTAGAATCCCTGTGTATTGTTGTTAAGAATGTAAACTGGTGAAACTGCTGTGAAAAACATTTGATGGGTATCTCAGTAAGTTAACCACAAAATTAACATATGACCCGTCAATTTCAGTCCTGGGCTTATATCCAAAATAGGTACTTAACAACATGTACACAAATGTTCATAGCAACACTATTCATATAGCCAAAAGGTGGAAACAACCCAAATGTCTACATGTTAATAAACAAAATGCAGTACATACATATAATGAAATAGTATTCTATATAATAAAAATTTTAATATGCAAATTACCCCTTCAACTGGGAATTCAACGGCTCTCTATGATGTATTCTGACCACCAGGGGGCGGAGCGGAACATGGTGGATGTCCATGATGCGGCATTGGCGGCAGTGGAAACGCTGCTAGCCCCAATGGACCCTGACAAGAGCAGGACCATGGCAGGATGGTGGGTGTGAGTGGGAACCTGATCACCCTGCTGATGACAACCAGCAGCAGTAGCAGGGGGCCCAGCCTTGATTGATCACTCTGCAGTCACACCCCAAGGGACCACACCGTGTACAAATTTATGCACTGGGCCTCAGTTATGACATAAAAAGGAAGTCTAACACTCAAGATTAATGGTTTAGTTCATTTTATATTTATGTATTACTGATGATATATTTGAATTTATGTCCACCTTTTTATGATTTGTACATACTCTGTGAATTGCTTTTGTTTTTCTTTTGAATTTCATACTTTTCCTTACACCATTGTTTACATTATTTAAGAAGTTACTCTATTTCTTTATAGTTGTTAATCTTTATTATAACATACTTGCTGTTTAATTTATACTCTGAAAAGTTACATATCTTTATTCTCCTCACCCAGTATCTGAGAATACTAAAGCCACTCATCCTTCTTTGAGTTATATGTTATTATTATCATATACATATATTAATTCTACTTATGAAAGCCCATGAGCCCTGGCCGATGTGGCTCAGTTGGCTGGGCATTGTCCAATGTACTAAAAGGTCGTGGGTTCAATTCCAGGTTAAGGACACATGCCCGGGTGAGGATCTTGGTAGGGGCTGTGCAGAAGACAACTTATTGATGTATCACTCTCATATTGATGCCCTGCCTTCCCCTTCTCTTCTCTCTCTCTCTCTCTTTCTCTCTCTCTCTGTAAGAACTATGCAGAAGGCAACTGATTGATGTATCACTCGCACAGTGATGGTTCTCCTCTACTCTTCTCTCCCCCTTCCTCTTTAAAAGTCAATTATATATACCCATGAGATACAATCACTGATTAATACAAACCACTGTTTAGATTTACTGATCTATTTACTTCTTTTTGTGCCTTTCATTCTTCCTTACATTTCAGGCTTTTCATCTGAGAATACCTTTCCTTCTTCCTAAAACACATCCTTCAAAATTTCCTTTGGTGAAGAAATTTCCTTTGCAAACACTGAGTTTTTTGTCTGCTTGAAGTATCTGAATTTCCCTTTTTTTCAGTGTAGAATTTAAATTGTTTTTTTACTTAACACATTGCAACCCCAGTAGTTTTATTGCTAGGTTTACCCAGTGGCCAAATAAGCTTCTATTGAACAAGTATAAAAAATGTTTTACAAAATATCATACTTCAAAAAGATATTAGCCTGTAAAAATGTGTAATAAATAACTTCAAAATGCAGTGGGTATTTAATTTTAAGGAGTGCCTTTAACATTTATGTAAAACATTGTGTAATATGAAAACACAACAATGCTCGTGATCTGCCCACAATGTGTTAAGTTCCAATGTCTTCTGGGTGTGACACCATGAAAGGTGATTCTCTCCCACACTCTAGATAATTCCATGCTGTTTCACTGTAACAAAACTAAGTGAGGATTTCTTTTTATATAACCAAGATGAGTTCCTGTGATTCTTGAATCCATAGGTTAGTGTTGCTCTTGAGTTGTAAAAGAAATTTTAGTCCTTATCTCTCAAATGTTTCTATTCACCAGGCTCTTAAGGAAAGCCATTCAAGTAAATGTTTAGATATAGTTAACTAAGTCTCAACTTCTCTTTCATAATTTCCACCTGTTTCTTTTGAATACATGCCAAATTCTTCAGATGTGGTTTATAGGTCATTATTCCTCTCTTCAGGTTTACAAAATCTATAGTTAAATCAATCCATTGAAGACTTCTTAAAGTTTCAATTAGTATAATTTTCAGTTTTACAAGTTCTAATTTTTTTTGGATATTCTTCATACAGTTGACGCTAGAACAATATTGGAGTTAGGGGCACAAACCCCATGCACAGTCAAAAATCTATGTATAACTGTTGACTCCCCTAAAATTTAACTATTACTACTGGCTAAAAACCTACTGATACCAACAGCATAAACAGTCAATTAACACATTTTGTATGGTATTCTTATAATAAAATAAGCTAGAAAAAGAGAAAATGTTAAGAAAACGGTAACAAAAATACATGTACAGTACTGCACTACATTTATTGACAATGTTAAGTTTACACTGTTTACAAGGTGAAAAAAGCCTACATATAAGTGGACTGGTGCAATTCAAACCCATGTTGTTCAAGGGTCAACTCTAGTTTCTTAACCTTAGAATGTATTTCCAACATGTCTTTTGTTTAAACTTATTAAGCAGTTATTTTACATTGTATGTCTGATTATTCCGACTTTCTAGCTGACTCCTGCTCACAGTTCTTAGTTTTCTTATTGACTGTCAGTTGCTCTACTTACTTGGAATATGAATTTCTTTTGCTTCTATCAAGAACCTGGAGATACTCATTGCCAGTATAGTATTAACTACTATTGTAAGAATAAATCCAAATTGGATTTTATTTTAGGGAAAAAATGTTTAGACCTCCTAAATGGTATTAAATTCCAATCACAAACCACATGAGCATCAGCATAGTTCAAAATTCTTAGCAATGATCTTGCTTCCACTTATCTACATAAATGGTTCTTGAAGTGTGGTCTCCAACTGCAAAATTAGCATCTCTGGAAACTTGTTAGATATGTAAATTCTCAGGTCTTATGCTACACCTTCTGTGTAGCAATCTGTGCTTGTTATTCTGATGCATATTAAACATTGAGAAGCACAGGGAAAATCCACTTCCTTTGCAATCTTGAAGGATGGTGGGGCTGGTAGAGCTCCCAGGTGAGCCTTCTGAGGCACAGCTTTAAGGGGAAGAGGATGACTTACTAGGTTCATCACCTCAGGAACAGCTGATTATTTTATCAAGTTCCTTAATGCTTCCTGAGGCTGAGGAAACTCAAATTTACCAGACTGTGCAAATGCTCTCAGGACAAAAGCTAGGTGATCCCTCACTTAACTTTCAGAGATCCTGTGATTTCACTTAGGTATTTTTCCTCTGAGATTTATATATATATATATATATGTTTTATTGATTTTTTTACAGAGAGGAAGGGAGAGATTTAGAAACATCGGAGAGAGAGAAACATCGATCAGCTGCCTCCTGCACTCCCCGCACTGAGGATGTGCCCACAACCAAGGTACGTGCCTTTGCCTGGAATCGAACCTGGGACCTTTCAGTCCACAGGCCGACTCTCTATCCACTGAGCCAACGCAGTTTCGGCTGAGAATTTTTTTATCTTGATGCTTTAGCTAGAATTTTCTTTTAATATTTTATTTTTAAACTAGAGGTCCAATGCACAAAATTCATGCAAGGGGCTCAGCCCTCGCAGCCCTGACTTCATCCAGAAGGTTGTCCAAAAGGTCGTTTAGCTGTCTGGTCTAATTAGCATATTATGCTTTTATTATTATTATACTAGAGGCCCGGTGCACGAAATTCATGCATGGAGAGGGGGGTGTCCCTTAGCCCAGCCTGCACCCTCTCCAATCTGGGAACCCTCTCACAATCCAGGCCTGTTGGCTCCCAAATGCTCGCCTGCGTGCCTTCCTGATTGCCCCTAACCATTTCTGCCTGCCAGCCTGATCACTCCCTAACCACTCCTCTGCTATCCTGATTGATGCCTAACTGCTCCCTTGCCAGCCTGTTTACCCCTAACTGCCCTCCCCTGAAGGCCTGGTCACCCCTAACTGCCCACCCCTGCAGGCATGATCACCCCTAACTGCCTTCCCTTGCAGGCCTGGTCCCCCCCCAAACTGCTCTCCCCTCCTGGCCTGGTTACCCCAACTGCCCTTCCTTGCAGGCCTGGTCCCTCCCAACTGCCCTCCTCTGCTGGCCTAATCACCCACAACTGCCCTCCCTTGCAGGCCTGATTCCTTCCAACTGCCCTCCTGGCCATCTTGTGGTGGCCATCTTGTGTCCACATGGGAGCAGCCATCTTGTGTGTTGGAGTGATGTCAATTTGCATATTACTCTTTTATTAGATAGGATATCACTAGAGGTCCAGTGTACAAAATTCATTCACGGGGTGGGGGGAGGAGATGGGGGTGTCCCTTGCCCAGCCTGCAACTTCTCCAATCTGGGACCCCTTGAGGGATGTCTGACTTCCTGTTTAGGCCAATCCAGGGAGAATTGGGCTTAAACAGGCAGTCAGATATCCCTCTCATAATCCTGGACTGCTGGCTCCCAAATATTCGCCTGCCTGCCTTCCTGATTGCCCCTAACAGCTTCTGCCTGCCAGCCTGTTTGCCCCTAAATTCCTTCCCCTACAGGCCTGGTCACCCCTGTCTTCCCCTGCAGACTTGGCCCCCCCCCTTCCCCGCCAACTGCTCTCCCCTGCAGGCCTAGGTCCCCCACAACTGCCCTTCCCTGCAGACCCGGTCGCCCCCAACTTCCCCCCTCTGCTGGCCTGGTCACCCCTCACTGTCCTCTCCTGTGGGTTTGATCACCCCCAACTGCCCTCCCTTGCAGGCCTAGTTGCTCCCAACTGCATTCCCCTGCTGACCATTTTGTGGCGGCCATCTTGTGTCCACATGGGGGCAGCCATCTTGTGTATTGAGAGTGATGGTCAATTTGCATATTATTCCTTTATTAGTTAGGATTATAGATTTATAGAAAGTTACAAAGATAGTCCCATGTACCATGTACCCTACTTCTCCAAAAGTTACATCTGACTGAACTATAAAATCAAAACTAGAAAACTTATACTGGCACAATGTGTGTATAGTTCTCAACCATTTATCATTTGTAGATTTGTGTAATTATCATCACCATTAGAATATACAACTATTCCATCAACACAAAAATTACTGACTCCCTCTCCCCTTCCCCTACTTAGTCTCTGCCAACAATTAACTCTTATCTGTACTCCAGTTCTATAATTTTGTCATTTCAAAAATATTATATAAATAGACTCATAAAGTTATTTTCTAAGATTGGCTTTTTTTCATTCAGCATGAATACCTTTAAAATTTATCCAAGTTGATGCATATGTCTCATTCCTTTTTTATTGCCGAGTAGATCCTACAATATAGATGCACTAGGAATTAACTTAATCACTCACCTACTGAGGGCATTTTAGTGATTTTGGCAATTACAAATAAAACCACTATGAAAAATCATGCATATGTTTTTGTGTGGATAAATGCCCAGGAGTGTGGTTATTGGGTCATATGATGGGTTTGTTTAGATTTTTAAAAAAACTGCCAAACTGTTTTCCAGAGTGCCTATCCCATTTTACATTACTACCAGCAGTGAATGAATCCAATTCCTCTGCATCCTTGCATTTGATACCATCACAGTTTTACTTCAATAACTCTCACTGGTCTGTAGAAATATCTGTATCTATATCTATATCTATATCTATATCTATATCTATATCTATATCTATATCTATATCTATAT
>JAAGEH010000021.1:8385019-8414753 GCA_011751065.1 Lasiurus cinereus
ACATATATATATACACATATATATATAAATAAAAGGCTAATATGCTGTGTCTCTCCAACTGTTCAACTGTCCGCTATGATGTGCATTGACCACCAGCGGACAGGCACTCAACACAGGAGCTGCCATGACACGCACTGGCCATTTACAAAGAAAGGACACCACGGACCTGGCGCCAACAAAGCAACACTCAGCTTCCCCCAAATGGGACACAGGCCCTGCCACCACCCTGGAGCAACCACCCACAAAATTGCATCCAACGCTGCCAAGATCCCATGGTGCAAAATGAGGCCCACAGCCCATTCCAATCCCCAAACAGTCACTGTGGACATCAGGTAATGACATCACATAGCAATGCCCAGTTTCCTCTCCCTAGAGACTAGCCTCCTTGGAGTTTGTTCAGCCCAGGAACATGACTTGCTTTAAAATCAGGTGCAAACATTTTACACTTTAACCAAATGTCTATAAAGCATTTTATCCATGCCTCATCTCATTTGATCCTCACAGAAGTCCCGGAGTAGGTAGATAGGAGACTCAGTAGAATCCTATTTTCTTTTCATTAGCTGAAAAACGGAGATTTAGAAAGTTTAGAAACTTGACCCGACTGAAAAGCAGTAAGAAATGATGGACAATGAAAATGACTTCAGATTTTCTCACTGCGCAGAATATAGTAAACACTGCTGCAGTTAAATATTTTACTCTTTGCTCTCCCTGCGTGATCTACAATAATCTGCTTTGTGTTAATATTTACTGCTGTGTTACTGACAATTACCTGAAAAGAAGTTGGATGCTTCACTGGGCTGGAAAAAGTTCAGCTAAATCAGAAAGCAGGACTAATTAATCAAGTTTATTCTATATCTATAACAGGCTAAGTTGACTCATACATGCATGATACATATAAAGCTCTTGCTGGCGCCAATCACATGCAGGTGTTTCGATCTGTCATTGTCTATCATGAATTTTGTTGACACTTCTATTATAGAGAAAGGGCAAATAGCTATATTAAAGTATTTCTTCTAATTAATTTCCTTTCAATGTGCATAAATCCGTGCACCAGGCCACTAGTACTATATAAGGTGCTTTCTGAGGTTTGTGAGCTATTTCCAGTATTATCAAACCTGAGGGGAGGAGTTGTGGGGAATAGTCATTTGGCCAGAAGTACTAGTGGCCCAGACTTACAATTGACATCTGAAGTGGAGGTAATCTTGTAGAACTGAGACCTTAACCTCTGGGAATCTATATAGAATTAAATTGTAGGATACCAAGGTAATATCCAAGAACTGGAGAACTGGTTGTTATGGGGGGGGGGGGGAGACCCACATATCTGGTGTTGAAGTGTTGTGTAGATAAAAACAGCTCAGAACAAAGCTTTGGCAGAAGTGATTAAATTAAGGATCTTAACATTGTCCAGGTGGATCCTAAATGCTATCACAAATATCCTTGTCAAGCAGAGGGACATTAAATGCAGAAAAAGAGAAGGCAATGTGAGCACACAGACAGGATTGGATGGAGTGGTGTGGCCATAGATCAAAGAATGCTACCAACCACTGCAAGCTAAGAGGTGTGGAAAGAGCACGGCATTGCAGCAGCTAGATTTCAACCCCCAGTACTGCTGATTTCAGACTTCTGACTTTTCCATTTCTGTTGGGTCAAGCTACTACATTTGTGGTAATTTGTTAAAGCAGCTATAACACCTGCATGTGTTAAAGAAGCTAATTCTCTGTAGTTTTTTTAATAGTTAATTGAACTGGTTTGCTGAAATCAGTTCTTCTTTGGCTTAATGTTCCTCATCCTTTCTACTTTGACACTAAAAAGGGGAACATCTTTTTCTATGTTCTTTTGCTCTGGCTAATTTCCTCCACAGCAATTATCACCTCAACAAAAGAAATCAAAATGAGTATTTTCAACTCTGATCTTTCTTACATCGTATTTCCATTTGGATATTCCAAAGGTACCTCCAATTCAACATCTGCAAAACACATACCTGGTTTCCTTCCAGGGTTCCTTCTCTCAGCAAATGGCACTCTGTTCTTCAACACTGGCTTTCTCTCAGGTACTTGGAACATGCAAGGCCTTCTCCTGATAGCTTCTACATATGCTTCTCTCAGCCTAGATTGCTCTGCACATGTTCTACTCATCTTCCTTCTCCTTATTCCTAAGCTCCTGTTCATCCTTCAAATCTCAAGTTTCAGCTTAGCTGCCAAATACTAAGGGGAACTTTGCCCAACTCTACAGTCTAAATTGCGTGTCCTTATACATTTTCATGACTCCATGTTCTTCTCTGCTGTGTTTATCAGAGTTCTAATTGTTGACTTATTTTTGTAATTAATGTTATTCTCTACTAGATTATAAACTCTCCTAGAAGGCAGGAAAGGCCAGTTTTATTCATTCTGTATTCTGAAAGCCTAACCCTAGTGCCTGACCTATAGTTAGCACCAAATAATATATGCTACTTGAACAAATAAAAAATGAAATCTATAACTTCAAGAATGAATGTCCTCGAAGGACACTTCCTTTACTTTTTACATTTAATTACTGAAGCTATTAATATGTTTTAATCCAGATCCACAACAGTTAGCAAATATTTAATTTCAGTGTCCATATCATACATTATATTCTAAATAGGATTCAGTGTTTCTAAAACAATAGTCCCTAAAGCAACTCTGAAAATAAAAATGGATAAAGCTGACTTCTGCTTCTGGTATGGTAGATAAGTGGGATTAGATTTACCCTATTTCAGTGATGAGAAAGTGCAGAAAATATGATGCTATTATCAGACACTAGGCTACAGAAATTAGGTCTCAACTCCTAAGAAAAAGGGAAACAAATTAGATAAGCTATATCACTGTCCTGCCATTCTGACTGAGGCCCTTTCCAGATCACTGTTCAGAAAGGGCTCCACTAAACAGAGCATAAGCACTTCATTGAGTTAAGAAGGAGCCAGATGAGGAAGATGAAGGTGACTGGAATTCTGAAGGAAGAGTTGAGAAAAGAAAGATCCTTGGAGAAAGAGCTCCAGACAGGAGCATAGTACCCTCTTACGGCTGTGATGAAAACTAACTTTCATATATGCACAAGGCACAACTCCACAAGGCTAAACAAAGGACAACTGCAAGGAGCTATGAGATGCATAATTCCCACAATTCATCCAGAAACAGGAAAAAATGAGCAGACTTCTCTGAAACTGTGCACGTCAGAGACAAGGAAATGACAACTCTGAAATACTGAAAGACAAAGTGTTAGTCTAGAAAGGCATATCATTTGCCTTTCCGATGCACTCACCAATGTACAGTTTTCCAGAGGCTAAGAAACCTGTTGGTATCACAACAGGTTATATTATTGTCTCCTTTTGAAAATAGTTGTTTTTCATTTAAAAGTTACTTATGTTAACTTACAATTTATTTGTTATTTTGTAAATAAGCTGATATCTTCAAAGTATTTAATTTTAATTCCTAAGCAGGTAAATTTTGATAACTATAATACCCCAGAAAGATAAAATCTGTTTGGACCCTCAATCAATTTCAAGATTGTAGACACCAGGACTGGAGAAGTGCAGCTTGATCAGCAGTGGGCCCATCCATCCAAGTAGTGTTCCTTGTAAGGACACAGAGCCTTGGGAAGATTTTCCTTTACCAACTCAATTTTTCATTACCCTAAAGGATATGCAGCTTTCTTGTTATGACAGTCAGGGTAATATTATACCTT
This sequence comes from Lasiurus cinereus, assembly GCA_011751065.1. NCBI lineage: Eukaryota > Metazoa > Chordata > Mammalia > Chiroptera > Vespertilionidae > Lasiurus > Lasiurus cinereus. The sequence goes on from JAAGEH010000021.1 coordinate 8,388,722, forward strand.
TAAAAAGAAACTGTCCATTTCATTTAAGTTGTTCAACTATTATGTATACTTATTTATGATAATCCCTTAGGCTACACAGTCTGTTGTGATGTTCCTCTTCACTTCTCTTTTTTTATTCTGCTCAGTCTGGCTAAAGATAACAACTTTTCCCCAAAATGATTAACTGTGTACATTTTGATTCTCGAATACTTGACACAGCTGGGGTTTTGATTATGGCCCTGTTAGTGCTCATGATACACTAGAACAACAGTGGTTTAATAAACTATAACAACATTTTGATGATCTGCAGACATCACTGAACCAGTCTTTTCAAATGATCAATGCATGGGACTGTGGCCCAGGAGAGGGATAAGCCGCCTGCCCCATAGTCCTTGGTGCCAGCAGCTGGGGCTATGGCCTGGGATAGGGACAAGCTGCCTGCCCTGTGGTCCCAGGTGCCAGCAGCTGGCAGGAATGGTCTGCACCTGTGGCCCGGAAGAGGAACAAGCTGCCCACCCCATGGTCCCGGGCACCTGAGGCTATGGCCCAGGTGATGCTGCCTGACCACGGTCCCCTGTGGCTGCAGCCAGCCCGGGCGAAGCGGGCCTGGGTCCTGGGTGCCTGTGGCCAGCCAGAGGGAGAGAAGCCCAGGTCCTGAATGCCTGCGACAGGCCAGAGGAAGGAATCCCGGGTCCCGGGTACAGGGCAAGGCAGAAGTAGTTAGGGGTGATCAGGCAGGCAGGCAGGGGGGTTAGAGGTGATCAGGCAGACAGGCAGGCGAGCAGTTAGGAACCAGCAGTCCCAGATTGTGTGAGGCAGTCTGACATCCCCTGAGGGACCCAAGATTGAAGATGGTGGAGGGCATACTGAGAGACCACCACCACCCCATGCACAAATTTCATGCATGGGGACTCTAGTCAATTATAAACATAGATGCAAAAATCTTCAAAAAATATTAGCAATCAAATCCAACAATGTGTAAAAGTAATTCTATACCACAACCAAGAGGGACATATATCAGGTATATAAGGCTGGTTCTAAAGTCGATTAATATAACCCACATTACATTATTGAAGGAGAAAAAGCATTTGACAAAATCTAAAAGCCATTCATTATAAAAACTCTTACTAAACTAGGAATAGAAGGGAATATCCTCAATTTGATAAAGAACACCTACCAAAACAAAATGACAACCCCAAACTGTACAGTTAACATTATCCTAATGGTAAGAAAGTTGATACTTTCCTTCTAAGTTCAGGAACAAGACAAGAATTTAAACAATAACCCTCTCACCATCCTATTCAATATAATACTGAAAGTTCTAACTATAGCAGTAAGAGAAGAAAAAATAAAAGGTACACAGATTGTGAAAGAAACAAAACTTTTTCATTTGCAAATGTCTTAATTTTGTCTTCACCTAAGGTTATGTTTTTGATTTTAGAGAGAGGGAGAACAGGAGAGTGGGAGAGAGATTGGTTACCTCTCAGATGTGCCTGGACTGGGAATCAAACCTGCAACCTTTTGGTGTAGGGGAATATGCTTGAGCAGGGCTCTGTGAACAAATTTTAAACAATTATTCAACACTTGAGGCACAGTGCATGAAATTCATGCACAGGGCAGGGAGGTGTCCCTCAGCTCAGCCTGCACCCTCTCCAATCTAGGAACCCCTTGAGGGACGTCTGACTGCCTGTTTAGGCCCAATCCAGGTAGGAACGAGCCTAAACGGGCAGTCAGACATCCCTCTCACAATGCAGGACTGCTGATTCCCAACTGCTCATCTGTCTGCCTTCCTGATTGCCCTAACTGCTTCTGCCTGCCAGCCTGATCACCCCCTAACCACTTCCTTGCCAGTCTGATTAATGCCTGATTGCTCCCCTGCCAGCCTGTTTGCCCCTTACTGCCCTCCCCTGTGGGCCTGGTTACCCCTAATTGCCCTCCCCTAGAGGCATGGTCACCCCTAACTACCCTCCCTACAGGCCTGGGTCCCCCCCAACTGCCCTACCCTGCAGGCTTGGTCACCCCCAACTGCCATCCCTTGTAGGCCTGGTCCCTGCCAACTGCCCTCCCCTGCTGGCCATCTTGTGGTGGCTATCTTGTGTCCACATGGGGGCAGGATCTTTTGACCACATGGGAGCAGTAATCTTGTGTGTTGGATTGATGGTCAATCTGCATATTACTCTTTTATTAGATAGGATAGAGGCCTGGTGCACGGGTGGGAGCCAGCTGGTTTGCCCTGAAGAGTGTCCCAAATCAGGGTGGGGGTTCCCCTGGGGTGTGGGGTGGCCTGAGCAAGGGGCCTGTGGTGGTTTGCAGACTGGCATGCTCCTCAGTGACCCAAGCAGAGGCCCTGCCATCTGGGATTTATTTATCTTCTACAATTGAAACTTTGTAGCCTGGAGCAGAGCCAAGCCTTCTGCTTGCTCAGTGACAGCAGCCATTGAAACTTTGTTGCCTTAAACAGAGGCCTGGGCCTGTGAGGGTGTGCGGAAAGTTTGGCTTCCTCCACCACCAGGGGCAACCCAAGCCTCCCTCCTGCTCTCTCTGTGGCTGTAGCCATCTTGATTGGGTTAATTTGCATACTTGCTCTGATTGGCTGGTGGGTGTAGTGGAGATATGGTCAATTTGCATATTACTCTTTTATTAGATAGGACTAGAGGCCCAGTACACAGATTCATGAACAGGTGGAGTGGGTCCCTTGGCATGGCCTGCGGGGATTGGGCCAAAATGGGCAGTCCAATGCTGCCTGCCATTCCTGCCTCCCGGAGAGCTCCTGCTCATCCTGAGCCTGGTGCACCTGCTGCGGGCTCATACCCAGTCAGTCCTGATTGGGAGAGGATCGTGCTGCCCCAGTGGCGTTCACCAGCCATGAGTCCTGCACCCATCCCAAAGCAGGGCCTAAGGGAAGGAACCAGGACGCAATTGGCCCACTGACATTTGTGGTGGTTGTCGTGAGCCACCTGGCGGCTGCTTTTATATCATTACTTCCTTGCGGAGCGTCTAGGGAGGGGAAGTAGCCGCAGGGACCCAGGCTGACTTCCAGGAGGCTAGTGGCTCTGTCAGGATTTTGCCAGAGGTGCCGGTCTGTCACAGTGCCTGGCCTATTCTCCAGATTGGACTTGCAGGATTACTGAGGGAGGGAGTGGCTACCACTGGGCTGGTGGGCTGATGAGATGAATTGGTCAGCTGAGCAGCACTCCCTCTGTGGAAGTGCACTGACCACCAGTCATTCAGTTGCTTAGGCTTTTATATATATATATATAGATAGATAGATAACTGAGTGTATACTTCTTGATGTCTCCTTTTACAATACCTAGGATTCTACAGTCTTATAAATATGTCAGCTCCTTTTATGTGTGACTGCCCTTCCTCACCCCTGATAGATTTGAGAATATTACTTCATCTCTGTCTCTCCCAAACTGCAAAATATTTCTTACTCTGCCAATTGTTTCTTCATTTCAATTCCTAATCCTATTTTCCCTTCTCTAATATTTGCTATATTAAATAAATATATAATATTCTATAAAGATAGTGGTATCAAAATTTCACCTGAAAATAAATGAAAACCACATACATGAGAATTTCATATAGGGAATCTGAGATATACCTTCATTAAGCTAATAAACTTCTTCCCCTTATAATGACGAATTAGGTAATTATGAGCAACTCTCTGAGAGCAATGCGAACGACAGACACCCATTCACCCAGGCAAATTAGAAACAAACAAATAAGACGTCTCTTTGAAAGCCACAGAGTGCTAACAAAGCAATAAGAAAAAATGGAGGCTAATATCTTGGGAGAGCAAGGAAATCCTTCAAGGTGAGGGAGGCATCTGGGACCTTTTTTCCCAGGAGGCATTTGCCAGATTCATAAAGATGGCTAACAAGTTGAGTTGAACTTTTCACAGATCTATAAGGCTGGGTGGTTGGGAGGAGGGATTGGATTTTAAATATTGAGAATAAGGTGCCAACAAAGTATGGGGATAGGAAAATGGGTGGGGTGCTGATAACAGCCTGGTTTTATGTTAGCATTCCAAAGGTTCATATCCCCAAGAGTAAATAAAACATAAAACAGACCAGTCTTTGCAGTCTCTGGACCCAGCTTTGAAACATCTGTGTGTCTGACTAGATTAAGATGATCTGAGATTGCAAGTGTCACTAGCTAGCCTCTTTCCAACAGTAAACAAAATTCCTTTTTAGAAAGAGATGATATTCTTAAACCTTAAATTATCTCTATAATTTTTTGAATATATTTTTTTGATTTTTTAACAGAGAGGAAGGGAGAGAGATAAAAAGTCAGAAACATTGATGAGAGATAGACATCGATCAGCTGCCTCCTGCACGCCCCACAGTGGAGATGTGCCTGCAAGCAAGGTACATACCCCCAACCAGAATCGAACCTGGGACCTTTCAGTCTGCAAGCTGACGCTCTATCCACTGAGCCAAACCAGTCTTGGCTCTATAATTTTTCATAACAAAAAAACTTAATAAAAATATACAGTATATGAGACCAACACAACATAATAAAAAAATTAAGTGACATAAAAGCCTGCAGGAAAAACATAGAGCAGCAGTTCTCAACCTGTGGGTCGCAACCCCTTTGGGGGTCGAACGATTCTTTCACAGGGGTCGCCTAAGACCATCGGAAAATGCAGATATTTACATCACGATGCATAACAGTAGCAAAATTTCATGGTTGGGGGTCACCACCACATGAAGAACTGTATGCAAGGGTCACAGCCTTAGAAAGGTTGAGAACCACTGACATAGAGGATCAAGAGAATGAGATTATTCAATACAAACATGCTTAATATATTTTTAAAAATTGAGAGTCATTAGTAATTGAAGACTGTCCCAGGATAAAGCCCTGCTAATTTCAAATCATACTTAATTTCCTAATCCTTAAATTAATCTCTGATTGGTCCTTTAAGAATTTCCGAAGTTGTTCTAAACCCACCTTACTCCCCTTAGGTATATACTCTTCCAAAAATAACACTTCACCTACTAAACTAAAAATAATCCAATCTGAAAGGAATTCAGTACACCCACAGACAGGTTCTCTAACCTGCCTATCAGTATTATTTTCCAAGAGGGAACACACATCATTAAATCACCACAAGAAAGTGAACCATGTTGCAGGGAGCCACCCTAACTCAAATCAGAGGTCTTCAAGCATTTTACGTCACAACCCATTACATACACACCTTTGTTTGTACTCTAATATAAGTACACAGTTTAAATGAAAATATTTTTAAAAATCAATTATTTGCTTCAGTAATCAAGACAGAAAGAGTGGCAGCTAAATAAGAAAGAATTTGTTCAAGATGGAACCAAAATGGCGGCATAGGTAAACACTGGTACTCACTACCTCCCACAACCACCTCAAATACATAACAACCATCATTCAGAAGAGCCTGAAATCTGGCTTCATGGAAGTTCTACAACTAGAGAAGTAAAGAAAGCACACTGAGACTGACAGGAGGAACGGAGATGGGAATGGGCTGGTCCGACATCCAAATGTGGCAATTTTTTTTTAATTGAGAGGATATCTCCACTACAGAGGCTCATCTTGAGAAGCAAGAAGTCCCAGTCCCAAACCAGACTCAGTCCAGGACTCCAGAGCTGAGAAGAAAAGTCCCCATAACTTCGGGCTAGTACGTGAATTTACATGGTCCTGGCTCCCTCTGAGCTCCGATGTTGGGGCAGTGGCTTGGAGGAAGGGAGGGTGTCCAGAGACACACAAAGAGGAATTAGACTGCCTGGCATGTGCGCAGGAACTCAGGAAGAGGCTTTCTCCCAGACTGGGGTGCTTGCAGGGGTCACTGTTTGTGCTAGAACCTCCCCCATCACAGGGCTGAATGGCAGCCACATCTGAGTTTCCATCAGTGTGGCCCACACTGTCTGTTCTACCCTAGTGATTCCCTGAGACCCTGCCCCATCCAATTTGCAGCCTCACTCAAGTTGTTTGCAGTGGCTTTTCCATATGAATAGCATGCCCTGGCTTGTTTCAGACTTTGCTAAAATCTCTCAAACAAGCAGCAGCTGGCATCATCAAAAGGCCCAAAACCTGGCCTAGCATCACAGCTGGGTCTCGCCCAGGCACTTCCAAACCCAATGCAAGTAGCAGCCATCTACATTATCTTTCTGTAACTCGTGTCAGGTATCCCCAGACCATACCTGACTTTGCACCTCCCAGGAGAGCCCAGAACCAGTGACCATATCAGATTACAAAGCTACAAGTGCAGTTCCACAAGTGACACACTCAAAAGGCAGATTCAATGAGCAGCAAAACCCCACTGAAACAATTCCTGCTCCATAGGGGTGTCTCCTGCACAGTAGATCTTCCACTGTAGTTGCAGCTTGTCCTCACAGCCACTTGGCTTGGAGGTCAATTCTTCCTAGTAATAGCAACAGCAATCAAGACTCAATGACAAAACTGTGCACACAGCCCATACAGGGGTGCACTTAAGATTGTCCAGCTTGGGAGACTGAGGAGGCTGAACCACTGACCTCTATAGGATACCTACTACACAAGGCCACTCTACCAATTTCAGAAACATAGAAGCTCTACTTAATACATAGAAACAAACACAGGGAAGCTGCCCAAATGAGGGGACAAAGAAACATGTCACAAATGAAAGAAAGAGAAGAAAGCAAACTACTGGATACAGAATTCAGAACAACAGTTGCTTAAGGATATTAATGAGAGCTTCAAGGGACTTAGTGAGACTTTCAAATACACGAAAAAGGACCAGTCAGAAGTTAAACATACACTAAATGAAATAAATAATAACTTACAAGGATTCAACAACAGAGTATAGGATTCCAAGAATCAAATCAATGATTTGGAATATGAGAAGCAAAAACATCCAATCAGAAGAGCAAAAAGAAAAAATATGAAGATAATGTAAGGAGCCTCTGGGACAACTTCAAGCATACCCACATTTGCATGATGTAGATGCCAGAGAAGAGAAAAAGCAAGATATTGAAAATCTATTTGAAGAAATAATGACAGAAAACTTCCCCTACCTGGTGAAAGAAATAGACTTACAAGTCTAGAAAGCACAGAGTTTCAAACTAGAGAAACCCAAGAGGCCCACACTAAGACACATCATAATTACAATGCGAAGGGTTAAAGACAAAGAAAGAAACTTAAAAGCAGCAAGAGAAAAATTGCTACCTACAAGGGAGCACCCATACAACTACCAGCTGATTTCTCAATAGAAACTTTTCAGGCCAAAGAGAGTGGCAAGAAATATTTAAAGTGATGAATAGCAAAAACCTACAACCAAGATTACTCTACCCAGCAAAACTGTCATTTAAGATTGAAGGTCAGATAAAGAGCTTCACAGATAAGAAAAAGCTAAAGGAATTTATGATCACCAAACCAGTATTACATGAAATGCTGAAGGGTAATCTTTAAAAAGAAGAGGAGGAGGAAGCAGTGGAGGAGGAAGACCAGGATGAGAAGGAGGACGAGGACAAAGAAGGAAAAAAATGAATATCAAAATGGCAACAAATACATATCTATCAACAATTCAATCTATAAATCAAAATAAAGAAATCTAATGAACAAAATAAACTGGTGAATAAAATAGAATCAGAGGCATGGAAAATGGAAGAGATCTACCAATCTCAGAGTGGAAGAAGGGATGGGGAGCGGGGAGAAATTAACCAAAGATCTTATATGCATATATGCATTACCTATGGATATAGACAATAGAGTGGTGAAGTCCTGGAGCAGGGCAGCAACGGGGTAAAAGGGGGCAATGGAGGAAAATAGGGGGAACATCTGCAGTATTCTCAACAATAAAGATTTAATTAAAAATAAAGTAATAAAAGAGCAAATAAAGAAATTTCTAGAGAGAAAAAGGATAGGATGAGTGGCATAAACACAAATGTACAGATTAATGGAATAAAATGGACAGTCCAGAAAAAAAACAAACACCTATTTCTTTAAAAAACAAGAATGAGAAGACAGTCGGATAATAAAGCACAGTATTTAGTGCTAGGACAATTGATTATCCAGATGCAAAAGAATGATGTCAAATCTCTTTCCCACTGCATACACAAAAAAATGAAGTCAAAATGAATCAGAGACCTAAATATAAGGGCTAAAACTATAAAACTCTTAGAAGGGAATACAAGAGTTGTCTTCATATCCTTGTCAGATAATGCTTTCTTAAAAAAAAAAAGCAACAAAGAAAAAATAAACTGAATTTCATTAAAGTTAAAATATTTTGTTGCAAATAATACAATCAGGTAAAGATGGGCTTTCTCCACCATTAAGGTCTGTGCACTTGGTTCTCCTTCTCCATGTCTTCCCACAAGACTTTCAGAATCAAGAGGTTCCTCGCCAAGAAACAAAAGCAGAAATGGCCTATTCCTCAATGGATTGGGTGAAAACTGGTAATAAAATCAGATATAGAGAAACCAAGATGGCGGCATAAGTAAACACCTAAACTGCTGCCTTGCACAACAATATCAAAACTACAACTAAAAGACAAAACAGACACCATCCAGAACCACAGGAAAGCTGGCTGAGTGGAAATTCTGTAACGAGAAGGAAAGAGGAAAACACATTGAGACTCACGAGAGCTGCAAAAGGCTGAGGTACAGTCTCATAGGGTGTCTCCAGCATAGTTCTCCCAGCATAGACACGGCTGATCCTCATAGCCAATCGGCCTGGAGGTCAATTCCTTCCAGTGATTCCAACAACCCTCAAGACTTAACTACATCAAGACTGTGCACACAGTCCACAAAGGGGTGCAACAAAAGTGTCCACCTCAGGGGAGGCTGAGCCACTGAGTACAATAGGACACCTACCACACAAAGCTATTCTACCAACTTAGGGAAGCAGCGAAAATGTGGAGACAAAGAAACAAATCACAAATGAAAGAAATAGAGGAAAGCAACCAACTGGATATAGAGTTCAAAATCACAGTTATAAGGTTTTTCAAGAATTTCCTAGAAAATGCAAATAAATTTAACAAGACTCAAGGATATGAAAAAGGACCAAATAGAAATTAAACATACATTGACTGAAATAGAAAATATTATACAGAGACCTAACAGCAGATTAAAGAAACACTAGAATTAACTCAAAGATCTGAAATACAAAGAAGCAAAAAAAAAAAAAAAAAAAAAAAACACTGAACCAGAAAGGCAAAACAAAAAAAAGAGATTCCAAAAATTTGAAGACAGTGTAAGGAGTCTCTGGGATAACCTCAAGCATACCAACATCCGAATTATGGGGGTACCAGAAGAAGAGAAACAGCGAGATACTGAAAACCTATTTGAAGAAATAATGACTGAAAACTGCCCCCACCTGGTGAAAGAAATAGACTTACAAGTCCAGAAAGGACACAGAACACCAAATAAAAGGAATCCAAAGAAGACCACACCAAGACACATCATAATTAAAATGCCAACAGTAAAAGACAACAAGAGAATATTAAAAGCAGCAAGAGAAAAGCAGTTAGTAACCTACAAGGGAGCACCCATAGGATTGTCAGCTGATTTCTCAACAGAAACTATGCAGGCCAGATTGGAGTAGCAAGAAATATTCAAAGTAATGAATAGCAAGAACCTACAACCAAGACTACTCTACCCAGCAAAGCTATCATTCAGAATTGAAGGTCAGATAAAAAGCTTCACAGATAAGAAAAAGCTAAAGGAGTTCATCAACACCAAACCAAAGTTATATGAAATGCTGAAAGGTATTCTGTAAAAAAAGAAGAAAAGGTAAAGATAAAAATTATGAACAACAAATATATATCTATCAACAAGTGAATCTAAAAATCAAGTGAATAAAAAAATCTGATGAACAGAATAAACTGGTGAATATAACAGAATCAGGGATATTGAAAGTGAATGGACTGACAATTCTCAGGGGGGAAAGGTGTGTGGGAAGAGACTGGACAAAAAATTGTACACATATGGATGAGGACAGTGGGGAGGAGGGGGTAAGGGAGGGGGGAGTAGGAACCGGGCAGAGAGGAGCTATGGGGGGGGGAAAAAGAGAAACAATTGTAATAATCTGAACAATAAAGATTTATTAAATTAAAAAAAAAAATCAGGTACAACTCCAAGAGGAGACACTACGGAAGAATCTAACTGGGTCTATAAGGAAACACATGAGAGATGGCTCACATATTTATACTGAATCCAAGTTCCTTGCATATTTAAATGATAGAAAAGATCGCAACTGTCTGGACAGTTGGGCATTTGAACTGGGAAATTATTGGTCACATGATTTTTCTATGTAAATTTTTCCCCCTGTAGATTGGCTCAGTAATAAATGAGACCTTAAAAAAAAAAAAAAAAGATGGTATCTTTTCAAAGACAATCCCAAAATAGGAGAAAATATTTGCAATAGGGTCTTTTATCAAGACTATGTAAAGAACACTTGCAACCTAATAAAAAGATAACCCAATTTTTAAAATAGACATAGAATCTAAATAAACATTTCTCTCAAGATATGCAAAGCACATGAAAAAGATGAACAACATCAGAGAAATGTAAATCAAATCATATCAAGACAGCACTTTATACTCATTAAAATGGCTATATCAAAAGACAGACAAAACAAACGCGGGATGTAGATTAATTGCAAACTTCCTACCTCGTTGGTGGGAATGTAAAACGATGTGGCCACTGTGAAACACAGTTTGGCAGTTTCTCAAAATGGTAATGAATTACCCTTATGACCAGTAATTCCAGAAGGTGAGAGAGATAGAAACATCAATGATGAGACTCACTGATTGGCTGCCTTCTGCATACCCTCTATTGGGGAGTGAGCCTGCAGCTGGGTATGTGCCCTTGACTGGAATTGAACCTGGAACCCTTTAGACCACAGGCCGATGCTCTGTCCACTAAGCCAGTGGCTGGCAAACTTATTAGTCAACAGAGCCAAATATCAACAGTGCAAAGATTGAAATTTCTTTTGAGAGCCAAATTTTTTAAACTTAAAACTTTTTCTAACACCATTTCTTCAAAATAGACTTGCCCAGGCCATGGTACTTTGCGGAAGAGCCACACTCAAGAGGCCGAAGAGCCGCATATGGCTCGCGAGCCACAGTTTGCCAACCACAGCACTAAACCAAACCAGCTAGGGCTATGACTGCTTCTATATGAAATGCTAAGACTAGACAAATAGAAACAGAAAGTAGTGGGCTGGGGCGCGTGTGTACGTGCGTGTGTGTGTGTGTGTGTGTGTGTGTAGGAATGGGAGTGACTGCCAGTAAGTATGGAGTTTTTTTCTGGAGTGATCAATGTTCTAAAATTAGTATGTGGTGATTGATGGTTGCATATTTACACCATGAAAATAAAACTCTGAGTTGTATATTTCAAATAGGTAAATTGTAATGGTATGCAAATTAAATTTCACTAAAGCTATTAAAAAATTCTTAGCCCCCTATTATTTGTGATATACCCTGATATTTTCTATTTTGTTTCATTTAAAAATAAAACATTATTTGGGAGCTCCTAAATTCATTCTACAACCATTAATGAGACATGACTGGCAATTTGAAAAATTGCCATAGAGTCCTCTAGTTCAATCGATGCTCAGCATCTTCTATTATCAGGAACAATCATATCACACCTCACATCCCAGAAAAAGTCCAACTCTTCCTGGTAATCTATCATTCTTTCAGTTCTCATTGCCACACTGCTATGTATGTCCTTCATTTTACTTAAGTCCTTATCCCTCCCCTCCCAAGTTCTTTATTGGGCTTTCTAAAATTCCTAATTGTGATCAGCAAACTTAACTGATTACGTTACCTTTATTGTTCTCCTAATCATCTACCCTCCTGCCAGTTCTCCCTCACTGAGTAAAAATGTTAAATGGTTCACAGTAGTATGTACCCTTAGTTCCCTCACCATTCGTGCATAATGCCTGACTCCTTTAATGCTTAAGCCTCATTAATTCATTGACCTCCACATTTTCCTAGGCTTTCTCCTCAATTCCACCTCAGCAGCCCATTCCCAAAGCCATCCTGGGTATTACCAACACCAAAAACTATTACACTTGTCAAATCTCTATTTTAAGTATTCCACTCTGACCACCATCTTCAATTCTAACTTCATCCTACCCAATCCCCTACAATTTTAATTAAAATTCCCAATGCATTGATGTTAACACTTCCTTACTATTCATCTTCACTTCACCTACTTTCTTATCAATATCACCATTCCTCAAAGCATTTCCTTTAAAAAACCCTCATTTCCCTGCCCCCTTTCCTTCTTTTATAGTGACTTAATTTTATGTGTCAATTTGGTTAGGCTGTAGTCCTGTTATTAAACCAAACACTAGTTTAAGTGTTACTGTGAGTGTTGTATAGTTAGAGTTAACATCCATAATCAGTTGACTCTCAGGAAGATTATCCTCAACAATGTGGGTGAGCCTCATACATTCAGTTGAAAGGTCTCAAGAGCAAACCTGAGGTATCCCTAAGAGAAAATTCTGCTTCAAGACTGCAGCATCAGCTCTTACCCAAGTTCCTGCAAGTCTGCCTTACAGATTTCTGACTTGTCAGCCTCCATAATTGTGTACCCAAACTCCTTGAAATTTCCTTATATATACAATACATTACAAATATATTTCCTCCTGATGCTATTTCTCTGGAAAACTCCAACTGGTACACCTGGCAAAACTTCACACCAGAGGAATCCAACCATCTGTCTTATCTGTGCATATATCTAACCAGTTCAATAATACTAGGAAAAAGAAAATCACAAAAGCAGGCTGATACCACTTTAAATTCAAGATTTCAAACCCCAAATTAACAATCAATATTCTTAGCAAACTTCTTCAAACTTCCCATACTCCCAAGCCCTCTGCCCAAACCAATATCAAACTTCACTGAGAAAACAGAAACTACACGATGAAAGCCAGGACAAGCTTTCATCGTACCACCACCACACTTCCTTGCAAGCGCACACACCTCCTCACCGTTCCCTCCTGCTCAATGTAAGACACCACTCTAGCAAAGGCCTATCTCTCTACTTGTGCTCTCCATCTCCTTTCCCACATATTCATTTTTTCACTGGCTAGATGCCACATGCTCCTTTATCTACCAACTCATTCTCTGTTCCATTCACAGCTAATCTTTAAAAAGTTGTCTACATACACTGTCTCTGGATTTGCTCATTTCCCATTCCCTTAAAAACATATTTTTCATTCATTGTTTCTTACCTGACTTCAATTTGGCTCCTTTTACTTCACTTTAATAAAACTCATGAAGATCACCAACAATTTCCCACATAATCTCTCTGTACCTGCTTCCTTATCTATAAAAATTGGAGCAACAGCCCAATAGTACCTATCTCATAATGTTGTGTGATGTTTAAATAATTTAATATGTGAAGCACCACAGCAGTGCCTTAGCATATGATAAGCAATGAATAAGCATTAGCTATTATATTATTAGGATACTAGAGGCCCGGTGCATGAAATTCATGCATAGGGGGGTGAGAGGTGGGGAGAAGGGTAGGATGTGTGTGTGTGTGTGTCCCTCAACCCAGCCTACACCCTCTCCAATCTGGGACCCCTCAAGGGATGTTAGACTGCCTGTTCAGGCCCAATCTCAGTAGGATTAGGCCTAAACAGGCAGTCAGACATCCGTCTCACAATCCAGGACTGCTGGTTCCCAACTGCTCGCCTGCCTGCCTTCCTAATTGCCCCTAACCATTTCTGCCTGCCAGCCTGATCACCTCCTAACCACTCCCCTGCCAACCTGATTGATGCCTAACTGCTCCCCTCACAGCCTGATTGCCCCTAACTGCCCTCCCTTGCAGGCCCAGTCACCCCCAACTTCCCTCCTCTTCCAGCCTAGTCACCCCTAACTGCCCTCCCCTGTGGGTTTGATCACCCCCAACTATCCTCCCTTGCAGGCCTGGTCCTTCCCAACTGCCCTCCCCTGCAGGCCTGATCCCTCCCAACTGCCCTCCTCTACTGGCCATCTTGTAGCAGCCATCTTGTGTGTTGCAGTCACAGTAAATTTGCATATTACTCTTTTATTAGATAGGATAGAGGCGTGGTGCATGGGTGGGGCCAGCTGGTTTGCCCTGAAAGGTATCTTGGATCAGAGTGGGGATTCCCTTGGGGCATGGGGCAGCCTGGGCAAAGGGCCTGTGGTGGTTTGCAGGCCAGCCATGCCCCCCAGCAACCCAAGCAGAGGCCCTGGTATCTGGGATTTATCTATCTTCTAAAATTGAAACTTTGTAGCCTTGAGCAGAGACCTGGGCCAGCCAGGGTATGCAGGAAGCTTGGCTTCCTCCATTGCCAGGGAAGCCCAAGCTGCCTGCTCACTCCAGGGCCATAGCCATCTTGGTTGGGTTAATTTGCATTCTTGCTCCTGATTGGCTGGTGGGCGTGGCTTGTGTCAGTACCATTTTAAATTGAAGTGGTCAATTGGGATATTACTCTTTTATTAGATAGGATTCTGGATTCTTGTTTCCCCTTTGTTCTGGTTTTTCTAGCTTATTTGGCAGTGAGTGAGTCCTTGAATAGTAAACTACCTCAGATTTTGGGGGTAGGGCAAAGATAAGCAAAAAAAATAAACTATGACATATTCAGTAAACAATGAGATCCTTATTACATTTAACCAAGTATTTTCAATCAGCTACAGCATAATTTCAGAAGGATGATCTACCTCAAACCTAAAACTCAAACCAAACTGCCCCCTCCACTCACTCATTCACCCTTTTGCTTTACTGACTTGCAGGTTTTTGCCAATATCATTTTTCTAAGCATAAGCCTTTCCTGTCCAAATTCACTCGCTTTTCACTTCTACACAGTTTGACACTCTACCTTAATTACATACTTCTGGGAAACAGACTAAGTTATATTTCTGGGAATTGCCTCTGGGTGTTACGCACATAGAAACCAATTTATATGCATTACTAAATAAGAGACAAGTAAGTCAATAATTCTACATTTGCTGTCAAAAGATCACTAAGTTGTCTACTTAACATTTTGAAAACTAAAATTCATGTTTATTCACATCAATATTACAGAGAAAACTTGACACTACTTGAATTATTCCCATAATCCCTCCTCAATTTCACCTGTTATTCAGATTCTTTAAATAGTCAGCAGGTACACAATTTCGTGCACAGGGCCTCTAGTATCCTAATAATATAATAGCTAATGCTTATTCTTGCTTTACATGCTGTGCAGGAAAGCAACAATGTTTTAAAAACCACTGCTGCTAGTGCAATATGAGAAAAAAAACTAAAAATTGGGAGAGAAAGGTAAAAACTAAAGTAACTTGGGCAAAGGAAATAAAAAATAAACAAAAGAGAACACATCAAACTAAAAAGTTTTTGCACAGCAAAGAAAACCATCAACAAAATGAAAAGACAACCCCAAGGAATGGGAGAATATATTCACCACAGATACAACTGATAAGGGGTTAATATCCAAAATTCATAAAAAACACACAACTCAACACCAAAATAACCCACAATAAATTAAAAAATTGGGCAAAGGACCTCAATAGACACTTCTCCAATGAGGATATAAAGATGATCAATAGACATATGAAAAGATGTCAAAGTCACTATTTGTCAGACATGTGCCAATTAAAACCACAATGAGATATCACCTCACACCTGTCAGAATAAATCATCAATAAATCAACATACAACAAATGTTGGTGAGGATGTGGAGAAAAGTGAACCCTTCTGTACTGTTAATGGGAATGCAGACTGGTGCAGCCACTATGGAAAACAGTATGGAGTTTTCTCAAAAAATTAAAAATGGAACTGCCTTATGACTCAGTGACTCCACTTCTGGGTATACATAAAAAAAAACCCAAAACACTAATTAGAAAGAATATATACACCCCTATGTTTACTGCAGCATTATTTACAATAGCCAAGATTTGGAAGTAACCCAAGTGTCCATCATTAGATGAGTAGATAAAAAAAGCTGTGGTACATTTACACAATAGAATATTATTCAGCCATAAAAAAGAATGAAATCTTACCATCTGCAACAGTTTGGTTAGACCTAGGGTATAGTATGCTAAGTGAAATAAGTCAGTCAGAGAAAGACAAATACCATATTATTTCACTTATATGTGGAATCTAAAGAACAATATAAATGAACGAACAAAACAGAAACAGACTCATAGATACAGAGAACCAATTGATGGTTGTCAGAAAGGAGAGGGATTGGGGACTAGGTGAAAGGATTAGAAGTATAGATTAGTAGTTACAAAACAGTCATGGGATATAAAGTACAACATAGAAAATACAGTCAATAATATTGTCATAACTATGTATTGTGTCAGATGGATACTGGAAATATTGGGGGAAAACTTCGTAAAGTATTTCAGTGTCTAACCCAGTGGTCGGCAAACCGTGGCTCGCAAGCCACAAATGGCTCTTTGCCCCTTGAGTGTGGTTCTTCTACAAAATACCAGGGCCTGGGCGAGTCTATTTTGAAGAAGTGATATTAGAAGTTTAAATTTAAAAAATTTGGCTCTCAAAAGAAATTTCAATCATTGTACTGTTGATATTTGGCTCTGTTAACTAATGAATTTGCCGATCACTAGTCTAACCACTATACTACAGACTTGAAACTAACACAAAATAATATTGAATGTAAACTGTAATTGAAAAAAATATTTCAAAAATAAATAAAATATTTTAAGCAGGAAAATAAATTAAAATAATAGGATGGCATAATTTATACCTGAAAAAAATTCCATTACAGAGCTATCATATTAGTAAACCACAATAGAATTTAAAAAGTGGATTTCATATACTGGTACAAATGTTAATTAATATGTAAAGTAAAAAGATTTCTTAGCTACCACCAGGGAGAAAATAAATATAAAATCATCAAGAAAAATAAGTAACAAAAACTCAAATATATAAAAAGTTAATGGCAAAAACCGTAAAAATGCTACTAGGAACCCAAAAAGACACTTGACTAAATAAAAAGGTAAAGTTTTCCATACTCTTGGATAGAAAGACACAATACTATAGCTATCAATTATCCTATAAATTCAAAGTAAATCTTAATGGCAAACTGAATCTATGTGATATAAGTTAATCAGGTGGGGGATGGAGAGGAGATAATAACTTGAAAAGGGTACAAGAAAACTTTCTGGGTGATGGTAATGTTCTAGATGTTATCTGGGTATTACACAAGGGTTGTATAGGCAAACTTTCATTGCACTGTAAATTTAAGGTTTGTGCATCTTACTGTACATAAAATTTACCTCAAAAAATTAAATGATACTAGACTAGATGGAATGATCTAAAAGTTCCCATAAATAAAAAAGTTAAAAGCCAGAAAAGATTCTGAAAAAGAAGAGAATTAGCCCTGATAGAAATACAGTATAAAATACAATAATTAAAACACGATAGTTTGGTTCCCAAGTGGACAGAGGAATCAATGGACCAAAAATGGTGCCAAATAAACATGCAATTCATTAAAACAGAAAGGAAAGGTGCATTTCCAATTGTTAAGACAGAAATGGATTATTCAGTAAATAACGTTGGACAATTAGTTGGTCCTCCAGAGAAAAAAACTAAGGTTGGATTCATTCTTTATATTTTACACCAGAATACTGTAAATTCCAAATAAGTAAAAGAATTAAAAATACAAAAAGAGAGAAGAAACCATCAAAGTATTAGACAAATAACATTTGAGAATTCTTATATAATCTTGAATTAAGAAAAGACTTTCTGATCATGTCATGTAATTTTAGAAGTCAGTAAAGATTGGTAAGTTTCACTACTGAAAAAAAATCAGCATGACAAAACCATGATAAACAAAATTAAAAAGCAAACAGTCAATTGGGAAAAATATTTCCAACAATAGCATAGAGCTATTTTCCCTAATATAAAAATAAATCCTACAAATACAAGAAAGAGTAACAAAGAGATAGAAAACCAGATAAGCATATGAAGAATTCACAATAAAGACAAAGAGCCCTTAAAAGACAAAAGATGTTTAATCTCATAATGGTGATGAGGAAAAAAGCAGGTACCCTCACACAGCACAGGCAAAAGTAAGCTGGAACAGCATCTACTTGTGGCACCTTGGCCATATCTATCGAAATTATCAATACACATACATAGCAATTCCATTTCTGAGAACCTATCCTATACATTTCTATACAACTGTGAAATCAAGTATGTGCAGCGGCCATAGCTTTTGACAACAAAAAACTAAAAGCAATCTAAATGCACATAAAAAGAGGCTAGTTAAATAAATGTCACACCTCCATAATGGTACGTATTACAGACTGAATTATTGCGTCTTCTCAAAATTCATATATTGAAGCCTTAAGGCCTGGTAGTTAGAAGTGGGTTTTGGGAAATAATTATGGGGCCCATGATGAGATTAGTGTCATGAATAGGGCAAGAGAGAGGAGAGCACTCTCTCCACAGAACACAGTAAGAAGGTGACTTCTGCAAGCCAGGAAGAGTCTCACCAGGAATAAAATCTCTAGGCATCTGGATCTTGGACTTTCCATCCTCTAGAAGTGTGAGACATAAATGTCTATTGTTTAAAACCCAATCTATGGTATTTTGTTTCAGCAGCACAAGCTTACTAAGACAAATGGTATGACATGAAGGTGCTAAAAAAAAAAAAAGCATGCTATTTCTGTATTGATATAATTAATGTAAAATCATCTCTAAGCTATAGTGTTAACCTAACAACAAAGGTAAAGGGTAATGTGCATAGTATACAAGGTTTTTAATCTCACTCATAAATTAAAAAGGCAGGGCAGCCTGCAGAGGACATACACTCTACACTATATACTATGTAAGACACATAATCCTTCACTGGCAATCTGAACTCCATAAACCTCTAAAAAGCAATTAAAAAAAAAAAAGTGCAGTACAAACCTATTTGGTGTCAAAACCTGAGGGGAAAAAAAACTCCATGTAACTGTTCATAATCTTTATTTAACCTACTTATTTACTACTTATGCTTTTAATATAGAAATATTCATGTGTTTGATTATGGGATGCTAACCCACTTCCTGCTAGGGATTTTGGATGATATAGTAGAAGCACTTATATTACCTTTCTACAGTCACCCGCCCCTCTCTCCTACAAAAAACAAAAACTCGCCAAGACCGATGTGGCTCAGTGGATAGAGCGTCGGCCTGCATACTAAAGGGTCCCAGGTTCGATTCCGGTCAAAGGCATGTACCTTGGTTGCGGGCACATGTCCAGTAGGGGGCGTGCAGGAGGCAGCTGATCCATGTTTCTCTCTCATTGATGTCTCTAGCTCTCTATCCCTCTCCCTTCCTCTCTGTAAAAACTCAATAAAATATATTAAAAAAAAAAAAAAAAAACTCAATTCTGAAATACAACTGGACCAAAGGTCTAGGCAAGTAATTATCTATTTATTTCCACAGACATAAACCATCTTTGGAAGGACTCATAGAAGCTTAGCATATTTCCATGCAGAGGAACTGGGTGGCTGCACAAAGTGGAAGGGAAACTTTTTAGTGTTTATCATTTCAAATCTTTAACATTTTGAGTCAAAGAGAATACACTAGTCAAATGATAAATAAAATGTAAGTAAAATAGAATCACTAAAACTCTCTCTCAACAGTAACAGACAAACCCAGTTTTTTATTTTTTTGTTCCTGTTTGTTGGGGCCATAAAGTAACCCTTTCTCAAGTTACAGGAAAATCTATATACAAGGATGGCTTTCCTTTATATCAGCATTGACCTGAATGGTGTTTGAGCAAGTCAGGGAATGAGTCTCCACTCCCATTAACAGCTTTTAGGAAATAGCAACATCAATGTTTTTGATGCCTTGTGACAAGCAAAGCAGGTGGGCTGGGCTGTTTCTCTTAGCATCCCCAGAAATACAGGGGCTTGGGTTGGTCAGTAACAGGAAGCAGTAAAGCCCACTTTTCTCAACATAAGAAAAAGGCTTAAAAAGTGCTATTAGCACAGATAAAGTCTTGTGTGTACAGAGCTTCAATACTGAAGTGTGAGGACTTGTTAGTACTTGAAAAGCATCTTTTCTACTATGTGCTTTTCATACACTTATTTTGATACCCTGTTGCATTCCAAGATAGATTTGAGGTGACCATAAGGTTTGTCTTTTCTTACTATTTAGATTTTGAGTAATCTGTACCAAACTCTCAACTTTAACTAGAAATTAGGAGAGAATACATTGTTTTTTTGTGGTTTATCTAGTGAGTATATTTCAAAAAGGGAAGCTGTTTTTTTTTTCCCTTAGTGCCCCCAGAAGTATGTTGGGGCTTGGGCCTCTCAGCAATCAGAAAGGCATAGTTTGATGTCCCCAAATGCTCCAAAGTCCAGCTATCAGTCCTGATGACTAAAGAAATTCCTAACGAAATAACCTCAGAATATTTGGTTCCTTTTGTTAGAACATAAAGGCACTTAATGTTTGTCCTTGCCTCTCATCAAGTTACACTCACTGGAAGTCGAGACTGACTGGCCCTCACATCACTTAATACTTGTTCATACTTATTCTCAATAAGTATTTCCTATGCAAAGCCAACATCATTTCATAGTTGTTAACTCAAGGAGGAGCAAGAAATTTGACGTTATCACTGTAACAATAGAAACACCACACGAAAAACGTAAAAAAAACAGAAAAGATATTTCTAGATGTTACTTATAAATAACTTCCCTCACTTCTCTAGACCTCTAGAAAATGCTTAATTAATTGCTGGGGTTATAAAGTCTCTGAAAAATTTGCAATCTTCACATAGAACCAAAGATCCCAATAAGATTAATTTTAAAAGATGAAACAGCATTCTATTTTCTTCAAATGTGGGCACGTGACAAAGCTATTCCAGCTCCTGGATTTCCATTCTTTTAGATAGCTACCAAAATAAACTGAGGAAAGCTCAAGCAATTCTCTGCAGTAGGGAAAAGTCAAGTGGCAAAACAATTTTGTAACAGAGAATGTGGCAAAAAAAAAAAAAATTCCCTTTTAATATATGCTTTTGGAATATTTCCAATTTTTCAGGCAGAGAGGATTCAGTTAATTTAGATAAGATAATCAAATTTAAATAAACTCAGAGATGCACAAGAAAACAACTGTGAATGTATCCTGTACATAAAATTGGTTTTAAATTTACTTGGCATTTTGCATTTGTTCCAAGTTAAAAATAATAAGTGATAACAATAGTTAAATTTCCTGAATACTTACAACTTGTGTTCCAGGCATTGTACATGCAGTACCTTATTCAAACCCTAAAGCCCTGTGAGATTATGTGCTATTATTATTCTCATTTGACAGATAATAAAACAGGTTAAAAGATGTTACATAACCTAAACTAGTTTATGTATGTTATGTAGTTAGAATCCTAGCATAGATTGGAATTCAGGGCTGACCCTAAAGCCCATGCTAGCAACCACTATTAAGTTTAGGCTCCTTAATTTTCTACAGAATGGGCAGATTTTAACCAAAGAGTAATTGGATTCATAAACATATATTTGTGTATATTTGCTAAATTGTGATATAACCCATCACTTTGAAAAAGAATGGCAGCTAATGATTTTTGGAAAAGGCCTTATCACATTCACCTATGATTTTAAAAACTGAATTTCAATGAGATTTGGCCTGCCCAGAAATGTGCAGTAGTTTGTTTGGGGGAAGACCTCTCATAAAGCTTTTCAAAGAACATGTATTCATTGTTTAGCCATGCCTAAGTTTCATCCCTGATCAGAAGCTTCTTGAGGCTACTAAATTCATTTTCACATCTTCCATTAATAAGTCTCTGAGAACAATCTTGTTAGTGAAAGGCTTAAAATGTGTCCTTGAAAGAATTCCTAGCTTACACTGAAGCATTCGATTTGTTTTATAAGTATGAATATTACAGAAAATATCTGACTCAACAATTTACTCTGCTTCTGAAAATTACAAAAAGTCTAACTTTTTCACTGCTGTTCTTGAGAAGAGATTCTGATTATCACCTAAATAAGGCTCTTTTTGTTCCAGTATGTTTTCTGAAGAACCACCTATCTGGAGAACAATCTTTCTATTAAAAAAAAGAATAAAAGTTCCAACAGCCTCAGTTAGAGTTCTAAATCCAAAAAGGCTAACAATTTGTCTAAAGCTCAAGACTTGTTGATGACAAAGTCCTGATGACAGAACTGAGAAGTGAACCTAGATCTGATTCCACCTACCACCCTGAATGATAGAGGGCTTGTATTTTAATACTAGAGGCCCAGTGCACAAAATTCATGCGGGGGGGGGGGGGGGGAGGGGGATGTCTGGAATCCCTCAGGACATGTCCCTCTCACAATCCGGGACCACTGGCTCCCTTGCCAGCCTGATTGATGCCTGTTCCCCTGCAGACCTGATCGCCCCCAACTGCCCTCCCCTGCTGACTGAATCACCAACAACTGCCCTCCCCTTATGCGACCCACCTCCTCCACTGGGACTGGCCTCCTCCCTGCCATGTGGAGCCACAGGACCCCCAGGCCTCACTGTGCAAAGCGGCCACCGGGCCTTACCCCCACTGTGAGCATGGCCATTTTTGTGGCAGCCATCTTGTGATGATGTTGTGAGAGCACAATGACCACCCAGGCTTTTCTGTAATCTTTTCAGTAGTCAAGTCTGGTGACTCAGATCTCATTTCTGAAATCAAAGTTCAAATCAATCTGAATAAGAATAAGAAGACAAAGTTTCTAAATGTTCAAGTAAAGAGACCATAACAGACAATAAGCATCACAGCTCACTGAAATAGGCCAATCACTCATACCTAAAGCTGTGTGACTGCACTACATAAATCAGAAAGGCCACTATCCATACCACTGACTTGACCTGAGCTGGCATCTTAATGTTAGATGTTATACTTCTAAAAGTGCCACTAAGCATTTCAACTTATCTACATGATTAAAATATGTTAAAACTCAATTGGGATAGTTTGTCTAGTAACTTAAATTACTTCAAGTTGTTTCAATGAGCATTTAGTATCTTTTACAAGGTTATTTCCTAATAGTGAAGATTCTAACCTTATTAATTTTGGTAGAATTTATTCTTAAACTAATTTCCTTTTCAAGTGGCCTTTCTCCCAGTATCTAAGTCTGCCAGGACACTTAAAGGGAGCCTTTTTTAAGCACACTAATGGAATAAACTTATTAACAGAATCAGTGCTATCCTTTCCTAGAAACATAATTTAAAGAGGAATATGAAGTGACTGACTGCTAGAGGGTATAGGGATTTCTTCTTGGAGTGATGACAATGTTGTGGAATTAGTGGTGATGCACACTCTAAAAGGGTAAGTTTTATGGTACACAAATTATATCTTAACAATGCCAAAAAACAAAAACAAAAACAAAAAAAATGGAAACCACCCCCAAATATGGTTTGACCACTACCTGACAGTGAGCTAGCGCCAAAGGCTTTGTATCAATAATCCTTACTAGATTCTGACATACCTTAACTAAAAATTTAGTACCTCAAGATTTTCATCCATTATTTTAATAAAGTATCATTTTCTTCTTTATTTGTACTCTACATCAGATAATAAGCTCACCCCAATTCTTTCACATCTAAAACAAATGCTAAAATTTATTACACAGTGACTGCAAATAAAATGTAACTTGGACAAATTGATATTATTTTGACTTTGAGGTCCACTGGCTTCACCAACAGTATTAGTAACAGAATTTAATATTAAACATTTCTAAAATATTGTTGGAAATTATACATCTTGTTTCCTTTGTTCCACCTTTTACACTTAAGGGAGTCATTGGAAACTTTTCACAAAAGAATAATTAAAATCACTTTAGACGCCCTCTTGAAATATTACTCTGTGTGTGTGTGTGTGTGTGTGTGTGTGTGTGTAAGAGCCAGAGAGAAAAAGAAAATACACAGATATACAAAGACATACATTTTAGACAAGGTTTTATTTTAGGATAGTAAATGGTTTAAAAGTAACAAAAACATAACTGATAGTGAAGTAATTCAAAAGCCACTACTGCCATTACAGATAATATATGTGAACTGATCATTTACTCATTTGAAGGTGACAGGTTGCATGAGGCTTCTAAAACTTTACAGAGAACTTTTTTTTTTTAAGGCTTATTTTAAAAACCATCAATTGTAAAGAGCTTTGCACCACTGACTTTTTCTGGACACTTGCTACTATCCCAGGCCAAATGCTGGAGTCACAAATGCAAGAAGCTGTCCTCTTTAAAGTCCCACTTTGACTGCTTACTTTTGTCAGGCACAGAACCAAACTGTTCGCTTACAGCATCTGATCTCTTAGGCTTAATCCACTGCAGGAAAACCTGAGGTAAACATTACAAATGACTATAAGGCTATAACACTGAAAAGTAAAACTTGGAGATTAATAAAAGCTATTGTATACTTAGACACAATCTCACTCAACTTTCTAATATAACATTACACTGTAAGTCCCAGATCTACTACTAAAAAAAAAGTAAAATGACCCAGAGTGAAACTTTATCTTAACACACATTACTTATACAGTGCAGACAAAAGTAGTTTTACAGTTGTGTGTATGGGAAATAATAAATAATAATACAAGAATAAACTGTTTCACATACAACTGGGGTGACAGAAGTGGGGTGGGAAGATCATTGAATTTCAAAGGTAAAAATAGTAACAACCCTGTAAAATGACCTTATTTAAAGGTACATCTATTGTGTAAATGTACCATTCATCTACTGATGGGTACTTGGGCTGTTTCCAAATCCTGGCTATCGTAAATAATGCTGCAATGAACACTAAGTGCTTATATTCGTTTGAATTAAATGGAATATTACTTGCCCATAAAAAAAGAAAATCTTACCTTTTGTGACAACATGGATGGACCTGGAGAATATTATGCTAAGTGAAAAAAGCTAATCAGAGGAAGACAAGTATCACATGATTTCACTCATATGTGGAATCTAATTAACTAAACAAACTAATAAACAAAACAGTTCCAGAGATATAGCTCCAGAAAATAGATTGACAGCTGTCAGAGGGAGGGATAGTGGGGTTGGATAAAAATGGTGAAAGGAATAAGCAAAAAACAAAAACTCAGACACAGACAACAGTATGGTGATTATCAGAGAAAAAGGGGGGTGGGGGAAGTGGAAGAGGATAAAGAGGAGATAAATGGTGATGTAAGGAAACCAGACTTGGTTACCATACAATAGAATAAGCAGATGATATATTATAGAATTATACACCTGGAACCTACATAGTTTTATTAACCAATCTCACCCTAATTCAAATTTTTAAAAAGGCACATCTGTTCTATTTTAAAGCAACCTTGCCAATTAAAGGATATTTCTCTTTACCCTTGAACCCTGGTGAATCCTGAGAAAAGAAAAGACACCCACCAAGAAGGTATCCTGGTGGCTAATTGGGCTCAAATAATAAAAATAGAAGCCTCCCGCCAACTGCACTTTAGAGAGAGGCCCATACTGAACTGCCTGTCTACACTGTTTCTGCCATCTAACCCTTATAAAGGAGTTCCTGGATCCTATTCCAACCAATGGTACTGAGACTTTCCGCATCCTATAAGAGCTTCGAGCAGTTCCATTTTGACCTATCAGGACACTGCCTTTGGGGCGAAACTTCAAAGGTTCTGAGCCCTAATTTGCATAAGGACAGACCCATCAGGAACTAGGGGCAGGGATTTCTATATGAGCTAGCTCCCCTCTAGCTCACACTGACAATCTACAGTGAGCTGGAACTCTGAGTGGGGAGTGGAGCCCACCATGGTGTGGAGCAGCACAGGCCAGAGCAAAGCAGAGTGGCACAGGGGGCCCACCAGCACAGAGCAGTCCAGCTGGAAAGGGGCCTAGCCCTAGAACTGTCCCACAGCTGTGTGTTTTCACAGCCTGCTGTAGCACAATCAAGCTGCTTGCACTGAATAAACTTTCCTTCTTCACTGCACCCTAAACTGAGGATTCCTTGCTGTTGGTGTTTAAATTGGTGCCACCAATCAAGGTTGACACTCTCCATCAGAGTCCAGTACTGAACACTTGGTGAATGAATGAATGAAAGAAAGAAAGAAAGAAAGAAAGAAAGAAAGAAAGAAAGAAAGAAAGAAAGAAAGAAAGA
>JAAGEH010000021.1:8414763-8493713 GCA_011751065.1 Lasiurus cinereus
AGAAAGAAAGAAAGAAAGAAAGAAAGAAAGAAAGAAAGAAAGAAAGAGGCAGATATTCTAATTGCCAATAAGGTACTTGTTGGGACACAAGGGCTGACAGATCAGAATTCTACTGGAAAGATCACTGAATTTCAGAGGTAAAAATAGTAACATCTAGACATTATCTGGTGCTAAGCACTCAGCATGTAAACATCTGATGAGGAACTTTCAGAAATTAAAAAGTGTGAATCAAAGTAATTAAAAATGGACTTGGATTTACTACCTAAGGCTTGGGAACACGAGTGCAAGACAAAGAGATGGGAGGCTGGGGTGAAAAAGTCAAAAGGTCACCAGTGAGTGACCTCAAGAGAAATGCGCGCCATCCACGGAGGCTGCGCCGCGCTTGATGGACACCTCCGCCCCATCCAAGGCTGGCTTCCCCGCAGCCAGAGCTGACTGCCCCCCAGCCGTGCTCCACGCTGAGCTCGCCAGATCATTAACACAAAGAAACCACCGAGAAACAAAACACGATCCCTGGAGGGGGGCGGCGTTGGGACTGGCGGCCCGAGCGCTCTCTCCGCGGGTGCCCACCGCGAGGGTGGCAGCCTGGACGCGGCGGGGCCACCGAGGCGCCTCAGGCCCCATCTTCCTCAAAGTGTTTCAGAACTTGCCGCCTCTCCCTGCCCTTGCTCCATTTTCCCCTCTCGACGTGGACGTGAGACCCCCGCGAGGATGGAAGGGCGGAGCTGGGGCGGCAAAAGGAGGGCGATGGCCCGAGCAGAGCAGGGATCCCACAGCCACAAGCCACAGGCCAGCCCCCGCCTCCCAGGCCGCAATTGTTCCCGCGCGCCACGCGCCCCCCTCCACCGCGCGCTCCCGCGCCCACTCGCGGGAGGAGGTCTCGGCGGAGGAGAAGGCGGCGCGGCACAATAACATAAACACGGCGGGGCCGCCAGCCCCGGCCCTGCTGCTTCTCCCGCGCTTACCGAGCAGCACAGCGAAAGGCGACAGGGAAGACAGCCGGAGGGACAGGCGCTGTCCGGGCGGTCACCGTGGCCGTTAACCAGCGCTGTCCACAGCTCGGCTTCTGGGACCGCGTAGTCCGGCCTCGGTCGCTCCGCTGAGGAACAGGGACGAGGGCCGTCACCGCGCACGCCCGCGCACGTCATCGCGCAGGGCACCGCCCCTGCGTCTCACGAGCCGCCGGCGGGGCAGGGTGAGGCAGAGCGGGGCGGGGCAACCCTGGAGCCCGGATTGCGGGGGCGGGGCCCAGGCCGCGGGGTGGGGCCCTGGCTGCGGGGCGGGGCCTGCAGTTCTGGAATATGACTAATTAGGGGGCGGAAAGACGTGCGAGGTCGCCCGGGGGAGTGGCTGAAGGAGAATCTCTGGGAACCTTAGTGAGGGACGGAAGGGCAGGGGCGGGAGAGGGCAGGGAAGGGCGGAAGGCGGGGGCGGGAAGGGCAGGGCTCTGCTTGGGGCAAGTGGCGGTGCCAGGCCGCACAGCTCCAGCTCCTCGCCCGGGTTTGGAGGCTAGATGTGCTGAAGCCAAACCAACCCGAGGAGCAGGTGGACACTTGAGAGATGAGAGCTTATTACCTTGATTGACAATATGTTGCATTCTGAGGACACCGTCCCAGGCTCAGCAACCTGAAAACAAATAAATGTTCTCTTCAACCACTTGAAAAAGCTGCCTCCTGTTTTCCCAAAATCCACCTGCTACCACAGTCTATGCATTACCTTGTTTCTCTCTGGGCCCTCACAACGCATATATATAGAAATGACAAAGTGCCCAGCCCTTAAATATCCAACAGTGAGTGGAAATATGTCTAAATGACATACATCCATGCAATAGAATGAATTTTAGCAATGTAAATGCAAAGTGTTCGTGGAAATTCTTAACACAAGGAAATGTTCATAATATACCATTAATAAAAAGAAGCATACAATGATCCTACTTACAGTATATACTATATATGCATAGAAAAAACTTGTACGGAAATATGCCAAATTATTATAACAGTAGTTCATCATTAGACTGTGGAATGAAAGATAACTTGGTTATTTCTCTTTTATATTTAGGGTATTTTTTTCATCGTTTCCAAATGGAACATTTATGTTCATAATCAGAAAAAATCATGCTACTTTAATAGTGAATAAATAACAAGCAAATATTTGTTTAATGAAGGAGCGACCGAGGCCGGACTACGCGGTCCCAGTGAAATAGACTGTATTCCCTTGTCATGTTGGACTGGCCTGTTTCCAATGATTCTGAAGGGCAATATACATGTGAGCACTCATTCATTTATTCTCTCCCCATTTCCTCACTCCCTATCAGGCTTCTTTATGTCCTTCCTTTATTTCTCCAATAAATATCTATTGAATACCCATTCATTGCCAGGCACTGTACTAGCACTTACAACACAATGGACCTTACAGATTTAATCATTGTAATATGGAAATATTAACAGTAAGCAAATGCAAAATGATCAACGCATATAATACAAATTGTTATGGATATATAATATTACAAAATGAGTTGATAAAATTCATAAAGACAAGAAATTAATAATTAAGGAATTGCCTCTTGAGCTAAGAATAGATTTAATGAGGTAGAAATATTTCAGTAAGAGGTAAGTTGGTGTGCAGGGGTCCTGTGAAAACAGGGAGCAGACTGCGTTGGAGAAACTGAGGAAAGGTCAGTGCTGCTGGAAGAACAAGGAAGAAGGAGTTATTAGAATATGGGAAGACTGGAAAAGGACCAAATCTAGTGCAGCCATCTGCCCAGGTTGAACATCTTATCTTTGTCCCAAATGCAAAGGGAAGCCTCTGGCATGCTTCTGCAAAGAGGTGGCATGGTCAGAATGGCATTTGAGCCATCTACATGGCAGCTGGTAGAAGCTTGATGTGAGTGATGGTCATGGAATAGTAAGAAGAAGAATCTGAGGGACGTTTAGGAAATTCAGTGCACAGAACTTGCTGATAGACACCATGGACAGTGAAGCAGAGGGAGTCATCAGGAGAAAGCCATAGGTTCTTGCTTATGGGTAAGGATGGATGTCAGTGCCGGTTCACTGAGATGGAAAGAGGGCAGGGATTGAGGGAGAAAATCATGAGAGCAAGTAGTTTGAAGGCTTTTGATCTCCCCAAAAGAGATGTTAAGTTGGCAGTTGGGTAAACAAAGCTGAGCTCAGATAAGAGATGAATCCAACAGTGATGATTTGAAGGCTTGGGTAAGGAGGAGTTAGGCTAGGCCTGAGGGGGAGAGGATAGTGAGCAAGAAGAGAAGAAGGCTGGGAGTCAATCTTGAGGATTGGCATTGAATGGCCATGGAGAGGATGAGCTTGTGAAGGAGCTGCCAGGGACAGTAAAAGGAAAGAGGGAAACAAGAAGATAAGAGTGACCAATAGTATCAAATATAAGAGAAGTTTTGAAATCCTGGAGTGGATCAGAGTGGTGCAACCTCTTCCTGACCACTCCTCAGAGCCTGGGTTTAAGGGGCCTGCACCATCCCTTTCCTCCTCCCCCTAAACCAGCTTCAAAAAGACCCAAGGACCAGCTGTGCCCAAGACAACTCTTCTGGGACAGGAGTCAAATTAACCTGAATAGGAGATGAGAAAATGGAGGGTGAATATCAATGAGTCAGGTAGTAAATCAAGACACAAGCATACCCCTGGCCCAGTGGCTCAATTGTTTGCAGTGTTCTCCAGGACAGCAAAAGGTTGCAGGTTTGATTTCCTATCAGGGCACATACCTAGGATGGGGGTTTGATCCCCAGTTGGGGTCTGTATGGGAGGTAGCTGATAAATGTTTCTCTCACATAGATGTTTTTTTCTCTCTTCTAAAAATCAATAAAACCATATCCTTGGGTGAGGATTAAAGAAAAAACACAGCATGTTTTACATCTGATAGGAAGACTCGAATTAAAGGGAGAGGTAGAATAGAAGAAGCATGAGTGTAAGTTTCCTGGAAGCTCAGAAGATACACAGGAGGACATATTGGCAGGTACCTCCTACTTCCCACAAGATAATGTTAAAAATTTGGTGGTAACAAAAGACCTTTAATCTGAACATTTGTAAAGTGAGGGGTGTGGCAAAAAAGAGTTCCTAAATTTTAATGCTATTGACAGTCTTTCATTCAACACGGAGAGCTTCCGAGTTAGCCTCAGCCTACCATGTCAGCTTCCAATGATCTACATCTATATGTGTATATAGGTGCATGTGTGTGATTTCAGAAAACATTAACTAATTGTGATTGAATGTAATCATCGGTGATATTCTGGAAATTCAAAATGCTTTTTGTAACCTAGATGTGGCTCTGGGCCTCCTTCCTCCTTCTTAGGGCATAGTTCCTTGTTAACCTATTATGGTTTCTTGTGAACCTTTTGGGGGTGGACTCAGAAAAAGAGGAAGAGCTAAGGATTCAGGTTTATTTGATTCTTGTCCCAGAGGAGTTGTCTCTGGGTCCTTGGTCTTTCTGAGGCTGGGATGGGGGAAGGAGAAAAGGGGATGCTGCAGGCCCCTTAAACTCAGGCTCTGCTGGAGCCCTGAGGGGTAGACAAGAAGAGGTTGCACCACTCTAATCCACTCCAGAATTTCAAACCTCCTCTTTCTGGGGGTATGTGCACCTCCCCCTTCACCCTCCACTACTGCCTGCCCTACACACACACAGGCACTGCGAGCGTGGACACACACACACACACACACACACACACACACAATCAATGTTGAAATTTTATCTCGCTTTCTGGTTTCCTGACCTCACTCCAAAGGTGGAGAGTCAGGGAGAGGGGACTTACTAATGCCTGCAGAAGGGCCTGATCCACCTCCACCACCTCCTTACCTCCTTTTCCTTTAGACTGCCTTCCAAGCCACCCATTTGGTTTCCCAACTATGCCCTTGGATCAAGTCTATCTCATAGGAGGAGCAGGGTCAGTTCCTCAGTCAGTCACCTCTGACACTGAGATGCTCTTTGGGGCTTTTTCAAGGTAGAGCCTGCTGGCTCCAGAGGGGCAGCCCAGTCTCTGGTGCACGACTAGAGAAAACATGACTACTCATATTGCAAATTATCTTTCTATCTGCAAATAACTATGGCTTATTTTGTCAGGGGTAGTACAGGACCAAAAATGAACACAGTTCCTCAGTCACAACTTGAACAAAACAACTGGAGCTAGAAATGAGAGGTTCTCCGATTTGA
Organism: Lasiurus cinereus; assembly: GCA_011751065.1. Classification (NCBI taxonomy): domain Eukaryota; kingdom Metazoa; phylum Chordata; class Mammalia; order Chiroptera; family Vespertilionidae; genus Lasiurus; species Lasiurus cinereus. The sequence goes on from JAAGEH010000021.1 coordinate 8,419,936, forward strand.
ACTTACATGTTGTACCCCCTCTTTGCTTGGGCTTACTTTTCCCTTCACCCCTACATGCACAAGTGGCTTCCAGATGCACATAAGAGTGAGACACACTGGCTAGTCAAGTCTATAGATTGAATACACATGCATATTTTCATGGAAAAAGCAGTCAACATTTATTCCCCTAAAACAGTAGTCAGCAAACTGCAACTGGCGGGCCCCTTGAGTGTGGCTTTTCCACAAAATACCACAGTCTGGGCGAGTCTATTTTGAAGAAGTGGCATTAGAAGAAGTTTAAGTTTAAAAAATTTGGTTCTCAAAAGAAATTTCAATTGTTGTACTGTTGATATTTGGCTCTGCTGACTAATAAGTTTGCCAGCCACTACCCTAAAATGTCGGTTCTCAAACTGTGGTCCCTGAGCTCAGCAACATCACCACCAGATTATATGTTGGAGATGCACATTTTCAGACCCATTACAGACATGCCTTAGGAGAGAGGCCAGCCCTCTGTGTTTTGTTTTCCACTTTTTAAAATATATATTTGTTTAAGAGAGGAAGGGAGAGAGAGAAAGAGATATAGAAACATCAGTGATGAAAGAGAATCATTGAGGATGAAAAAATGGTGGTGGAATAGATGGACGTGTCCCAAGTCTTGTCCTGGAGCAGACAGAGGGAACAGCTGAGGGTTGCATGGGGAGTGTTTGTTGGTGAGTTAAGGGATAACTATATTCAAGGAGAAGGTGGGGGACTGCTGAACAGGGGTCTCCTGACCGGGCAGCCCTTCTGCTGCTGGGTTCCCTCCTGGAGCCGCCAGCTTGGACACAGAGAACACGCCATCTTGAAGGGGAAGGTGGATGTTATCGGAAGCCTGAGAATCTACAACTGCGGCACCAACCAAGCAGCTGCAAACCCAGAACACCGATCCCCAATAGGCACAAACACGTGGATTCAGAGGAGCTCTACACTCCCCCATGGAAAGAACAAATTTCGCCTGGGATGATGTGAGATCTTTGGTCCCGCAGGAAAGAGAAGCCCACACACTGTGAAAGCTGGAGGACCAAGGAAAGTCTGCACCTGGAGAGATCCATGGCTGTTGGGGCTGGCATGATCCGTTAATGTGGAAGGGGTCCTCAGAGCTGCTAACAGAGGAGATCTCTAGAATGCAACCCATTTTGATCTGACGCAGTGGGAGAGCCTGGGAGTTTTAAAAGTATGCCACTGCTTGGACATGAGGGAGGAGAGGAGTTCTCGGACTTGTGCTCTTTCCTCTTCAGATCCTTGCTTCTGATTGCTGAGCCCAATACATAGGATCACCCAGTTGGGGACACCTTAGGAGACTGCAGGGGAAAGTTGTTTTTCGGGAACCTGGAGATCAGAATGGGGAGTGACCATTGGAGAACCAGCTCTGTGGCAGCCCACTTTCACAAACTAGTATTGAGTGCTACAGGGAAAGCAGGATCTCAGCACAGGCTAAAGAGGACCTATAGCCTTGGAGGTCAATTCAGAAACACTGCCACCCAGGGGCTGAATCACAAATTGATTCTTGAGTAATCACAAATAAATAAAGAAATCAAGACACACCACCTCCTTAAAAATCAGGACTGGTTTACAACTCTGAGGAGCAGTGGGATCCAGGGAACTGCAATGCTGTCCTGGCTAGGAAACAGACACGCCAAACAGAACAACAGAGGAAGTAAATGACCTTCACTACTGCACATTCTATTTTTTTATTTTTATTTTTTCATCTTTTACTTAAGAAACTATTTTTTTTCTTTTTTCCTCACTTGATTTTACCTTTCTAATTATTACACTTTTATTTTCAATCAGTATTATTACTACTACTATTTTACCTTTTTATTAAAAAAAAGTGTCATTTCATTTGGAATTAGTGGTCTACATTCTATTTTCATCTCTCCTTTAGAATCATTTTACTGTATCTCAGTTCTACCTTTATGCCATCAATTTCTTCCTAACTTTTCTCCTTTTGTTGCCCTGTTTCTCTTACCATTTTCCTACTGTATATTTTCCCTATTTTTTTTTACCGTCTGTTAAAATTTCACCCTACTTATATATCTAAATCCCAATTCCCTGCTCCAAGTCCATACATATCTCTCTCTTCTCTGTCTTCACTTTCCAAAAATTGTTTTTCTCTCTGTCCTTTCGTTGGTGTTTGCTTGAATGTTGATTATATTGATTTTTTATGCTTTTTTGTGAGATTGTTTTGCTTATTCTTTTTGTTTGTAAATAAATGCAGGAGAGAGAGAACTACATAACCAGACACTGGAGAAGAGATACCATGGGGAGACAAAGAAACAGCCTGCATATGAAAGAAAAGCAGGCATCACCAGAAAAGGAAGTAAACAAAATGGAGGCAAGCAACCTGCCAGAGAAAGAATTCAGAGAAATGGTCATAAGGTGACTGAAAAGAATGGAAGACAAACTCAACAATATGAGTAAGAACCAAGAAGAAATGAAAAATGACATCACTGTTGTAAAGAACTCAATAGAAAGCATCAAGAGTAGGCTAGAAGAAGCAGAGGACTGCATCAGTGAGCTAGAAGAAAAATAGGAAAAAATACCCAAGTAAAGCAGCTTCTAGAAAAAAATAAATAAAAAGCAAGAGGAGAGCCTAAGGGAACTATGGGACAATATGAAACACAACAACATCTGCATAATAGGGGAGAGGAAACTGAGCAAGGAATAGAAAACCTGTTTGAAGAAATAATGACAGAAAATTTCTCTGATATAGGGAAGAAAAAACCCACACAAATCCAAGAAGCTCACAGAGTCCCAAGCAAAATGAACCCCAAAAGACCAATGCCAAAATACATTATAATTAAATTGGCAAACAACAATGACAAAGTAAGACTCTTAAAAGCATCCAGAGAGAGACAAAAAGTTACCTACAAAGGAACCCCCATCAGACTAGCAACTGATTTCTCAACAGAAACACATCAGGACAGAAGGGAATGGAATGAAATATAAAGTCATGCAAAGGAAGGCTCTGAATCTAAGCAAGACTATCAATCAAAATTGAAGGTGAAATAAGGAGCTTCACAGACAATAAAGGACTAAGGGAATTTATTATCACCAGACCAGTAATGCAAGAAATGCTAAAGGGTCTGCTGTAACAAAAAGAAATAGGAAGCAAAACAGGAACATAGAGGTAAAAAATAAAAATAGTGACAAATAAGTACCTATCAAAAATAACTTTAAATGTAAAAGATTAAATGCCCTCATCAAAAGACATAAGGTAATGTATTGGATAAGAAAACATGGCCCATATATCTGCTGTCTACAGGAAACCCACCTCAGAAAAAAAGACTCAAACAGACTGAAGGTGAAGGAATGGAAAAAGGTATTTCAGGCAAATGGAAATGAAAAAAAGCTGGGGTAGCAATACTTATGTATGATGAATTAGATCTCAAAGTGAAGGACATAACAAAAGATAAGGAAGGCCACTTTAAAATACTAAAGGGAGCAATCCAACAAGAAGAAATAACTTTGGTAAACATATACACACCCAATACAGGAGAGCCCAAGTGCATAACAAACTCCTGGAGGATATCAGGGGAGAGATTTACAGCAAAACAATCATAGTAGGAGACTTTAATGCCCCACTATCACCATTGGACAAATCCTCTAAACAAACAAACAAAAAAAATCAGCGAAGAAATATCAATCCTAAATGACTCACTAAACCAGATGGAATTGGCATCTTCAGAACATTTCACCCCAAAGCCACAGAATATACATTCTTCTCAAGTGCACATGGGTCATTTTCAAAGATAGACTGTATGTTGGGTCATAGGCAAAGTCACTTCAAATTCAAGAAGATAGAAATCATATCAAGCAATTTCTCATATCACAGTGGCATAAAACTGGAAATCAACTACAATAAAAACAATACAAAGAAATCAAACACATGGAGACTAAACAGTAAGCTATTAAACAATGACTGGGTAACCAGAGAGATCAAGGAAGAAATAAACATCATGGCAACAAATGACAATGAAAATACAACAATACAAAATCCATGGGACACAGTGAAAGCAGTCTACAAGCCTACTGCAAAAAATAATAAACAATGGTAATAAATTATCTAACCCTACAACAAAAAGAACTAGAAAGAGAGCAACAAGAAAAGTCCAGTGTAAGCAGAAGGAAGAAAATAATAAAGATCAGAGTGAAGATAAACAACATAGAAACCAAAGAAACAATACAAAAGATCAACAAAACCAAGAGCTGATTCTTTGAAATGATAAACAAGATTGATGAACCTCTAGCCAGGCTCACCAAGAAGCAAAGAGAGAGGACCCAAATAAACAAAATCAAAACTGAAAGAGGAAAAATAACAACAGATCCTACCAAAATACAAAGGATTGTTAAAGAATACTATGAACAACCCTATTCCAACAAACTGGACAACTTGGAGGAAATGGATATATTCCTAGAAAAATATAACCTTCCCAAATTCAATAAGAAAGAATTTAAACATCTCAATAGTCCAAAAACTATGGAAGAAATTGAAGCAGTCATCAAAACGCTTCCAGCAAACAAAAGCCCAGGGCCAGATGGCTTCACAGGAGAGTTTTACCAAACATTCAATGAAGAATTAAAACCTATTCTCTTCTGACTATTCCAGAAAATTCAAGAGGAAGGAACACTTCCAAGCTCCTTCTATGAAGCCAGTACCATTCTAATACCAAAACCAGATAAAGACAATACAAGGAAAGAAAATTACAGGCCAATATCTCTCATAAACATAGATGTCAAAATCCTCAACAAAATTCTAGCAAATTGGATCCAGCTGTACATCAGAAAGATCATACACTATGACCAAGTAGGATTTATCCCAAGAATGCAAGGATGATACAATATCCGCAAAACAATAAATGTGATATAGCACATAAACAAACTGAGAGACAAAAATTACATAGTCATATCAATTGATTGACAAAACCCAACACACTTTCCTTTTTAAAAAAATATATATTTTATTGATTTTTTACAGAGAGGAAGGGAGAGAGATAGAAAGTCAGAAACATCGATGAGAGAGAGAGACACCGATCAGCCGCCTCCTGCATGCCCCACAGTGGAGATGTGCCCGCAAGCAAGGTACATGCCCCCAACTGGAATCAAACCTGGGACCTTTCAGTCCGCAAGCTGATACTCTATCCACTGAGCCAAACTGGTCTTGGCCAACACCCTTTCTTGATAAAACTTTCAACAAGGTGGGAATAGAAGGATCATACCTCAATATAATAAAAGCAATATATGATAAACCCACAGCTGACATTATATTCAATGGGCAAAAACTAAAACCATTTCCCCTAAGAACAGGAACTAGACAGGGATGCCCACTCACACCACTCCTGTTTGACATAGTACTGGAAGTATTAGCCATTCCTATCAGACAACAAGAAGAAATAAAAGGCATCCAAACTGGAAAAGAAGAAATAAAGCTGTCCTTATTTGAAGATGACATGATATTGTATATAAAAAACCCAAAGGACTCCATCAAAAAACTAATGGACTTAACAAATGATTTTGGCAATGTAGCAGGATACAAAATTAATACCAAGAAATCTATGACATTTCTATACACCAGTAAAGCACTTACAAAAAAAGAAACTAAAAAAGCAATCCCATTTACCATGACACCAAAAAAATTAAGATACCTAAGAATAAAGTTAACTAAGGAGGTAAAAGAGCTATATGCGGGAAACTACAGGACACTGAAAAAAGAGATAGAGGAAGATATAAACAGATGGAAGAACATACCATGTTCATGGATTGGGAGAATCAACATCATTAAAATGTCCATACTATCCAAAGCAATCTATAGATTCAATGCACTCCCCATTAAAATTCCAATGGCATATTTCACAGACCTAGAAAGAACTCTCCAAAAATTCATCTGGAGTAAAAAAAAAAAAAAGACCCCGAATAGCCACAGCAATCCTGAGAAAGAAGAATAAAGTACATGGGATCCCAATACCAGATTTCAAGCTGTATTACAAAGCCATTGTTCTCAAAACAGCCTGGTATTGACACAAGCACAGACATATATACCAATGGAATAGAATAGAGAACCCAGATATCGACCCAAACCACTATGCTCAATTAATATTTGACAAAGGAGGCATGAACATACAAGGAGTCAAGACATTCTCTTCAATTAATAGTATTGGAAAAAATGGACAGATACATGTAAAAAAGTGAAACTAGACCACCAACTTACACCATACACAAAAATAAACTGAAAATGGATACAGTACTTAAACATGAGATGGGAAACTATAAAAATACTAGAGAAATCCACAGGCAGCAAAATCTCAGACATATGCCGAAGGAACTTCTTCACTTGTACTGCTCCTAGGGCAAGGGAAGCTAAAGAAAAAATAAACAAATGAGACTACATCAAAATAAAAAGCTTTTGCACTGCAAAAGAAAACATCAACAAAACAACAAGAAAGCCCACTATATGGGAGACATATTTGCAAACGTTATCACTGATAAAGGTTTAATCTCCAAAATCTACAAGCAATTTATACAACTTAATAAAATGAAGATAAATGACCCAATAAAAAAATGGACAATGGACCTAAATAGAATCATTTTGAAAGAAGAAAAGGAAGGCCAAGAGACACATGAAAACATGCTCAAAGTCACTAATTATCCGGAAGATTTAAATCAAACCTCAATGCGATGCCATTGTACACCTGTCAGAATGGCTATCATCAACAAATCAACAAATGGTAAGTGTTGGCAAGGATGCAGAAAAAAAGGAACCCTTGTGCACTGCTTGTGGGAATGCACACTGGTGCAGACACTATGGAGAACAGTATGGAGTTTCCTCAAAAAAACTAAGAATGGAACTCCCATCTGACCCAGTAATCCCACTCCTAGGAATATATCCTAAGAAACTAGAAAAACCAATCAGAAAGGATATATGCACCCCTATGTTCATAGAAGCACAATTTAAAATAGCCAAGATTTAGAAACAGCCTAGGTGGCTGTCAGCAGATAACTGGATCAGAAAACCATGGAACATCTACACAATGGAATTCTATGCTGCCATAAAAAAGAAGCAATTCTTACTATTTGCAGCAACCTGGATGGAACTGGAAGGCATTATGCTAAGTGAAACAAACCAGTCAATGAAAGAAAAATACCACATAATCTCACTCATTTAAGGATAATAAAGAACATTATAAACTGATGAACAAAAAGATACAGAGGGAGTAAAGCATCAAACAGACTATCAAATTACAGAGGGAAGGTTAGGGAGCGGTGAGGTAGATCAGAAATCAATTGAAAGACTTGTATGTATGTATATGAGCATAACCAATGGACACAAGACACTGAGGGGTGAGGGCAAGTATGGGAGTGGCGTGGGGGAGGCAATGGGAAGATGTGTACACATGTAATACATTAATTTTTTAAAAAAGGAGGAAAAGAAAGAAAGAAAGAAAGAGAATCATTGGTTGGCTGCCTTCTGCACGCCTTCCACTAGGGATGGAGCCTGCAACCTGGACATATGCCCTTGACCAGAATCGAAACTGGAATCCTTCAGTGTGCAGATCGATGCTCTACCCACTGAGCCAAACCAGACCTCTGTGTTTTAAAGAGCCCCCCCCCAAATATAGGCACACCTCAGAGATATTGTGGGTTCATTCCTGATCTTTGCAATACAGTGAATTCTAATCTTTTTGCTGGTGGAGGGTCTTAACTTCAATTTTTAAAAACTGCACCATCTTAAATCTCAATAAAGTGAGGGCAATCAAAGGAGGCAGGCCTGTATTTCTAGTGACCACTCAAGTTTGAGAACCATGCTCTAGGACCGTGGTTGGCAAACTGCAACTTGTGAGACACATGCGGCTCTTGAGCCCTGGTTTTCCACTCTGTTGACTAATGAGTTTGCTAACCATTGCGTAAGACATTACCCTTACCCAGAAGTTTTGACTTCAGGTGAAAGACATTAGTACATTATTAAAATGTTTTTTTAAATGTTTTTCCCTAAGGCAGCGGTCGGCAAATTCATTAGTCAACAGAGCAGCATGATTGAGAGCCAGTGCCTTAAAAGATTCAGCAGATTATCCATTCTTTCTTTTGTGATTTTTTAATCTTTATTGTTCAAATTATTACATTTGTTTTTCTTTTTCCCCCCAATAGCTCTCCTCTATCCGGCTCCCACCCCTTCCTCTGCCCTTACCTTCCCCCGCATTGTCCTCATCCATAGGTGTATGATTTTTGTTCAGTCTCTCCCTGCACCCCCCTCACCCCTTTCCCCCATGAAAATTGTCAGTCCACTCCCTTTCTCTGCTCCTGATTCTATTATATTCACCAGTTTATTCTGTTTATCAGATTTTTTATTCATTTAATTTTTAGATTCACTTGTTGATAGATATGTATTTGTTGTTCATAATTTTTATCTTTACCTTTTTCTTCTTCCTCTTCTTAAAGAGTACCTTTCAACATTTCATATAATACTGGTTTGGTGTTGATGAACTCCTTTAGCTTTTTCTTATCTGTGAAGCTCTTTATCTGATTTTCAATTCTGAATGATAGCTTTGCTGGCTAGAATAGTCTTGGTTGTAGGTTCTTGCTATTCATCACTTTGAATATTTCTTGCCACTCCCATCTGGCCTGCATAGTTTCTGTTGAGAAATCAGCTGACAATCATATGGGTACTCCCTTGTAGGTAATTAACTGTTTTTCTCTTGCTGCTTTAAATATTCTCTCATTGTCTTTTGCTCTTGGTATTTTAATTATAATGTGCCTTGGTGTAGTCCTCTTTGGATTCCTTTTATTTGGTGTTCTGTGTCCTTTCTGGACTTGTAAATTTATTTCTTTCACCAGATGGGGGAAGTTTTCAGTCATTATTTCTTCAAATAGGTTTTCAATATCTTGCTCTCTCTCTTCTTCTGGCACCCCCATAATTCTGATTTTGGTACACTTGAAGTTGTCCCAGAGGCTCCTCACACTACCATCACATTTTTGGATTCTTTTTTCTTCTTGTTTTTCCAGTTGAGTGTTTTCTTGCTTCTTTATATTTCAAATTATTTACTTGATTCTTGCGTTCCTCTCGTCTGTTGTTAGGTCTCTGTATAATATTTTTTATTTCAGTCAGTGTATGTTTAATTTCTAGTTGGTACTTTTTCATCTCCTCTTGGGTCTCACTAAATTTATCCATCTTTTCTAGGAAATTCTCGAAAAACCTTATAGCCGTGGTTTTGAACTTTATATCCAGTGGTTTGTTTTCTTCCATTTCTTTTGTTTGTGATCTGTTCCTTTGTTTCTGCATTTTCACTATGCCAGGAGAACTTCTGTGTTGGAATCAGCCTTATGATACAAGACTTGCAAAACTGCAAAAGCCTCTCTGTTGAGCTTGGATGGGGTGGAGTCTCAGGGCTTAGCGGACTGCCTTGGCTTTCAGTCAGCCCTACCCTATGCGGCCCCTGGGTCTCAAGTGTCTCTTGGTAATCGCTGGAGCCATCTCTGTGTGCATGCATGTGTGCATGCCTCTAGACTGCTGCCTTTCTGGCTCCCCTGTGCTCCGGGATCATATGAGTCTGGGTCTCCAGGATTTTGCCTGAAACTGGGTTCACAGACCAGACTCCCCCTGTATGAGTCTCACCCAGAACTGGAGTTCAGTGCTGTAGGATAAGGGGTTCAGTACAGTTGTTAGTCTCCGTCTCCTCCTGCCAGAGGAAGCCAGCCAGGCACTCCGCCGCTTGCTTTCTCCATGCGCATGTCTCCGTACTGCAGATTTTTGCAGCTCCTCTGAATCTCCATGAGCCCCTCTCTTTCCTTCTAGTTGTAGAATGTCCACTCAGCCAGCTTTCCTGTGGTTCTGGATGATGTCCATTCTGTCTTTTAGTTGTAATTTTGAAATTGTTGTGTGAGGCATCAGTTTAGTTGTTCACCTATACTGCCATATTGGTTTCCCCCCTATCCGTTTTTAAAATATCAGAACAAACAGGACAAGAAAACTGCCCCCATACTAGCTTTTATGTTCAAATTCTCCCTCTTCTCTCTCTTTCTCCCTCCCACTATCTCTCTTTTAAAGATTTTTTAAAATTGACTTTTAGAGATATAGATAAACATTGATATGAGAGCAAAATTTCTGTCAGCTGCCTCTTGCACACCCCCTACCAGGGATCAAGGCCGAAACCTGAGCATGGGCCCTGACCAGGAGTTGAACGAGCAGCCTTTTGGTGCAGATGGCATCTAGCCAACTGACCCACACTGACCAGGGCTCAAATTTTCTCTTAATCCTTATCTGCATTACTGATTCATTTTTTCTAATGTTCTGCATCCATCTCCCACAGCTTAGGTATACCCATGATAAATTGTCTTCTCTCTACCCACACTCAGATATTGAACATATTCAATATTTATCTTCTGGAGAAAATGATTAAATGGAAGGGAAAGAATAAGGTGCTGAAGTCTTATAACTGATAAATAAAACCCTAGTTGTTGTTTTAAATAAATATATTAGGAAGAAGGCTTTCCATTAGACCTCTCAGTATGGACCCTCTGCCCCATTTATAATTTCTTAGCTTAGAATTCCTTCCAGCCCAGTTGATTTTGCCATTTGCAACTCATTTACTGTAGATTAGTCCAGGGTCCATGGTGGAAAGAAGACATCCCCTTACTGGTCTCCTTCCCTTGGTAGCTTTAGGAAGAGTCCATTGCCACCTTCATCTTCACTTCTTTCTCCATCCCCACCCAACCCCCATCCCCACCCCCACCACTATCCCCACCCCCACCTTCACCTCCACCCCCACCTCCACCTCCTCCTCTACCTCCACTTCCATCTCTACCTACACCTCCACCTTCATCTCCACCTCCACCTCCACCTCCATCTCCACCTCTATCTCTACCTCTGTCTCCACCTCCACCCCCACCTCCTCCTCCATCTCCATCTCTATCTCTAGGGCTTTGTTTCTCACCGTTCAGATATAAAACTGGAGCTCCTGCTATGCCAGACAGCTGGCATTCCATTAATGAACCTCTGGCAGGGAAACCCCTATGAATTCCTAATTTCTGCAAAAGCTCTACTAATTCCAATGAAATTTTAAAAGGCTTCTCATGGGCTTATTAGGTAACAGAGGAGGTTCTGGTATCACCAGGGAGTAAAAAATCATTGTGTGTAGGTGGAAAGATCTAGAGCCCCTCAGGAGGTAAGAGTGTTGCTAGAGAGGTGTTTCCTTAAAGCTGCCTCACCAAGGCAGGAATTGTCTCATGTCCCTGACTCCAGAGGTGATCTGAGCCCTTCTAAGAGTCCTGAGAAGAGGCTCTTGCTTCTAGAAAGCAGAGGTTAAGATACAATCTGGTGACCAAGTTTTCAATAACTTCTTTATTCTGCTCCTGAAAGCAGATTCCCAAACGAGGACAGATTTGCTTCTAAGGGTAAGTTTCATTGTCCTTCTTGCCCCAACCCAGCAAGATTAATTCCCAGATGAGGCTTGACATGGCTGCATCAGCCTTTCCTGCCCGAGCCTTGCTGCAGAGGGAAGTGCCACCACCCTTCAAGATGTGGCCCTCTGATGTAAAAGACTACACAGGGAAGATAGTGGCCATTCCTTCCTGAACCTTACACAGTCACACTCTGACTGATGCTTGAGGGACAAGCAATCCAGGGTCAATAGGGAAGAAACTTATATCTGAGGGTGCTAAGTCATAAAAACTGGATAAGATCTCACATCCAGACCCAAGCCTCCCAACTCTATCCTTTCACAGAATTCCATTTCCTCAGAAAGCCAAAGTGTGCTTGGTAACTGTTAGCCTAGGCAGAGCAGAGAGCAGGGCTTCCCTTGGAACCAGCAGGAACAATAAGGATGTCAAAACACTGTCTTCTCAAAGGCAGAGTCATGGATGAGGTTCTATCACAAACAATAAAGCAAGGTCTACCAAGCAAGGGTGTGACAGGCAGAGATGGGGTCCCTCCCATTGTGATCCCCTTATGAGGGCACATACCTACATACTTAGAGATGGGACCATGCAAACTGACATCGGCTTCAACAAACACTTGGTTCACTCTGCACTCATCAGGTTGGGGCATCACGACCTGGGAAGCAGAATTTACCCATTGTTCCAGAAGTCTGCAGCCCTGGAAGGGAGACTGGACAGGGCTGAAAGAGGCAAGCCAAAGAAAAGAGCAGACATGGAGAGCTGAGCTCAAGGGTATAGATTTTAACCATCAAGAAACAAAACAAAACAACTACTTGGAGGAAACAGGAGACTGGATAAGGCACTAGATAACCCTCTCCTGTCCCCTCCCTCAAACCCCAAAATAGTTCTTCAGCTCATAGATCAAGGAAAGATGTTTGAGAGTGCCAAGCACATGGGGAATTCAAGGATTCTTGGCTGGTCCTCAGTTGAATTGAAAGGCATAGAATCAAAATGGCATAATTGTGGCCATTTCTCTAGAACCCATGTCAACCCCTGTCAACTCCTGTCAAGTAGAGAAACAGAGACACTTGGAGGGGTATATCTGGGAACTGGATGTCTCTGGGCCTGTTGAAGCTGAAGTGTTCCTGAGAGCATCAGAATAAGAACTTCAGGGCCCAGGCTGGGCAGGAAGGACAAGGCAGCTAGCAAAGGACAAATAGATTGGGACAAAATTCACCCAGGTATCAGGGCTTCCTGTTCTTTGGGACTGAGAAGGTTGTCAATGCACATGAAGGCATGCAGGAGGGGTATCAACAAGAGAAACTGGGTGGGAGATTGTAGTTTACATTTCCAACATGGAGCAGCTCCTGGGTACATGTACAACTGTGATTGGCTAGTTTGAAAGAGAAGCAAAGATCACTCAAAGAGAGTAGTCAAGGAATTGTGAGCCTTTTGTGTTTGACAGGTAGTTTGACCAGATGTCCCAGGTTGTACAGAATGGGTCCAGTTTTTACCTATTGCCTCAGTATAATTACTAACAGTGCTTTCTGCACTGTAAAAAGTATCCAGATTTGAATGACTAAATGTAGCAGTAGTGGCTTTAGAGGAAGCAGCAGTGTTGGCAAGAGTGGCCATGGCGCAGAAGAGAGAGGGCCTCTGCATGCAGAAGCTCTGGGACCCCCATGGGCAGCGCCTTCCCATTATCCAGCTCCCCATCCCTGAGATATGAACTCTCTGATTTAAACTCAAGGACAGAAACTGCCCATTCAGGAAGTAATGTTCTTAACTATAAAACTGTACTCTTATTACAAAATAAAGATGAAACAGACATTGTAATAAAGCACATCAGGAAATTATCAGAGTTCTACAAAGCATTTAAAATATCTGATTTTGAAAACTGATGCAACATGACAAAGCAAATATTCATGGGCTTAAAATGGAAATGAGGATGAAAGGTTGTCAATTCAACAAAAAGATCAGTATCTATACTAATAAAAGGGTAATATGCAAATTGGTCAGGATGTCCACACAGTAATGACCAAACAGTAGGCTGAGTGGGGTGACCAGATTGGCAGGGGGGCAGTGAGGGGCAACCAGGCCAGCAGTGGGGGTAGTTAGGGGTGATCAGGCAGGCAGACAGGTGAGCAATTAGGAGCCAGCAGTCCCAGATTGTGAGAGGGATGTCCGAGAGGTCCAGGATTGGAGAGGGTGCAGGCTGGGCTGAGGTGACCCCCCATGCACAAATTTTGTGCACGAGGCCTCTAGTTTCTATATAAAGGTTTAAGTGAACAATTATTAACAAGGAACACAATTTCAAAATTAATTTTTCCTTATAATGTGTCAATAGGTGTTTTGATTATACACAAATCACTTTCAGTTTTTTGTGCAACTTACACAAGTTACAGAAAATGTTAGAGCAAATATTAGAATGACATTGCATAAATATACATTTAAAATGATAAAACATATACTAGTAAAACTGAATTGTAAGAGCAGCTGATGTCACTTTCAATATCAATTGAAAATAGATTTCTATGCCGAGACTGGTTTGGCTCAGTGGATAGAGCACTGGCCTGTGGACTGAAAGGTCCCGGGTTCGATTCCAGTCGGGGGCATGTACCTTGCTTGAGGGCACATCTCCACTGTGGGGTGTGCAGGAGGCAGCTGATTGATGCCTCTCTCTCATCGATGTTTCTAACTCTCTATCCTTCTCCCTTCCTCTCTGTGAAAAATCAATAAAATATTTAAAAAAAAGAAAATAGATTTCTAGAAGTTGTTAAAACTATAAATTTTGATGACCTGACAAATGAATTTGCAAAGTGAGCCAGAAAAATATAATAAATCATGATAGCATATCAATAAAATGTTAAATTTTATTATATGAAATTATGACACTAAATGTTAATAATACGAAATGATAGCACCAAAATACACTTTTTTGCTGTTATGTTTTTGAAGTAAAATATTTTAAAGAAAAAAGATGTATGTATTTTAATACCTTTATACTTTTTCTTGCTTTTGAACAAAAGGCCTCCTGATTTGACACTGTTTGGAAGGAACCATTAAGTTCCGCAAGAGAAAATGTCATCAAATACACCTTCCCTCAAGTGTGCAATGTGCTAGTGACTGGTCGCATGTCAAGCTGGCACATCCAGAATTTCACATTCTCTTCATCTGGCTGTGTGAGAAGTAGGACTGAGACTTGTGTTCTGTTGAAGGAATCTTTTTTGAGGGGGGAAGTTACGCAGCTTCTCAATGACAGAGTCTGGAGTTGAAACTTAGCTATAGGTCTAATCACTACTACCTGGTGCCTCCTGAAGAATGTGTTGTTTTTCTTTGATACCTAAGAAATAGTTCACCGTAATTAGACAATGTTGCTCACCAAATAGCCCTCAAGATCACCCTGAACTGTGGCAATTGAGGTTGGATGTAGTTCCAGTGATGACCTGCAGATGTCACCATAATTGGTCAGATACAGCGTGCTGCGTCTGCATTGTTGGACCTGGGACTGCCTGGCATTGTTCTTAGAAAGCCTTTCTTTTCAACAATTAAGGGAAAGAGAAAACATCCCAGACAGTGAACACCACTCCTTTTTTCATTATGGCTTCCTCCCCACGTTTGGATAACGCTTTAGTCCAGGGGGAGAAATTATATAGACATAGAGCTCATGATCCAAGTGAATAGAAAGAATTCCTGGATTTCTAAAAGAAGTGCTTTAATTAAAAATATATTTTTATAGGTAATGGATATAGAAGGGGATACAGAGGGGAAGTGCTGCAGACCTCTTCAGCACTAAGCCGTTCAAACACAGATCTCATTTACCCCTTGTCTTTGTACTCTGGGAAGCAGGCCTGCCAGAGCTGACTTCAGTAAATTTTGGGTAAATGGATAATGATTAGCTCATATCCATCTCTTTGCCCTTTCAATTCTCACAGACATTTCATTTTAACAGAGTGGTAAAGCAACTCATCTAAGTTCCTATGGCCACTGAGTGAGGGGAGGGGAGATGAGTAAAAACCAGTGTTTGAGGATAGAGATAAGCTTCCTTGTCATGTTCTTTCAGGCCAGGCCTTACCTGTGAATGGAAAACTGAGGCAGAATGGAGACCAAAGAGGAGCAGAGGAAAGGCCAGGAGAGCAGAATTTATCTGGAAAGCGTGGGCAGGCCAGTGGAGGCCTGGAAAGTGTCTGGGATGTGTAGCTTTGTGCAGCAAGGTGAGGTGGCAAAGCACCACCTTCTCACCTAGTGACCAAGAGCAACACTCTCAGTGGGAATGAGTGTGTCCCAAAGCCTTCAGGGGCCATCAATAGATTAAAGCTGTCTTATAATCAAGGAACATATTTTGGTGAGAAGTGATGGGGAGACAGCATGTTGGCCTTTATTACAGAGCAAATCCTGGGTCTACTGCTCCCTGTGGTGTGCAAGGAGCAACTACAAAGGGTCTGCTCTGGCAAATCTCCCCTTCCCAGTGCAGAGGGACCCTCAGATGGACCCCTTTCCTAAATTTGGCATTTTCCCTTTTCAGTTAGGGACTCGAGAATTCATTTGTCTTTTTTATTGTATTCTCACCTGAGGATATATTTATTGATTATTTTTAGAGAGAGATGAAGGGAAAGCGAGAGAGAGAGAAACATTGATTTGAGAAAGAAACATTGATCTATTGCCTCCCATATACACCTTGACCCGGACTGAACCAGCAACCTAGGTATGTGCCCTTCCCAGGAATTAAAACCACAACCTTTTGGTGTACAGGACCACCCTCCAACCAACTGAGCCACCCAGCCAGGGCCTTTTGCCTCATTATAGCACCTGGTCGGCAATTATAATATGTTGCTACAATGAGAAAGGACACAGCAGCGCAGTGTCCACAAGCTTGCCCTGTGTCCATCTCCAGCTGTTCTGCATCTCGAGGGCCTGTGTGCCACTCCTCTGTCTGCACAGCTGGCTTCAATGGATTCTGGCCCCAATTCCTGACTGCTTTGTCTCTGAACTCCAATTGGTCTTTTTTTTTTTTTCCATCTGGGCCAGAGCATACCATTGAGCTTGATGTACCTGATGGGAGAGCCATCAAAGAGACAGGTGTCTACATGTACAGCATCTGACTCTAAGGTGGTGATCTTGCTTGGGTTGTGAAGACTGCCCTCAACATCCTCCTCATGAGTTCAACGTGGGACTGTGCACCTGCCAGGGAAGCTTGGCAGGAGTTAGAATTGCACCCCCAAGGCTGGTAAGGAAAACAGCAAGCCCCAATCTGGTCCTGGCACTTCTGACTGGCGTGCCAGTCTTAGCTGGTGCTGCCCTTCTCTCCCAGGCTTCTCCCTCCCTGTCTTTTCTGGTCACTGGATCATTACGATCCTGTTCAGCCCTGCCCTGCCCTGCTCAGCACTACCTGGCCCTGGGACTGCCTCTTTCTTGATATTTAGCAGAATCCACCTTCCTTCATGTATAAAGCCTCCTTTCTGCTCAAGCTTCTCCATAAACAGATGCCATGGCTTCAGATATGAAATCTGGGTGTCCGGTCTTTAAAAATCTGTGCCCTCTACACCAGCGGGAAATGCAGTCAGGGTGCATATGGGAGGCAACAGACCGATGTTTCTCTCTCAAATCATTGTTTCTCTCTCTCTCTCTTTCCCTTCATCTCTCTCTAAAAATGCAGTACTGAGCACTGACCCAATCTGTGCATTTGTCCCTGCCTTGTCCCAATCACTCTCTCTGTCACTGGGCCTCCACTGGCCCTGTGCACAGTCTCAGCCCTGGGGCACCCCTGCTGCTCACTGTCTTCATGATTGCTTTCAAATGGATCGCCGTCTCAGTCTTCCCAGTCTTCTCACCAAATCATTTCTACTTTCAAGTCTGAACCTCACCATACAGGTGACCTTGAATGCTACTTTCCTGAGAAGATTGAAGTCATCTGACATGAGATTTTTCAATTCCTCCCAATTATCCTCACATTTTCTCTGCCTTTTCACACATGCTTTCTCCCTTTCTCCCACCTCAAAGAACCACCTCCCCAAGGCTAAGCAAGTACTGCCAGCACTGTGAAACCCCCAAACATACACACATACATACATATATAACTTCATTAACATTTCATTGCTATGAAGAATGTGCATTGCATAAGTTACAGGTGGAAGGAACACTGATTTTGAAGTTTGTTTGGGGTTCATAGTGGTTTTTTAATTATTATTATTTTTTGAAAATCATTTCAGTACCTGAGACCTTTATTTATTTTTTCTTGAATGGGTTCACAGGATTTGAGGTCAGGTTCAAATCTTAACTCTACCATCTGTTATAACTATGTGTCCTTAGACAAATTATTTGACTTTTCTAGGCCTCAGTTTCCTAACCTGTAAAAGGGGGATGATACTGTCTACTTCCTAGTGTGGGTGCATAAAGAATCATACACTGTTTTTTAAAAGCCTTAACACATTGTAGGCCTTCACTCTCAGGAATGGTATTGTGGTTACTGCTTTTAAAAAGTCAGTGGTTAAGGCAGGGTCTCAGGCCATGTATAGTTGACTCCAGAAAACAATGGAAAAAATATCAATGATTCACCTAGTTTTATGCAAATGATTAGAGGAAAGAAAAAGCTCAGCTGATTTTTTTCAACAGTTTAAACAATTTTTTTAAGGAACAATTGAATTCAGAGATAAAATGTGTATATATATCCTGCTAAATCCTGTGATTTGCTATCAGCAATAGCTGGAACCAATTAGTTTATCCCAGTGGTCGGCAAACTCATTAGTCAACAGAGCCAAATATCAATAGTACAACCATTGAAATTTCTTTTGAGCCAAATTTTTTAAACTTAAACTTCTTTTAATGCCACTTCTTCAAAATAGACTTGCCCAGGCCATGGTATTTTGTGGAAGAGCCACATTCAAGGAGCCAAAGAGCCACACATGGCTCTCGAGCCACCGTTTGCCGACCATGGGTTTATCCACTAAACAAACACTTACTAAATATCTCCTGGGTACCAAGCCAGGTGCAAGGTACTGGGGCACCTCTCTCTGCTCATCTTCCAGGTGAGAGCCAGAGAGCCCTACCTGCCCAATTCATGGGGTGGCAAGTGCTAAAGTGGTCCAGGCTGCTGGAAGAGGTGATGTTTGAGAATGGTTTGAATGCCAGATGGAAACTAGCAGGATGAGGGAGGGGAGGAGACAGGGAAAGGTTTTCAACTTGAGAAAAGCACAGAAGGCCCAGTGGCATGAATAAGAAAAGCATATTCTGGGAATAGCAGGCAGTTTGGCATCTGATAAGAAAGGAGGCTGCAAGGGTGACCAGGACAAAACAAGGAAGGCTTATAGTTGCATTCAGAAGGCCCTGGGGACTCACTGCTAATTGTAATGGGGGACATGCCAGGACCGCATTTAACTGCTAGAGAAATTATTTCGGAAGTAATATGGGTTTGGGATAAGAGGTTGTGAAGGTTAGAATGATGATGGATTTACTAACCTAGGGAACCATCAGTGGGGATGTAGATAGCCACTAAGCAAATACTGCCAGCACTGTGAAACCCCCAAACATACACACATACATACATACATACATAACTTCATTAATGTAGGAAACCAAACATTGTTCTTACTAAATGGATGTGAACAGGAGACCTTTTGGCTGGTCAACCTTAATTGCTCTGAAAGGTCAGAGCTAATTACTCACTGTTTAGTTGAAAACATTCTTAGGCAAAGCAGCCTCCACCTGTTTGTTTCCTGTTAATTTCTGTTTTGTTACTTCCTGCCTAAAAGCTAAAGATGTGCCCAAAAGCCTTAACAAAAGGGAGAAAAAGGCCAGAGCAAGTGGTAGTCCTTTCCACGAGGCACCTTCGGGCTATGGGTTTGACATGCTTGCTCTACAAAATGTAGTTTGAGCCTAAAGGAATATCTGGAAAGCGATATAAATCTACCTGGAGAGACCCTGGGGGCAGCCCCTGGCTCCTGCTGCCTTTCTGTCCTGCTCACTGACTGGATGTTCTGGAGCAGTGGTTCTCAACCTTCCTAATGCCGCGACCCTTTAATACAGTTCCCCATGTTGTGGTGACCCCCAACCATAAAATTATTTTCGTTGCTACTTCCTAACAGTAATTTTGCTACTGTTGTGAATCGTAATGTAATTATCTGTGTTTTCTGATGGTCTTAGGTGACCCCTGTGATGGGGTCGATGGACCCCCCAAAGGGTCGAGACCCACAGGTTAAGAACTGCTGTTCTGGAGGAAGCAGGCACTGCTTACAGGGGCCTGCTCAGATGGATGTGCTGTTGGAGGGTCAGAAAGGGTGGGCCAAGCACACAGCCTGTGTGGGAACTCAAAGGAAAACAGCCTGTTGACCCTTTCTCTCCTCTCAGCCTTCCATGTTTCTGGCCCTGGTGATTGTCTCTGCCCCTCACATCATCCCCTTTTGCATGTGCTTTCCATTCACCTTGTGTCAGGCCACACAAGCCTGGGTATTGGGCACCTGTTCTGTTTTATGGCCTCTTCTTATCTTAAGGTAAATCCTCCTTGAAATCTTTCCCTCTGATCTGAGAGTGTAGTTACCCATGTCCCTGAGCACTGACCAGCTTCAGTTAAGGAGTCCTTGGTTCACTAGCCCAGCAATTCTGCCTCTAAAGTGAGTTGGCTGCAGCCATTGGCTGCCTTTCTTCCCAAGGAGCTGATGGGAGCTGGCCATTGCCTCCCTGTAGCTAGTACTGTGCTGAGGAACCAGCAGTACGTATTCTCATTGAAATGCAGATTCTGACACCTGAAGCCTGGGCGTGCCTTTCTAACAAGTTTCCAGGTGGGGCCAACTTGGCTAGTGTGAAGGATGATACTTTGAGTAGCAAGGACTGGGGTACACAGCCTCACCAAGGCCTCCAGCAATCCCCTGGTGAAGCCATTTCTGCTCTCAAGCCTATTTTTGCATGCTTGTGCTGCCCTGTCCCTGCCCTCACTGTCTCCTCAACATTGATCATGTGTGTAGCGTTTATTGAGAAGCTGTGGTGTGTCAGTCACAATAGATGGAATATAGAGAACAAATAACTCACCCATGGAGGTCAGGGCAGACCAGCTGAGTTCAGAATCTGCCCTCTCACCACTAGGCTTTGCTATTTCTATTTCCTTCTCGGTTTTGTTGACGGAGTTGTGTTTCAGCTGCTTTCCACCCAGACTTCTCCACCCTGAGGTTGTCTGCTAAGTCCCCTCTTCCAGTCTGGGTCTTCCTTTTCTTCTTAGCCTTTGGCAGCTCTATTGTTAATTGCCCTTTCCCCTTGCTGTGGCTGGAGATCTTTTTCCTGCATTTCCTTGAGGTGAAAATGGTTGTAATAGCCAATGTCCCTGGAAATTGCATCGGTGGTGAAGGAGAGCAGGAAGGAGATGGCAGACTGTGGAAAGGGCCTGCCAGTGGGGAGCTGGTGCTGGTCACGTGGTTGATTTTGAGCTGTGCAAGTCAGGCTTACTTCTCCGTAGACGACGAAGTGTAAAAAATGTGTCTGGCTTGACAGGAAATGTATTAGACATTTTGAATAAGTCATTAAAGTGTTTCATGCTTTTGTGTGGCAGTGTCATGTTGCATAATGGTGTTCCACAGGGCGCAGGCAGCCTTTGATGTATGCATGTGTTCCAGATTCCAGACAGGAGTGTCACCACAGGGGCCTGTGGGAAGTACGAGGTGATAGGGGATGGTGCCCCTGGAGCATGGAGATCAGTCTGGAAGGGTTCAGGAGTGAAGGGGTGGACTAGCGGTCCCATAAGCTCTAAGCTTTGTTCAGGAGTTGGGAACCTGAAATGACCCTAGGGTGTGCAGAAAGCCACGGAACGTTTTATTGTGGAGGGAATGACACAGTCAGGATTGTGTCTTAGGAAGAGGTCTCTGCAGGATAGAGGAGGGACTGGGCCAGTGGCAAGGCTGGGAGTGAGAAAACCATTTGTTAGAATATAGTGTCCTCTGGCTGGGAATGGTAGTTAGACCAGGCTGATGGCAGCGAGGCTGGGAGGATGGATGGAGAGAGATTTTGGAGATGGTTGTGCTGCACTCATGAGTGTCTCAATGGGAAGCAGCCTCCATACTCAGAATATGGGAAGTTAAGGACAGGAGAAAAGGAAGACTTGAAAGTTTGGCTTCAGCAGCTGGGTAGATGTTCATGTCATTTATTTGGATAGGGTTGAGGATGAGGAGGAGAAGGAGGAGGAGGAGGAGAAAGAGAAGGAGGAGGAGGAGGAGGAGGAGGAGGAGGAGGAGGAGGAGGAGGAGAAGGGAGAAGATGGTTTCAGTCTTGGGCACTCATGGGAATTATCTAGTAGCAGCTGGGAACACTGAGCAGGAGCTCACCAGAGACGCTGGCATGAAGGTGCACCACCTGGCAGTGATGAGTGGCAGTGGGTCACTTGAGTGTCTAAGAGGAGAGGGGCGAGGGCAGAAAGACCACCAGCATCTGGCTTTTCATTTGTTCATCGTTACCAGTGAGATCAGGGCATAGGTCTGTCTGAGTGCACACCTGTGTCATTAAGTTCTCAGCATAGCTTCCTGAACAGGAACAACTTGATGGGAAGGGTGGCCATCCCTTGGCTCCTGACAAGTGTTGCCAAATGGTTTTATAAATCAGCGCTTTCAAATCAGCCGCACCAAAAGGCATCCTAGTAGAACAGCTAGCTGCTGCAGCCTGCCGCACCTAGAGGGCTCAGTACAGAGCTAGCTTGATGAATGAAAGGGGGCTCCTATTGTTTCTATTAGTATTTGCAGCCCTTTGATTACCTGCAGGGTAGATGCATTCCAGACATCTTAATAATGTGTTGCAGTTTCTTTTATTGTTTTTCTTAATCTCATTTTGTGTTTATCTACTAGTGTTGGGAACCAAGGTATTTCTCTCTTTTTTGACAACTTGATCATCATATCTCAGCCTGTTGTACTGCTCCTGTGGGTGTTCCAGCTGCTTGTAACGCACCTGTGGGCGTCCCAGCTGCTACTCCACCTGTGGGCATCCCAGTCGGTTATGCTGCACTTGTGGATGTTGTTATGCCCAGAGTTCGGGATCCCCAATAATCCACCACTAAGGAGCCTTTTCCCATGCAAAAGCAAAGAGTCTTTATTCAAACCTGGGTTTGGCTCTCAACCTCTTTCTGGCACAGCAGTGAGGCGAGAGAGCGAGCCGGGCGGGAACAATGAGTTTTATGGGGTAGGATAATTGGGAGGGCTTAGGAAAGTGACAAGGGTTACAGAGATTGGTCACTTGAATTAGGGTCTTCCTGTGGTTTAGCCTTATTAGGACCCTCGCTGTGTTCCTGGAGCTTCACTTGTCCATTTGGGTGGGGGTCGGGAAAGTTAAGACATTGCTGGCATACCTGTGGCCACTCCCAGAAAAGGGAGGGGGTTTAGGCAGGGGTCCCAGGCCTATAGGACAAGATGGAGGGGAGTTCATTTCCTTTCATTCCCCCCTTGTCTTGGGACACACATCTCAATCCTGAGACGGGATGCATTTCTGCCTCTTCTTCTGTTGCTAGAGGCTGGTACTGGGCTTGTAACCAGTAATTGGACTACTCCTATGTGTTCCTTGACAAATTGGACCAGTTTGTTAATAATACAAGGACCGAAAGTTAGCAGCATTAAGGGGATTTTAAGGGGTCCAATGAGGGTGGAAATAAGAGTAGTTAACCATGGGGACCAATTAAATAGTGATTCATACCAAGACTGAGACCGCTCCCTTTCAGCCTACGCTTCTGCTATCCCTCTCTTACGAGAGCCATGGATTCCTTGACAACTCTCAGGCAGTGAAGTCTGACTCTGGGTCAGGTTCCCTGTGGTGGGTGGACCCAGGTCACGACGCAGTCTACTTTGAGGGCGGTGAAGGTCATCAGCACTACGACCTAGGGACCCTTCCAACCTGGCTCAAGGGTCTCCCGGCGATGTCTCTTGACATAGACCCAGTCCCCGGGCTTATGCTGATGAGGAGTCAGGGCTGGGCTGGTTTCATAGATGGCGTGGAGGCGCGGCCAAATGTCCTCGTGCGTCCTCTGGAGCCCTCTCAAGGAAAGAAACAGTTCTTGACTTTCAAATTCTGCAAGAAATTTGGCTTTAAGATTAGGGATAATAGGGGGTGGCCAGCGGAACATGATTTCCTAAGGAGTAAAACCCAGGGTGTAGGGGGAGTTGCTAACCCGATTAAGGGCATATGGAAGGAGAGCCACCCAGTCCCCGCCAGTCTCCATGGTCAATTTGGTAAGGGTCTCTTTTAGAGTTCTATTTATTCTTTCTACATGCTCTGAACTTTGGGGCCTATAAACACAATGTAATTTCCAATTTGCCCCAATGGCCTTGGCCACTGCCTCCGTTACCTGGGAGACAAAGGCTGATCCATTGTCCGACCCTATCACAGTGGGAAAACCGTACCTGGACAAGATGTCTTCCAGCAGCCTCTTAGCTACCATCTGAAGCTGTTTCATGCTTAGTTGGGTATGCTCCTACCCATCCAGAGAAGGTATCTACAAATAGTAAAAGATATTTATAGCCATACTTTCCTGGTTTAATTTCAGTGAAGTCGATCTCCCATTGTGCTCCAGGCTTGGTTCCTCTGAGGTGGGTTCCTTTTTCACTTAGCCTGGTTCTCCCATTTGTGAGTTGATAGGTCTTGCAGGTGGATACAACCTGTTCTACTTTGATGTCCTGTTGGTGGGTCTTAATTCTGCCGTGTCGGATTAATTCCTTTAATTTGCGTGCTCCCAGGTGACTGGACCAATGCATTTGTTCTAACACTGTAACCCAAGCCAGGCCGGTAGTATGAGCTCCTTGTTTGGTGTGTACCACCATCCTTTAATTTCCTGGATGTGGGGAAGCCTCCTGATCCGCTGCAGCTCTTCCTGAAAATACCCAGGCTGATCTGGCAAGACTAGGTCCCCGGGTCTGGTAGTTGTAAGGCCATGGTAGGGACCAAAGTGAAGGCCGCTGCTTTGGCTGCCTGATCAGCCTTTTGGTTACTTCTTGCTACTGGGTCATCTGCCATCTGGTGCCCATGGCAGTGGATAATAGCTAGCTTAGCGGGGAGCCACAAAGCCACAAGCAGGTCAGGAATTTCTTATTTATTCTTTATTGTCCATCCCTTTGCTGTCAATAGCCCTCTCTCCTGATAGATCGCCCCGTGAACATGAGCTGTAGCAAATGCATAATGGCTATCTGTGTAGATGTTAAGCCGTTTCCCAGTCCCCAGTGTCAGTGCCTTGGTGAGTGCAATGAGTTCTGCTCGCTGAGCTGATGTCCCAGGGGGCAGAGCCTCCGCCCGCCCATACAGTGTCCGTGTCGGTGACCACTGCTGCACACGCATACCTGCACCCATCTCAGATGAAGCTGCTTCCATCCGTGAACCAGGTGGCCTCTGCATCAGAGAGGGGCCGGTCAGTCAAGTCTTTCCGGAGTCCATGCACCCGCTCCGCGATTCCCGCACAGTCATGTAGCGGGGCATCTAGGTCAGGGTCAGGCATCTGTGTATCGGGGTTGAGGGCCACACTTGGATGGAGCCGCACTCTAGGAGGGTTGAGCAGCAAGCTTTGTTAGTGAGTCATACGTGCATTGCTAGGCTATTTTAGGACCCCCTTAATGGCATTCGGGGTTGTAATCCAGATCTCCTATCCTAGGGTCAGTTTGTCAGAATCCAGAGGCAGCAATAGCCAGCCAACCCTAGGAACTCCCTGACTTCTCTTTGGGGGGTGGGGGCAGAGATCTTCAGGACAGTTTCTTTTCTAGCATCTGATAACCGCCGCTGTCCACCCTCCAGGATGTATCCCAGGTAACTCACCCTCTCTTGGCATGTTTGAGCTTTCTTTGCGGAGGCCCGATACCCTAAGGTCCCCAGGGTGGCCAATAGGTCTCTAGTCCCCTGCTGGCAGTCTTCGGCGGTATCGGCAGCAATCAAGATGTCATCTATGTACTGAAGGAAGGTGAGAGTGGAGTGCTCTCTCCTGTACTCACCGAGGTCTTCGTGCAATACCTCGTCGAAGATGGTAGGCGAATTCTTGAACCCTTGGGGCAGTCACGTCCAGGTTAGTTGTCCACTGTATCCCTCCTCCAGGTCATGCCATTCGAAGGCAAACAAGGGTTGACTTTGAGGCGCTAGCGGCAGGCTAAAGAAGGCATCCTTCAAGTCTAATACAGTATACCAGACTCTAGAGGTGTCAAGGAACTTAGGAGAGTGTTTGGGTTAGGAACAGTTGGATGTATATCCATGACTCTTTTATTTACTTCCTGGAGGTCCTGTACTGGCCGGTAGTCATTTGTGTGTGGTTTCTTGACAGGCAGAGGGGGGTGTTCCAGTCAGACTGGCATGAGATCAGCACCCCTAAGTTTCGCAGCCTCCGGATGTGAGGCTGGATTCCCTCCCGGGCCTTCTGGTACATAGGATACTGCTTGACTCTTATTGGGCCTTCTCCAGGCTTTAGCTCCACTAGGATTGGGGCCCTGTGAACAGCCAGTCCAACTCCCCCCATTTCTGCCCAAGCAGTAGGGAATTCCTGTAGCCATCTGTCCACAGTACTTTCTACTGGGAGTGCCCCCTAGTGGAGACGATATTCATCCTCCAGTCTCAGGGTCAAAACGGATGGGATGGCCTCTATCATCAGTGACCTGGGGCCCCCCTTGTCTGAAAGTTATTTGGGCTCCAATCTTGGTTAGTAAGTCCCATCCTAGTAGAGGGTAGGGGCATTCTGGTATTACCATAAATGAATGGGATACCCGGCCTGTTCCTAGATCTACTGTTCTTCGGGTAGTCCATGAATACTGGCTTATGCCAGTTGCCCCTTGCACCCAGGATTTCTTGTTGGCTAGCTTCCCTTGAGGTGTACGAAGGACTGAATGTTGGGCCCCAGTGTCTACAAGAAATTCAATGGGGGTCCCCTCCAATCAAAGAGTTACCCTGGGCTCCCCTAATCACTTAATCCTTCCAGCTCTAAGACTTCTACCTGGTCTGTCTTGCTTCCCTTCCTGCCGGTTCTCTTTGGGCATTCCTGGGCCCAGTGTCCTATCTCTTTGCAGTAAGCACACTGGTTCCGCTGCAGCCTCCTTTTCCCGCCTCTGATGACCCCCTTACCTTCTTCTTGGTCATCTGCAAGCTGGCGAAGGCGGCTGGTCCGCTCCTCGGGGATTCTGTGCTGGTGGCTAGCAGGATCTTGGCCAGGTTTCGGGTCTGCTTGTCACTGGCAACTGTCATGGCCCGGGCTTGCCTATCTTCAGGGGACTCCCGATTATTGTACACTTTCTCAGCCACTTCCAGCAAGCCCCGAAGACTCTTTTCTCCAAATCTATCTATTTTCTGCAGTTTCTTTCTGATGTCTACAGCTGACTGGTTTATAAAACTCATGACTACAGCTGCCTTATTCTCAGGGGCTTCTGGTCCATGGGGGTGTTAAGTGCGGCATGCCTCCATGATCCATTCTATGAAAGCAGCTAGAGGCTCATCCCTTTCCTGCTATATGTTCCCTACTTTGTTCAAATTGGTAGGCTTTCTAGCAGCCATGTGGAGACCCCCCCATTAGAATCTGGCGGTAGACCTGGAGCGTCTCCTTACCTTCTGCCGTGTTGAAGTCCCATTCAGGTCTAGTCAGGGGAAAGGAGGTGTCTATCTGAGCCTGGTTGGAGCTAGGGTTCCCATCCACGCCTGGGACTAGCTTCCAGGCCTCATTGAGGGATCCTCTCCCTCTCCTCGGTGGTGAATAGGACCTGCAAAAGCTGCTGACAGGTAGGCTGATGGGTGAAAAGAACAGAATCTAACAAATGGATAAGCCCTCCGGCTTCTTAGAAGACTTAGGATTCTGAGCTTTCCAATTATAGAGATCACTAGTGGTGAAAGGCCAGTAGTGATGGGGCTGATTCCCCTTCCCCCTGTACTCTGACTAACCACCAGTGATGGTAGGGTATGGGCCTGACACTTCAGTGCCAGCCATTTTCAGGGCTCGCAAGCAGGATACCAGGCTTTCTCCGTGGCACTCTTATTAGCTTCTAGTGTTCAAGGTTCAGATAGGGATCTTTAAAACATGATACTGCAGTCCCTCTATAAGTACTTTGGCATAACTACCCTGTTTAGGGAGGCAAAATGCAAATTATTTACTCTTCCTGGCTTACTGGCCTGTATTATTTGATTTCCTTACAACATTTCTGCTCTTTCTTATTACATACACAATTGTTTATTACATTTTCACTTCCAAATTAGCCTTTAAACCTTTTTTTCTATGTCCTTTAAAAATGCATAACCATGTCTCAGACCTTCTACTCAATATTCCTTATTCTTTGAAACCTTAATCCTTTATGATTCCTAACAAGTAAACAGCCAGAATTTCTGAGCTTAAAGTTCCTTTGCTGGATATTTCACCACTGCTCAAGAAGTATCCAGTAACCCCACCCTGCCAGATTGGGCAATGAGATTTCCTTTATGTGTATTAAAAGGGTTAAAAAGAAGAAAATGAAGCAGAAGATCCATTGTGTTTTGTAGTAGCATAGTTCAGATAAGCAAAAAAAAACAAGGACGCCTGCAGAGAGGGTGTAGCCAGCAAAATCAATAAAACCTATCTCTCCCTGTTTCATGATTAACTGCCAACATCCTCCCTCCTGTTCCCCAGTCCAGTTGCTTGTCTCCCTTTCCTATTGTGAGTCTGAGGAAGACAATTTCTACAGAGGGGAAAAACAGAGAAGTGGGAGTTTCAAAGAAAACTACAGACGACTGCTGTAGTAGTGCTCCCTTTCGAAGCCTGAGGTCCAACCTGTGGAGAAAAATGACTCTTAGTCAGCCTGGAAAGATAAGGGTGTGTAGGGAGATTTCTTGTGAACTGGAAGCCTGGATGGCCACCTGAAAGAAAAGATCTTTAATCCAGTTACAGATGCTGAAATAAAATAGCACATTAATAATTCCAGCCTTAGTTCAGCCTTAGATGGCTCATGTTGGATTACGATGTCATAGGCAGGGACTGGGTCTGTAGTCTCTCTGCCCTGCAGAGCTGTAAGCCCTGTCCCTGGAAGTCTCCAACCACCAAAAGAAATAAGAAAGCCATAAATAAAAATTCTTTGTTCTTTGAAATGTCACAAATTCATGCCTAGGACTTTAAAATTTAATATAGCAAATTCACAAATCAGAACAAAATGAAACCATTACTCATACAAAATTAGAGAGGAATTTTTATTAGTTAAATGGGCTGACTCCCTCTCTGACAGAGAGCAAAAACTCAGAAAAAGAATTCCAGCAGTTGCTAAAGACTTTTGCACTCTGTCACAGCAGGTCCATCCCAAATCAATTGAAATAGAAAGAGATAATTATCAACCAATGTCCACAGAATAAAACAGAGAAACACAGACACAAACAAAGGGCCCCAAGAAAGTCTTCCAACTCCGAGGAAACAAAACTGATCAAACAGATAAAAACACCCAAAGCAGCTTTCCGATCCCATGGAAACAAAACTGATCACTGGATGATGGCCGTTTGCCAACCCGTAGGAATGACCCATTTTGTCCCAGAGGTTTGAGGGGATTCCACGTCCCTCCTGTGAGGGGATTCCACGTCCCTCGTGAGGAACCAGAGCGTCCTCTGACCCCTCCCGCCCGAGATCCACTAGTGTGTCCACCTAGACCGTTTCGGGCACTACAGACTTCAGAAGTGAGCTTGCACACAGAACAGAAACAGACAGACACTTACCGCGGTCAGACGGACTCTCTGGATCAGGTTCCTTCGTGGGTATTGGGAATCCCGGATGAGCCCCCAAATGTTATGCCCAGAGTTCGGGGTCCCCAATAACCCACCACTAAGGAACCTTTTCTGATGCAAAAGCAAAGAGTCTTTATTTAAACCCGGGTTTGGCTCTCAACCTCTTTCTGGCGCAGCAGTAAGGCGAGAGAGCGAGCCGGGCGGGAACAATGAGTTTTATGGGGTAGGATAATTGGGAGGGCTTAGGAAAGTGACAAGGGTTACAGAGATTGGTCACTTGAATTAGGGTCTTCCTGTGGTTTAGCCTTATTAGGACCCTCGCTGTGTTCCTGGAGCTTCATTGGTCCATTTGGGTGGGGTTTGGGAAAGTTAAGACATTGCTGGCACACCTGTGGCCACTCCCAGAAAAGGGAGAGGGTTTAGGCAGGGGTCCCAACCCTATAGGACAAGATGGAGGGGAGTTCATTTCCTTTCATTCCCCCCTTGTCTTAACAGCATTAAGGGGATTATAAGGGGTCCAATGAGGGTGGAAATAAGAGTAGTTAACCATGGGGACCAATTAAGCAGTGATTCATACCAAGACTGAGACTGCTCCCTTTCAGCCTACGCTGGTTTAGTCAGGGGTTCCAGCCCTATAGGACAAGATGGAGGGGAGTTCATTTCCTTTCAGGTGTCTCAATGGAAAGCAGCCTCCATACTCAGGAACCTAGGAAGGGAACCTGGTGACTGAAGCCCAGGCAAGGATCTTGACACTGTATTTCTCTCCCTCCAACCAGTCAAATGTTTCATGGGGAAATGACTTCAGTTCCCTAACCATCAGCTGCTCTCGCAGGTTTCCTTTCTGTGCTAGAGCGAGGGCCCTTGATTTGGTTAAATTACATACAGAAGTGAGGGACCATCTCTTTTCTAGGCATTCTTTTTATTTTTTTAAATTTCTTTTTATAGTTGAAAGTATTATAAATGTACCCTCCTCCCCTTTTCCCATTAATTCCCTCTTCTCCCAGGCCTTCACCACACTATTGTCTGTGTTCATGGGCTATGCATATATGCATACAAGTTCTTTGGTTGACCTCTTTCCACCCTGCCCTGCCTTATCTCTGAGATATGCCACCCTGTTCTATGCTTCTGTGTCTCTGGATCTATGTTGTTCATCAGTTTATTTTGTTCATTAGATTCCACAACTGAGTGAGCCCATGTGTTACCTATTTTTAATGATCTGCTCTGGGTGGATAGATTTGGCTATGACACTGCCTCACCTCTAGAGGAAACATTCAAACAAAGTGTTCTTTTTGTGGGCTTGTGACCTGTGAGGCACTTCTCAACCTGCATTCAGTTGGGAACCCACTAAAGGCCCTGCCATACCTGAGTCCCTCACCAGATTCTCAGCTCTCAGCTGTCACTATGGGGCCAGGGGAGGGAGCTAAGTTCTTGATGGAGATGGCCCTCCCAGGCCTGTTTGCTCCTGGAAGGAGGCTGTAGAGTCACCCCTTTTGATTTTTTAAATTTAACAAGAATGTATGTTTTAAGATTTTTTAATTCAATGGCAAGGACCGAGTTCTATCAAGTCCTTTTAAGTTGCTGTCAGGCATTAAAGGAATCAGCCTGCAGTTGGTTTCTTTTTGGGCCCACAGTTCTTTGAGTCCCAATTTCAATATCCAGTAGTTTTGAGTCCCAATTTCAATGTCCAAAAGTTCCTTATGTATACATGTCAGCAATGATGATGATGACAATACAGGTCCGAGCCTCTCTGGTTTGGTCCTGGGCAACCTGCAGTGATGCACAGCTGCTGACTGCTAGCATGGCAAGGCATCTTCACTATCTTCATTTCCTGGACTCTTTTTCCTCTGTTTTTTTTTTTTTTTGGGGGGGGCACTGCTATCTGTGTGGCTGGAGCAGTCCTGTCAGTTCCTCTCTGGGATCTGTTGTTTCAGTAATTCACAGGGGCTTGGAGTTTTCTGGAAATATACAAACATATTCTCAACCAAAGGTTACTAAAGGAAACTTTTCTATAAATTTGATTTAGGATCTTTTTTTTATTTTTGCCCAAATAATTTTCCTTTGGCTTATTTTTTTTAATATATTTTATTGATTTTTTTTTTACAGAGAGGAAGGCAGAGGGATAGAGAGTTAGAAACATCAACCAGCTGCCTCCTGCACACCCCCCAGTGGGGGTGTGCCCTCAACCAAGGTACGTGCTCTTGACCAGAATCGAACCTGGGACCTTTCAGTCCACAGGCCGACGCTCTATCCTCTGAGCTAAACCGGTTTCGGCTCCTTTGGCTTATTTTGACAACCATGTATGTTTTCATGGGTGTCTTGCTGTTAGCATTACAAATTAAAATTAATTTTCAAATAAAACATTTCTTGATGTAATTTGCTTATAGGATATTTCTCCTTACAGGATATTATTCTACTACCTCCCCTTTTTTGATTTAAATATTAAGAGGCTTTTGGAAATTTTATAATGCAGTCTTGATAACTTTTAATTTTTTTTGCACAAAATATGACAGCTTTGGATTCATTGCATGTTAAGCAATTTTACTATGAGATGAACTATAATAAATAAAAAATTAGTTAATACTTCAAGAACAGGTTTTTTGTCCAATACAGTTAAGTTTTCCTAAATATTCACTTATTTTTTTATATATATATTTTATTGATTTTTTACAGAGAGGAAAGGAGAGGAACAAAGAGCTAGAAACATCCATGAGAGGGAAACATCAATCAGCTGCTTCCTTGCACACTCCCCACTGGGGATGTACCTGCTACTGAAAGGTCTGCAGACTGACACTCCATCCACTGAGCCAAACCGGTCTTGGCTATATTCACTTATTTTAATTAGCCAATTTAAATAATTTGAAATAAAGTTCCCTTTTTAACTTCATTTGTCCTGGTTATGAATAGCAAAGGACATTAATTAAATCTTCAATCAGTCTTTGAGTAACTTTACATAAGGTTTGTCAAGGAGGCAAAAACATTCCAAAATGGCAGATGTCTAAACTGTTTGACAGAAAAGATGGTTTGTTTATTCTCACAATAAACAAGGGAAGAGCAAAACAAAATTTCTAAAAGATAGGCAGTCAAATTTATCTTGCAGATAAACAGAAATCTCACTAGCTGTTTCTGGTGGCTTTATTAGAATTCAATTGTTAATAAAAATATTGGCTTTTCAAACCTTAATTATATTTTTAAAAAGCTAATTTACTTAAGTAATTTAATAGGTATCTTTAATTAAAAAGCAAAGCAAAGCAGATTTAGTAAATGTTTACATCTGATTCACAAGGCACAAAAGTTGCCCTACCTTCGGCCTAATTAATAATGCAGGTGGCTCTGGGCTTTTTTTGTCTTTTTAAATTTTGTCTTAAAATTTTGCTGTTGGGGCTCTTACCATGCGAGCCCCTGGCAGCCCAGTGGCCAGGCCCTGCCTGACATGACATCATCTTTAAACCCTGTGTGGCAATCCCTGATGCACCGCCATGATGACAAGGGAAGACAGGGCGACCTGGAAGTATACAACTGGAAGAGCCAGAACCCTACTGTCTCGCTCACTTCGTCCAGAGAAGTAAGTTCTACCAGAGGAGATGTGTGAACTTTGGAACTGTAAGTTCTACCAGAGGAGAACATGAAGTCATTGCTTCTATTGAATTGTCACTCTGAGGATGAGGGTTCTTGGTTGGTTTGAAAAACACCTGCTGATGCTGGTTCTCTGCTCTGTGGACCGGGCCAGTGAGTGAGTGATGTTGGCTAATTCTGGTGAGCTGGGTTTGCTGTGCTGGAAGTACCCATCAACCCAGCTGGGACGATTGCCAACAGCTGGTGAACTGTGTGGATTGCAAAGAGGGCATCATCGTGAGTGGCTCCAGGGACAGAATGGCCAAGGTATGGTCTTTGGCCTTAAGACCTCAACAGTGGGCAGCTGATGATGCACTTGGGCAGTGACTTTCCCCCAGGGGCTAGGGTGCTGGACCTCATGTTCCCTTTCACGCTCCTGTCCTGTGGCTATGACAACTATGATCGATACTGGGACCTCCGAGCCAGCGTCAGGAATCACTTGCTGGCCACAGGTTCCTCCTACTACGGGGTTGTATGACTATGGGATCGGTGCCAAAGGGCCTGCTTAAATCGAGATGTGGTATTCCTGTTTTGTTATACTCAGTGTCTGTTAATTGCACATCACAAACCAGGTTCTGGAAGTGATAAAGGATGGGACTGTAGTGGCGATCCAAAGTTCGAGTCTTGCTGGCCAGCCCTGATGACACGCCTTCCCACTGACATCGACACCCCTGAGCAATCCGGTGTATTGCCATCTCAGCTGTGGGCCAGGGAAGCCAGCTACTCAGGGACCTCTCTTGCTTGGAGGGTGCAGTGATGCCCCACCTGCACTCACAGTACTTGTCTGCTGTAGTCACCCTAGACTTTGTCATCTGGGCAAGCCCTAGGACATGGGACCTCTGCCTAAAAGGCTGAGCTGATTGCCCTAACTCAGGCACTCTGATGGGGAAAAGGAGCCAGGCTGCTGTGTCAGCTAAGGTTTGAGCCCAGATTCCAGTTAGGTGAGCCCAGATTCGAGTCTGTAATAAATTTAGGCCTGTTTGAAAGAAAAAAAAAAAAATTTGCTGGATTTTAAGAAATATTTTGCCCTCGTTAGAGGCCCAAACCTTCATAACATTTAAAATATATGTATATAAGTAAAGTGTATTGATTAATTTTATTTGATAAAGCTTTCCATGTGATTTCAAATATATCAAATTGGTTAAATTTAAAATATTTTTAAGAAGAGAGTACAAACTCCTTGAGTTACTTGGGCTCTTGGAGTCTTTCAAGAATCATACTTTTTATAATTATCTTAAGATAGCAATTAAATTTAAACTGTTTTTTGTATTAAAAAATTCAATTGGGATCACAGGATCAATTTTCCTTTTATTTAATTAGACCAATAAGTGACATATTTTGAATTCCTAATATTTTTCAGAAAAATACATTTTGTGTTCTCAAAAATAAATTTCTATACTCAAGGCATTTAATTACCACAACTATCTAAATTTCTCTTAATTTAATTTGAATCTTGAACTTTTAGAGCTGGCAAGTCAAATATTTAGCATTACTTTATATTTTTAAGAATAAATTTAAAAAATACAAGACATAATTAATAGATTCAATTCTGTCCTCTAGATTTTTCATGAGGCAAATTTAGGTTAATATTTTAGCATTTTTTAAATTTCAAAATATCTAGATATTTAATAATTTTTATTATTTATATAATTAAGCAAACTTCTAAAAATTTTAAGCCACCTTTCTGGATGGAAAATTGGTTTGGTCTTTTCAAATGTAAATTACCACATTCCTTAAAGATGGTTGCTGGCAGGAAACTTATTTCAAAGGAGCCACATTTTTTCTTTAAGAGTTTGCCACTATGGGAAAAACTGCTCTTGGCTAGCAAAACAGGTTTTTGGCCCAGTTGCTAGACTTCTGGGGGAAGGTTGACTAGCCACCATTAACAAAGGGTGTAGCCAGTTTTTACCGGGGCTATTTGATCTTTATAATTAATACATTATTTATCTACTAGAGACCCAGTGCATGAAATTCATGTATGGGGTCGAGGGGTAATTCAGGCTGGCCTGTGCCCTCTCACAGTCTGGGAGTCCTTGGGGGATGTCTGCTTGCCATTTTAGGGGATTAGGACTAAGTCAGCAGGTGGAGATTCCTCTTACAATCCAGGACCCCTCCCTCCTTACTGCCTGCCTGCTTGTTGCTCTTTACTGCTTGGTTCACTGTTGCTTAGTGATGCCATGGAGGTGGGAGAGGCTCCCGCCACTACCACTGCAGTTGCCAGTTGTGAGCCTGGTTTCTAACTGAGTAGTGCTTTCCAGTGGAAGCCCACTGACCACCAAGGGGCCAGCTCTTGCATTAAGTTTCTGCCCCCTGGTGATCAGTGCACATCATGATAACTGGTCTTTCTGATCATTCCACCATAATGGTCTCACTTAGGCTTTTATTATATAGATATTTTAATCATTTCATTGAGATTGTAGAGTCAATTATAATTATTTAAAGCATTTTCTTTGGCGAATTTTTGTAACAGAAACAATTTACTGATTGTCTTGAAGGCCTTAAAGTTGTTTTAACATACTTCATTAGCATTTTAAAAACTAGTCTTTTTTAAAAATCTAATAAATCTTTATTGTTCAGATTATTACAATTGTTCCTCTTTTTTCCCCCCATAGCTCCCTTACACCCAGTTCCCAACCCACCCTCTGCTCTTACCTCCCCCACATTGTCCTCATCCATAGGTGTATGACTTTTGTCCAATCTCTTCCTGCACCCTCCTCACCCCTTTTCTCCATGAGAATTGTCAGTTCACTTCCTTTCTATGCCCCTGATTCTATTATATTCACCAGATTTATTCTGTTTATCAGATTTTTTATTCACTTGATTTTTAGATTTACTTGTTAATAGATATGTATTTGTTGTTCATAATTTTTATTTTTACCTTTTTCTTCTTCTTCCTCTTCTTAAAGAGGACCTTTCAGCATTTCATATAATACTGGTTTGGTGGTAGTGAACTCCTTTAGCTTTTTCTTATCTGTGAAGCTCTTTATTTGACCTTCAATTCTGAATGATAGCTTTGCTGGATAGAATAATCTTGGTTGTAGGTTCTTGCTATTCATCACTTTGAATATTTCTTGCCACTCCCATCTGGTCTGCATAGTTTCTGTTGAGAAATCAGCTGACAATCGTATGGGTGCTCCCTTGTAAGTAATTAACTGTTTTTCTCTTACTGCTTTTAATATTCTCTTTTTTCTTTTGCTCTTAGTATTTTAATTATGATGTATCTTTGTGTGGTCCTCTTTGGATTCCTTTTGTTTGAGGTTCTGTGCACTTCCTGGACTTCTACGTCTATTTCTTTTACCAGGTGGGGGAAGTTTTCAGTCATTATTTCTTCAAATAGATTTTCCGTATCTTGTTCTCTCTCTTCTTCTGGCACCCCCATAGTTCTGATGTTGGTATGTTTGAAGTTGTCCCAAAGGCTCCTTCTACTATCTTCAAATTTTTGGATTTTTTTTTTTCTTTTTGCTTTTCAGTTGAGTGTTTTCTGCTTCATTGTATTTCTTTTATATATATATATATGTTTTACAGAGAGGAAGGGAGAGAGATAGAGAGTTAGAAACATCGATGAGAGAGAAACATCCTGCATGCCCCCACTGGGGATGTGCCCGAAACCAGGATACATGCCCTTGACCGGAATCGAACCTGGGACCTTTCAGTCCAAAGGCCGACGCTTTATCCACTGAGCCAAACCGGTTTCAGCTGCTTCTTTGTATTTCAAATCTTTGACTTGATTCTTGTGTTCCTCTAGTCTGCTGTTAGGTCTCTGAATAATATTTTTTATTTCAGCCAGTGTATGTTTATTTTCTAGTTGGTCCCTTTTTATATTCTCAAGGGTCTTGTTAAATTTATTGACATTTTCTAGGAAATTCTTGAAAAAATCTTATAACCATGGTTTTGAATTCTATATCCAATCATTTGTTTTCCTCGATTTCTTTTGTTTGTGATCTATTCCTTTGTCTCCACATTTTTGCTGCTTCCCTGAGTTGGTAGAGTAGCTTTGTGTGCTAGTTGTCCTATATGGCCCATTAGTTCTGCCCCTCCAGTTACCTGAGGTGGACTCGCTTAGTGCACCTCTTTGTGGACTGTGTGTACAGCCTTATAGTTAAGTCTTGATTGTTGTTGGTATCACTGGGGGGAATTGACCTCCAGGCCAATTGGTTGTGAGGATCAGCTGTGTCTATACTGGGAGAACTTTTGTGCTGGAGAAGACTTGCAAGTGAAAGGAAATGGACTCCCCTCCATCTTGTCCTATAAGGGCTGGGACCTCTACCTAAACCCCCCTCCCTTTTCTGGGAGTGGCCACAGGTGTGCCAGCAATGTCTTAATTTCCCTGACCCTCACCTGAAAGGACCAATGAAGCTCCAGGGACACAGGTAAGGTCCTAATTAGGCTTAACCACAGAAAGACCCCAATTCAAGTGTCCAATCTCTGTAACCCCCATCACATTCCCAAGCCCCTTAATTATCCTACCCCATAAAACTCATTGTTCCCGCCCGGTCCACTCTCTCACCTCGCTGCTGCATCAGAAAGAGGCTGAGAGCCAAACCCGGGTTTGAATAAAGACTCTTTGCTTTTGCATCAGAAAAGGCTCTTTAGTGGTGAATTATTGGGGACCCCGAACTCTGGGCACAACATTTGGGGGCTCGTCCGGGATTCCCAATACCCACGAGGGACCCCGATCCAGAGAGTCCGTCTGACCGCGGTAAGTGTCTGTCTGTTTCTGTTCTGTGTGCGAGCTGGCTTCTGAAGTCTGTAGTGCCCAAAATGGTCTAGGTGGACGCACTAGTGGATCTCGGGCCCGGGGGTGGGTGGTGTCAGAGGACACTCTGCTTCCCCACAAGGGACGTGGAATCCCCTCACAGGAGGGATGTGGAATCCCCTCAAACCTCTGGGACGAAGTGGGTGGCTCCTATGGGTGGGCGCACAGCAATTGTCCAGTGATCGGTTTTATTTTCGTGAGTCTGGAAGGCTGCTTTGGATGTTTTTGATCGGCTTTATTTCCACGGGTCGGGAAGGCTGCTTTGGATATTTTTATCTGTTTGATCAGTTTGTTTCTTTTTGTGTACTTTTGTGAGTTCATTGGACAGAAGTTATGGGACAGACTCAGACTACCCCCTTGAGTATTATGGTTGATCATTTTAGAGAGGTTAAGAGAAGGGCTAACAACCTTAGTTTAGAAGTGAAGAAAAGCAGATGGCAAAAATTTTGTTGCAGCACGTGGCCGGCCCTCAATACCGGATGGCCGCCAGAAGGGACTTTTGACCTCCCCACCGTTCACCGGGTCAGAGAAATCATTTCTCGGCCAAGGGGAGGCCATCTTAATCAACTCCCTTACATTATTACTTGGCAGGATCTCGTAGAGGACCCTCCCGTCTGGATTAAACCTTTCCTAGCTCCGCGCCCTCCAGAGCCAGAACTCATTCTTGCCTTGCAGGAAATGGAGAAGAAAAAGAAGGCGGTTACTTCAGAGAAGAAGGAGAAGGAAGCCACACTGCCATCAGCTCCTGATCCCCTCCACCCAGTTTTACAGGAGGGAACAGGAGAAGAGTTAATTTTCCCTCCCCTTACCAATTCCCCAGGTTACCGGAAGGGGGCGGGCTTCCCGCGGAGGCAGGGGGTGGGCTTCCAGCGGCGGCAGGGGGCGGGCTTCCGGGTATGGCCGCAGTTCCCGTAGGAAGCCCACCTCTTACCAGGCAAAGGGCTCAGGGGGAACTGCATGTTGCAGCCCCTGACTCCACCATTAAGACTCTGCCCTTGCGAGCTGCGGGCTCCCCCCCCACCCCCCCCGGACGCGGATGGCAATCAGCCCCACCACCACTGGCCTTTTGCCACTAGTGACCTTTATAACTGGAAAGCACAGAATCCTAAGTTCTCCGAGAAGCCGGCAGGGCTTATCGATCTGCTAGATTCTGTTCTTTTCACTCATCAACCCACTTGGGACGATTGTCAACAGCTTCTACAGGTCCTGTTTACAACGGAAGAGAGAGAATCCTCAACGAGGCCAGGAGGGTGGTTCCTGGCGTAGATGGGAACCCAACTACTAACCAGGCTCAGATAGATGTTTCTTTTCCCTTAATTAGACCTGACTGGGACTTCAACATGGCAGAAGGTAAGGAGAGGCTCTGAATTTACTGCCAGACTCTAATGGCGGGTCTCCGTATGGCTGCTAGAAAGCCTACCAATGTGACCAAGGTAGGGAACGTGCAGCAAGAAAGGGATGAGTCTCCAGCTGTAGATCATGGAGGCATACCGCACTTACACCCCCATGAACCCAGAAGCCCCTGAGAATAAGGCAGCTGTAGTCATGAGTTTTATAAACCAGTCAGCTGTAGACATCAGAAAGAAACTGCAGAAAATAGATAGATTAGGAGAAAAAAGTCTTCGAGACTTGCTGGAGGTGGCCGAGAAAGTGTACAATAATCGGGAGTCCCCTGAAGATAGGCAAGCCCGGGCCATGACAGCTGCCAGTGACAAGCAGACCCGAAACCTGGCCAAGATCCTGTTAGCCACCAGCACAGAATACCCCAAGGAGCGGACCCGCCGCCTTCGCCAGCTTGCAGATGACCAAGAAGAAGGTAAGAGTGTCATCAGAGGTGGGAAAAGGAGGCTGCAGCGGAACCAGTGTGTTTACTGCAAAGAGATAGGACACTGGGCCCGGGAATGCCCAAAGAGAACCGGCAGGAAGGGAAGCAAGACAGACCAGGTAGAAGTCTTAGAGCTGGAAGGATTAAGTGATTAGGGGAGTCAGGGCTTAGACCCCCTCCCTGAGCCCAGGGTAACTCTGAGTGGAGGGGACCCCCATTGAATTTCTTGTAGACACTGGGGCCCAACATTCAGTCCTTCGTACACCTCAAGGGAAGCTAGCCAACAAGAAATCCTGGGTGCAAGGGGCAACTGGCATAAGCCAGTATTCATGGACTACCCGAAGAACAGTAGATCTAGGAACAGGCCTGGTATCCCATTCATTTATGGTAATACCAGAATGCCCCTACCCCCTACTAGGACGGGACTTGCTAACCAAGATTGGAGCCCAAATAACTTTCAGACAAGGGGGTGGGGGGGGCAGGTCACTGATGGTAGAGGCCATCCCATCCAAGTTCTGACCCTGAGATTGGAGGATGAATATCGTCTCCACCAGGGGGTACTCCCAGTAGAAAGTACTGTGGACAGATGGCTACAGGAATTCCCTACTGCTTGGGCAGAAATGGGGGAGTTGGACTGGCTGTTCACAGGGCCCCAATCCTAGTGGAGCTAAAGCCTGGAGAAGGCCCAATAAGAGTCAAGCAGTATCCTATGTCCCAGGAGGCCCGGGAGGGAATCCAGCCTCACATCCGGAGGCTGCGAAACTTGGGGGTGCTGATCCCATGCCAGTCTGCCTGGAACACCCCTCTCCTGCCTGTTAAGAAACCACACACAAATGACTACCGGCCAGTCCAGGACCTCCGGGAAGTAAATAAGAGAGTCATGGATATACATCCAACTGTTCCTAACCCATACACTCTCCTAAGTTCCTTGATACCTCTAGAGTCTGGTATACTGTATTAGACTTGAAGGATGCCTTCTTCAGCCTACCGCTAGCGCCTCAAAGCCAACCCTTGTTTGCCTTCGAATGGCATGACCTGGAGGAAGGATACAGTAGACAACTAACCTGGACGCGACTGCCCTAAGGGTTCAAGAATTCGCCTACCATCTTTGACGAGGTATTGCACGAAGACCTCGGTGAGTACAGGAGAGAACACCCCAATCTCACCCTCCTTCAGTACATAGATGACAACTTGATTGCTGCCGATACCGTCGAAGACTGCGAGCAGGGGACCAGAGACCTGTTAGCCACCCTGGGGACCTTAGGGTATCGAGCCTCCGCAAAGAAAGCTCAAATATGCCAAGAGAGGGTGAGTTACCTGGGATACATCCTGGAGGGTGGACAACGGCGGTTGTCAGATGCTAGAAAAGAGACTGTCCTGAAAATCCCCACTCCCACCTCCCAGGAGGAATTGAGGGATTCCTAGGGTCGGCTGGCTATTGCCGCCTCTGAATTCCAAGTTTTGCTGAGATTGCCAGGCCCCTATATGAAGCTACCAAGGAGGGGAAGGTATTTGAATGGACTAAAAAGGAAGAGGCTGCCTTTAATCAGATAAAGACAGCCCTCTTGGCTGCTCCAGCCCTGGGGCTGCCAGACATTACAAAGCCCTTTCGCCTCTTTGTAGATGAACACAAGGGAATAGCAAAAGGGGTTCTAACTCAGACTTTGGGCCCCTGGAGCCGCCCAGTAGCATATTTGTCCAAGAAGCTGGATCCAGTAGCTGCCGGCTGGCCGCCATGCATGAGAATCATTGCAGCAACTGCGCTCTTAGTCAAGGATGCTGACAAACTGACCTTAGGACAGGAGATCTGGATTACAACCCCGCATGCCATTGAGGGGGTCCTAAAACAGCCTCCTGATAGATGGATGAGCAATGCACGTATGACCCACTATCAAAGCTTGCTGCTCAATCCCCCTCGAGTACAGTTCCATCCAAGTGCGGCCCTCAACCCTGCCACCCTGCTGCCTGACCCCGACCTAGATGCCCCGCTACATGACTGCTCGGGGATCCTGGAGCAGGTGACGGACTCCAGAAAGACTTGACTGATCGGCCCCTCCCTGATGCAGAGGCCACCTGGTTCACGGATGGGAGCAGCTTCCTGAGAGACGGGTGCAGGTATGCGGGTGCAGCAGTAGTTACCAACATGGACACATGGACACTGTGTGGGCGGAGGCTCTGCCCCCTGGGACATCCGCTCAGTGAGCAGAACTCGTTGCACTCACCAAGGCACTGACACTGGGGGCTGGGAAACGGCTTAACATCTACACAGATAGCCGCTACGCATTTGCCACAGCTCATGTTCATGGGGCGATCTAACAGGAGAGAGGGCTAATTACAGCAGAGGGACGAACAATAAAGAATAAACAGGAAATTCTTGACCTGCTTGCAGCCTTGTGGCTCCCCGCTAAGCTAGCCATCATCCACTGCCAAGGGCACCAGAAGGCAGATGACCCCGTGGCAAGAGGTAACCAAAGGGCTGATCAGGCAGCCAAGGCAGTGGCCCTCACCTCGTTCCCAACAATGACCTTACGACTGCCAGACCCCGGGGACCCGGTTTTGCCAGATCAGTCGGGGTACTCTCAGGAGGAGCTGCAGCAGATCAGGAAGCTCTCCCACATCCAGGAAATTAAAGGATGGTGGTACACATCAAACAAGGAGCTCATACTACCGGACTGGCTTGGGGTTAAGGTGTTAGAACACATGCATCAGTCCACCCACCTGGGGACCCAGAAATTAAGAGACATAATTCAGCATGCTAGAATCAAGATTCACCAACAAGACTCAAAAATAAATCAAATTGTAGCCTCATGCGAGACCTGCCAACTCACAAATGCAAGAGCTGGGTCAGGTGATCAAGGAACCAGGCTCAGAGGTACCAAACCAGGGGCACAATGGGAAGTAGATTTCACTGAAATCAAACCAGGGAAGTATGGTTATAAATATCTTTTAGTATTTATAGACACCTTCTCTGGCTGGGTAGAAGCGTACCTGACCAAGCATGAAACAGCCCAGACGGTCGCCAAGAAACTACTGGAAGACATCCTACCCAGGTATGGTTTTCCAGCTATGATAGGGTCTGACAATGGTCCAGCCTTCATTTCACAGGTAACACAGGCGGTAGCTAAAACCATTGGGGCAGGTTGGAAATTACATTGTGCCTATAGGCCCCAGAGCTCAGGGCAGGTAGAGAGGATGAATAGAACTCTAAAAGAGACCCTTACCAAATTAACCATGGAGACTGGCGGGGATTGGGCGGCTCTCCTTCCATATGCCCTTTACAGGGTAAGGAACTCTCCTTACACTCTCGGTCTTACCCCTTATGAGATCATGTTTGGCAGACCCCCCTCCCCCCAATTATTCCTAACCTTAAAGCTGAGCTTCTTACTTAATTTGAGAATCAGGAGATATCTTTTCTCTTAAGAGGGTTGCAGAGGGTGCACGAAAACGTTTGGCCACGCCTCCGAGCGATCTAGGAGGCTAGCCCAACCCCGACGCCTCACCAGTACAAGCAAGAGGACTGGGTGTTCGTCAAGAGGCACTGTCGAGAGACCCTTGAGCCACGCTGGAAAGGCCCCTACATTGTCGTGCTAACCACACCCACCGCTCTCAAGGTTGACAGCATCGCGACCTGGGTTCATCATACGCATGCTCGCCCAGCTGACCCCTCTGCAATTCAGGAGGACTTCATCGCACAATGGAACATCGACCAGCAACCCGCTCAAGCTCAAGCTGCGGCGCACTCGACCTGCCTGATGTTGGTAACTTTACTCGCGATCACTCCTACCACCGGGAGCCCACACACTCCCTATAATATTACATGGCAGATCATAGACGCCATCTCAGGGACAATACTTAATCAGACCTCCCAGATACACCCTAAGAACACTTGGTATCCAGACCTCTACTGTGACCTGCTAGACCTCATCCCCCTTAGCTGGGACCCTAGGGTTATATGGGGCCACTATTTCTATGTCTGTCCCGGGTACTCACGGACTCCCCGGAGGCACACCCAGGACCCATGCGGAGGAGCTGAGGACTACTTCTGTGCCTCCTGGTCATGCGTCTCAACTGGACACATCTGGTGGACCCCTCCCAAAACAGATGACCTAATAACTGTGGCCTGGCCGGCAGCACCCACCTGTCAGGATCATCTCCGTACCCCATGAAACCCTGTGCGGATATCCTTCACAAAACAGGGGGAGAAAGCAATAGGATGGGACACTGGCAAAACCTGGGGAATTCGCATGTATGATACAATCAGACTTGGGGCTAGGGAGGATTATTTACCCTCCGGGTTCAAAACACTCCCCTTCACTATCATCCCCCTGTGGGAGTAGGGCCCAACAAGGTATTGGCAATGGCTCCTGCTCCCCGGCCCCAGCCAACTACGCCCCTAGTGCTCCCCACCAAGAGAGCATGGGTTGCACCCACCACGGGGAGCCGGACCCAGAGTCAGACTTTACCACCTGAGATAGACCCTCTCTTAAGCTTGGTCATAGGAGCCTACCATGTCCTAAACGCCTCCAGGCCTGACCTAACCGAATCTTGTTGGCTCTTTCTAGGCATTGAACCACCATATTATGAAAGTGTTGCGGTCAAGGGCAATTATACAATGGTCCCCAATGCCAGTTCCTGCAGGTGGCAGCAAACTGCT
This sequence comes from Lasiurus cinereus, assembly GCA_011751065.1. Classification (NCBI taxonomy): domain Eukaryota; kingdom Metazoa; phylum Chordata; class Mammalia; order Chiroptera; family Vespertilionidae; genus Lasiurus; species Lasiurus cinereus. The sequence goes on from JAAGEH010000021.1 coordinate 8,463,814, forward strand.
GCAAGGCTAACCCTCCAGGGGGTGATAGGGCAGGGATCGTGCATAGGCAAGGTGTCCTCAGACCAGTCACACCTTTGTAACAGAACCCTGGCCATTCCCGGGGAAGCAGTATATCTCCTGCCCCCTGAGAACGCATGGTGGGCATGTTCCAGCGGCCTCATTCCTTGCATCCATTCTTCAGTCCTTAACTTCCAAAAGGAAGGCTTTTGCATACTCGTGCAGTTAATTCCCAAGTTAATATACCACTCGGAAAAAGAAGTATTTGATAAGTTGGGGGCCACTAATTCATGAAATAAAAGAGAACCCATCACGGCCCTAACCATGGCAGTCCTCCTGGGGTTAGGACTGGCGGGATCAGGGACTGGGATATCCTCACTCGTCATGCAGGACAAGAACTATAGGGCCCTAAGGATAGCCATTGACTTGGACATAGAAAGAATTGAAAAATTCATCACCCACCTGCAAGAATCCCTCACTTCCTTGTCTGAGATGGTGCTCCAGAACAGGAGGGGACTGGACCTACTACTCATGCAGCAGGGGGGCTTGTGTGCAGCTCTAGGGGAAGAATGTTGTTTCTATGTTGACCACTCAGGAGTTGTCAAGGAATCCATGGCCCTTGTAAGAGAGGGATTGCAGAAGCGTAGGCTAGAAAGGGAGCGGTCTCAGTCTTGGTATGAATCACTGTTTAATTGGTCCCCATGGTTATTTCTGCCCTCATCGGGCCCCTTATAATTATTTTAATGCTTTTAACTCTTGGTCCTTGTATTATTAACAAACTGGTCAAATTTGTCAAGGAACGCATAGGAGTAGTCCAATTAATGGTTTTACAAGCCCAGTACCGGCCTCTAGCAATACAAGAAGAGGCAGAAATGCATCCTGTCTCATGAGTGAGACGTGTACCCCAAGAAAAGGGGGCAATGAAAGGAAATGGACTCCCCTCCATCTTGTCCTATAAGGGCTGGGACCTCTGCCTATACCCCCCTCCCTTTTCTGGGAGTGGCCACAGGTGTGCCAGCAATGTCTTAACTTCCCTGACCCTCACCTGAAAGGACCAATGAAGCTCCAGGGACACAGCTAAGGTCCTAATTAGGCTTAACCACAGAAAGACCCCAATTCAAGTGACCAATCTCTGTAACCCCCATCACATTCCCAAGCCCCCTAATTATCCTACCCCATAAAACTCATTGTTCCCGCCCGGTCCGCTCTCTTACCTCGCTGCTGCGTCAGAAAGAGGCTGAGAGCCAAACCCGGGTTTGAATAAAGACTCTTTGCTTTTGCATCGGAAAAGGCTCCTTAGTGGTGGATTATTGGGGACCCCGAACTCTGGGCACAACACAAGATTGCAAAAGCCTCTATGCTCAGCTTGGATAGGGCGGAGTCTCAGGGCTGAGCAGACAGCCTTAGCTTCCCATCAGCTCTGCCCTATGAGGCTCCTGGATCTCAGTGTTCCTAGGTAATCGCTGCAGCCCTCTCTGTGCACACTTGTGTGCATGCCTCCAGACCTCTACCTTTCACAGCTCCCCTCTGTTTCTGTGCACTCTGGGGACCTGTATGAGTCTGGGTCCTCAGGGTCTCACCCAAAACTGGGGTTCAGTGCAGTCGGAACTGGAGTTTCAGAACTGGGGTTCAGTGTAGTTGGGTAGTTCCATTTCCTACTGCTAGAGAAAGCCAGCAGCACAATCAGCAGTCAGTCCTCTCTGCGTGCACTCATGTGTGTGCCTCCAGACATCTACCTTTTGCAGCTCCCCTAAGTTTTTTGTGCACTCTTCCCTTTTTCCAACAGTCCAGACTTCCCCCATATGAGTCTTGCCTGGAACTGGGGTTCAGTGCAATTGAAACTGAGGTTCAGTGCAGTTGGGATTTTCATCTTCCTCCCATTAGAGCAGCGGTTCTCAACCTGTGGGTTGCAAACAGCTAGCAGGGTCTCCTAAGACCATCAGAAAACACAGATATTTACATTAAGATTCATAACAGTAGCAAATTACAGTTATGAAGTAGCGACAAAAATAATTTTATGGTTGGGGATCACCACAACATAAAGAACTGTATTAAAGGGTTGCGGCATTAGGAAGGTTGAGAACCACTGCATTAGAGGAAGCCAGTCAGGTACTCAGCCACCCGTCCTCTCCACATATGTGTTTTTGTACCTCAGCTTTTTGCAGCTCCTCTGAGTCTCTGTGAGCCCCTCTCTTTCCTTCTAGTTGTAGAATTTCCACTCAGCCAGCTTTTCTGAGGTTCTGGATGATGTCTGTTCTGTCTTTTAGCTGTAGTTTTGAAATTGTTGTGTGAGGCAGCAGTTTAGGTGTTCACCTATGCCACCATCTTGGTTTCTCCTTATTATGGAAATGACAATCTTGTTGCTGGAATCAGTTTGAATTTTTTTTGGGGGGGCGTCAAATTTGCCATCTTTCTTTTGAAAAAACAAAAACAATTCTGAGGTTTTTCATTTCTGTAGCAAAGAGATTATAGCTCAAAACAATCTAAATGTCCAAAAGTTGTATAGTTGCGTACATTTTGTTCTAAGCTAGGTTCTCTCCCCATGAGCCCAGGCACATTTCTAAAATTTTTATGGCAAGAAGGAGATTTTAAATTAGCATACTAATTTAATCAGAGGATCTTCAGGTAAAGGAAACTGAAAACTCTTACCTTGACCAAGAACCCTGCTTTTATTATTACAATTTGTCCTAAGGCAAGGTGTAAATAATACACTTCAAAGGGTAGGGGGAGTGGATTTCCATATTGGCTTGCCACGTATTTCCCTTCCCCCACCTCCTGCTTGCTTTGGGGGAAGAAGTCAGAAGCAGATCTGGCTGCATATCTTTTCATGCTGAATAGATAAAGACAGATCTTAATTTTTTTCCTTTTTTTTTTTTTTTTTTTTTGCTTCCCAAAGAAATAACTAGCACCTAAGATTATCTTAAATAAAATTTATTATAAAATGTTCTTCAGTAATTTTTAAACAAAACTTTAAGTAATCTCATTGTGGAAGAGTGGATAGCTCTGCCCTCTCCTGTCACCTTTGAATTTTTCCACACCTGAGGCAGTTTCGGCAGCAGGGTTTCATTTCTTATTACAGATTTTAGATGCCAAGTACAAATTAAGATTTTAATTTGAACAGAAAACCACATTAAAGATGACCACCACACTCTTTTTTCAGCCTGATTTTTAAAAGTACCTTTTGATATTCCAATTTATTATTTTGCCTTTTGACCAAATTTTTCCCCATAATAATCTGACTTAAATACAAAGTATCACTCACGCACTTAGGGATCCTTGGGGTTCTGAAGCTGACATGGGCTCTACACATAGTTAACTTTACCATTCGCTCAGGCAAATCCTTCTTGGTACTTCCCGAGTTAGGCCCCACATTAGGTGTCATAATTGTTGCTGTCCCTCGTTTGGGTGTCATAATGCCAAGGTTCTTTTCCCAGCCTTACAAAGGATTCAGCATTCTGGAGAAAAGGGCTTCGAGTAGATGATTAAAGAGTCTGGAGACAAAAGATAATTTTGAAAGGTATTGGGGGTCAGAGAATCTTCAACTAAAGGGAACTGCATAAGCTTACCTTGACCAAGGACCCTGCTTTTATTAGTACAATTTGTCCTAAGGCAAGGTGTAAATAATACACTTCAAAGGGTAGGGTTACAGAAACATTGTCAACTTGGGGAATAGCCTACAGCTGTTCAGGTGTTTGGCCAACAGGAGGCAATAAAATTCCATGAACTGTCTGGTAGTTAACAATAATTGTATTTAGGTTTAGGGGAAGTGACGTTTAGCCCTTTCCAATAGGTAAATTATGTATGTGGCTCACGCTTATTGAGCCACCCAAGCTTCACCAACCTTTTGGTGAAAGTCTTGTAATTACTACATGCTGGAATTGGTTTCTGACAGTAGAGCACTTCTTGCTAACTGCACTCACTGGTGGTTTCCCCAGCACACTCACCTGTTTTTTTTTCATCTTTCCCTCTCCCTTGGGTGGCATGACCAGTGAAGGGAATGGATGTTGATTGTGGTTGCCAGGCAGAAAGGTGCAGTTCAGAAGCAAGGCCCTGTTTAATGTAACAGGCCAAGGGGAACAGCTGGAGGAGCCAGGGCCAGAACCTGGCCTGCCAATGCCACTCAAGAAACTTTAAGTAGGAATAGTTATTTTACTATTTTTAAAATTTAATTTAATTTAATTTAATTTAATTTAATTTAATTTAATTTAATTTATAGGCTTTCTTTTCAGAACACCCAGTATATATCCCCTTGAGGCCCAGTCAAGTTGTTATACATATACATATAGATAGTTTGCTTTTCATTGCTGAGTAGTATTCCATGGTACAGCCACACTGGAAGACAACTTGGTGGTTTCTTACAAAACTAAACATCCTCTCACTGTGTGATCGGCAAGGCAGTCCTTGGGATTTACCCAACGGAATTGAAATGTATGTCTACACAGAAACCTGCATTCAGATGTTCCAGGGAGCTTTGTTCCTAGCCACCAAAACCTGCAAGCAACCAAGGCAATGGATGAGTAAACTGTGGTACATGCAGAAAAGGCAGTATTATTCAGTGCTAAGAAGAAATGAACTATTGAAACATAGAAAGACTTGAAGGCAACTTCATTGCATATTAACAAGTGAAAGAAGCCAATCTAAAAGGATACCTGCTGCACCAGATGGCATCCTCACCAGCCATTAGTGGCAGGTCCAGGGCTCCACAGCTCTGTCAATATTTAGGTTAGTGTTCTGAGCGTTGGCCATGCGACAGGGGCACAGCACTGTCTCCTGCTGCTGTCACTCATGTTCCCTGATGGCGTATGACCTCCTCTCTTCATGTGCTTCCCTGCACTGGGATATCTCTTTTGGTGTTGCATCTGTTATGATCATTAGTCCTTTATTAAGTTGGGTTGTCTTCTTATTATTGAGTTTTAAGGGTTCTTTGTATGTTTTGCATGACAATTCTTTATCAGACGTGTCTTTTGGAAATATCTTCTATCAGTTTGTAGATTGTCTTCACATTTTCTTTTTTCTTTTATTGAATTTATTGGAGTGACACTGGTTAACAAAATTACACAGGCTTCAGGTGCACAATTCTACAAAAACCATCTGCACACTCTATTATGTGTTCACTACCTTAAGTCAGGTTTTTGTCCATCACCATTTACCCCCTAAACCGTCGTCCCTCCACAACCCCTATCTCTGCAGTCGCCCCACTGTTGTCAGTGTCTATGACTTTTTCTTTTTTGCTTAATCCCTCCACCCGCCTCACCCAACCCTGCCACAGCCCCAACAACTTTCAGCCTGCTCACAGCTTTTTTATCCACTCATCTATTGATGGACACTTGGGCTGCTTCTGAAATTTGGCTATTGTAAGCAACCCTGCAATGAACATGGGGGTTCATATATTATTTCAAGTAAGTGTTTTAGGCTTTTTCAGATAAATTCCTAGAAGTGGAATCATTGGGTCAAAAGGCAGTTCTGTTTTTAAAAATGTTTGAAGCACCTTCATACTGCTTTCTACAGTGGCTGCACCAGTCTGCATTCCCAGGAAAAGTGCAGCTGGGTTTCCTTTTCTCAACATCCTTGCCAATACTTGTTGTTTGTTGTTTGATTGATGGTAGCCATTCTGAAAGGTGTGAGGTGATGGCTCATTGTGGTTTTAATTTGCATTTCTCTGGTGATTAAAGCATCTTTTCATGTGTGTAGAGGCCATTTGTATGTCCTCTTTTAGAGAAATGTCTATTCCGGTCCTGCCTCCATTTCTTAAATGGATTGTTTGTTATTTTGGTGTTGATTTGTATAAGTTCTTTATAAATGTTGGAAAGTCATGTTGTTTACTGTTCTATTCATAGCATAGAGCTTAAAATATAATAGGTCCTTGATAAGCATTTATTAACTAAGGGATGGCTGAGGCAAGGTTGTGAGGACAACTTCCCACAAGAAGTTCAGGGCCACTGTCCCAGAGCCCACACCAGGGAGTGGCCCATGCCAGGCACTAAGGACCCTGGGCCCAGGTGGGGCTCCTAGGCTGGGCCAGGGTTGGAGGAAGGGGCCGGACATTGGAGGCCAAAAGAGAGTCTCTGGGAGGCAGGATGCAACACATCATGGACTCAGGGGGACCTAAGGAAGCTCTGGGATGGTCCAAGGACCTCACAAGGAAAGGAGTCTTTCAGGCAGTAGACAACCCTAGAGGCCTCAGGGAATGAAGTCAGCGCAGAGGACTCCACCCATGGAGGATGAGCCCCAGGAAGGCGCATGTAGATGTACCCATAGCTGAGGCTCTTCCCAAGCCTCCCTGGGGGAGGACGGGGCTTACTTACTGTTTGGAGGAACCCGCCCATCCTTCAGGCAGTTGATGACCCTGCTTAGTCCACGGTGCAGCTACCGCAACCACCAGACTGTAAGAAAAACTGGAAGAGAAGCCCAGAGGCATTGCCACGTGTGGCGAAAGGATCCTGGTGACAATTTCACAGCCTGCTATGAGCACAGGTGCAGCGTCAGAAATAGCCACCAGCAGCAGGCACATAGTAAATACCTGTTGTCCTAGAACAGTGGTCGGCAAACTGTGGCTCGTGAGCTACATGCAGCTCTTTGGCCCCTTAAGTGTGGCTCTTCCACAAAATACCAGGGCTTGGGTGAGTCTATTTTGAAGAAGTGGCGCTAGAAGAAGTTTACGTTTAAAAAATTCGGCTCTCAAAAGAAATTTCAATCGTTGGACTGTTGATATTTGGTTCTGTTGACTAATGAGTTTGCCGACAACTGTCCTAGAGGAAGTACCAGTTGGCTCTGAGAGGGAATCTTCACCAGGATGCAGAGATAACAATGTTAATATGAGGGCAAGGGGTTGAGAGAAGTCCCTGGAGTGTCCCCAGTACTTTGTCCGCATTAAAGTGCAGGGGTGTGGCTAGAGCTGCTGCAGAATCCAGAAGCCTGCAGTTCCCAGGCCGCAGCACTCTCTGGCGCCAGCCCACCTCTGGGAGCAGGTTCTGGCACTAAGCTGTGACACTGGGCATGGGACAGGGGTCTTGTATACAGAAAAGTGAAAGGTACACATTTTCCTGCAGTAGGATCATGCATATGCTTTGGAACAAGTGGGGCAGTTTTAGTTTGTTTTGCTTAATGGGAAGGGTAAGGAATGCACAGTCTCCTGGGTTCAAGGTTGTGTTTGCTGAGAAAACTGTCATCCTGAAACATCCATAACCCGGGCCTGACTGGGGATGATCAGTTGTGCGGTTTTCTAGATGTTAACCTCCCAGTCTCCCTCTCTCTCCTAGAGGGGAAGAAAAACATCTCAGGCATTTACCTGGTAAACATTAATTAGCAGGGTTTCAGGAAAACCCTCTCCAGACAAGTTTAACCAACTGATGAAAGCTGTTGGATTCAATTTTCAAGAAAGGAGGTGGAAATGTGATGCGCTCTTTCTTGGATTTGCTTTAAAATATGTTTATAAGGGCAGTGCTTGCAATTGTTTTAAGCTTTTATTTGTAAAATAACAGATACAGAGACCCAACAACAAATGTGTAGCTTCATGAGTTACTATAAGGCAAACACCACTGTAACCATCACTCAGGCCAAGGAATAGGACTTTGCCACCCATTCCAGAAGCCCCTCAATATTTCCCTAAAGGAAGCGGCTCTCCAAAGGAAGCCGCTCTGGCCATTGCAGTCGCTGCTTCCTTTTTGTTTCTTATCGTTTTATACCTCCAACATGCATTTCTAGACACTGTTTTTACTCTTGCTCATTTAAAAAATTGAATTGTCGCCGGAACCGGTTTGGCTCAGTGGATAGAGCGTCGGCCTGTGGACTGAAAGGTCCCAGGTTCGATTCCGGTCTGGAGCATGTACCTTGGTTGTGGGCACATCTCCAGTGTGGGGCGTGCAGGAGGCAGCTAATCGATGTCTTTCTCTCATCGATGTTTCTGACTTTCTATCCCTCTCCCTTTCTCTCTGTAAAAAAAAAAAAAAAAAAAAAAATCAATAAAATATATTTAAAAAATTGAATTGTCTTTTAGTTGCAGGTTCTCCTCCATCCTTATATCCTCACCTTTAAAAAAAAATATTGAGATATAGCTCACATACTATAAAATCTACTTTATAAAAGTGGACAATTCAGAAGTTTTTATATGTTCACAGACTTCCATAACCATCACCACTAATTCCAGAATATTGCTATCCTTCTCCTCAACAGGAACCCCAGGCCCACCAGCAATCTCCCCCCCCGTGAAGAGGTCCATTGCTCTATGAGTGTCTAATCTTAGGATGCTGTATCCTTTGGTATTAAGGTCCTATTGGCTTCATAGAAGAAGCTGAGGAGTGTCCCCTCCTCATCTATTTTTTGGAGAACTTGGGAGTGTTGGTGTTTATTCTTCGTTAAATGTTCTTTACAACTTCACAGGCAAAGCCACATGGCTCTGAGCCTTCCTTGTGGGAAGGTTTTTGATTAGTAATGAGTCTGTTCACTTGTTCTGTGGGTGCCTAATCAGATTGGCATTTCTTTTTGAGTCACTTAGAGCAATTCGTGTCTTTCTAGGAATTTTCCATTTCATCTATAATTATTTTTATTTCTGTAAGATTGGTAGTAATATCTGGTCTTTCATTATTGATTTTAGTAATACAAGTTTTCTCTCTTTTCATCTTGGTGAATCTAGCTAAAGATTTTTCAATTTTGTTGATTTTTTAAAATAATCAACTTTTCCTTTATTCATTTTCTTTATTGTTTTCCTAGTCTGTGTTTAATTCCTTTTCACTCTAGGCTTTATTTTTTTATGTTCCTTTTCCTTGACTTGGGTTACTTTGCTCTTCTTTATCTAGTTTCTTAAGGTGGAACATATGGTTGCTGATTTGAGGTTTTTCTTATTTTTAAATATAAGCATTTGCACATATAATTCCCCTCTAAGGACTACTTTAGTTACAACTGGTAAGTTCTGGTATGTTGTGCACTGGGTTTCTAGTCTCTATATAAAAAAGCCTAAGCGACTGACCAACAGACTGACTGGTTGGTATGAGGAGCACTGACCACCAAGGGTCAGATGCTCAATGCACAGGATCAGACTCCCTCCTATCTGGATCAGGCCTGCACCCTCTTGCAGTCCAAAAGCCCTTGGGAGGTGTCCGACTGATGGCTTAGGCCTGCTCCCCCTGGACATCCTTAGTGCTGCTGTGGAGGCTTTCTGACATCCCTCGAGGGGTCCCAGATTGCGAGGGGGTGCAGGCCAGGCCAAGGGACCCCACCAGTGCACGGTCCTCTACTATTTTATAATTTCCTCATTTGTCAAGTTTCCAAATTTTATCCTCTTACTGATTTCTAATTTAATTCCGTTGTTTGAGTAAATGACTTATGTAATTATGGTCCACCGGCAGGTTTATAGTGCCTCTGGGGTTAGTTGACTCACAGTGCTGGTAAGTTCTTGCTGGTCCCTGCACACCTGTTCTATCCACTATTGAACATGCAGTACTAATGTCTCTGCTGTTGTTAAACTGCCCATTTCTCCTTTTAGTTCTGTCAGGTTTTGCCTCATGTGCGTTGATGCATGGTTTTCAGGTTTATATAGACTTACAGTTATTCTATATTATAGGTGGGTTAATCTTGTTATCATTGTAAAGTCCAGTAATGAGAATTCTCTGAACATCGGAGTTAAAAGACCTGCAACCATGTTGTGACCCTTAAAGTGTCTGCTAAGTTGGTTTTACCATTGCTTTTATGGAGGGAAGATGTTTTGGAGGTTCTGATTTTGGCATTCCCATGACCTCATCCCCACTTTTCTTTAAATTTATTTGTTTTATTTATTTTTGTTACTTTTAATAATTTTAATATTTTATTTTTTGATCATCACCTGAGAATATATTTTTTACTGATTTTGAGAGAGAGAGAGAGAGAGAGAGAAAGAGAGAGAGACAGAGACAGAGAGAGATGTTTCTCAGAGAAAAATTGATGGGAGAGATATATATCAATGAACTGCCTCCCATATGTGCCCCTTCTGGGGACTGAACCCGCAACTAGATATGTGCCTTGACTGGGAATTGAACCTGCAATGCTTTAGTGCACAAGACAATGCTCAACCAATTGATCTACCTTGCCAGAACTCTTTAAATTTTTTTTTAAAAACAATCGTTGACCTGTTGGAGAATCTGGGCTATGTGACTTGCAGCTTCCCAGGTTGGATTTTGCAATGGCACACTCTCTGCATTTCAACATATTCTCTTGTGTGAAGCTCACAGCATGGCAGCTGAGTGCAGAGCCCTGGTCTGACTCAGATTTGGCCCCTTTGGTAGTGTTACAGAAAACTGGAGTAATCATTCAGAGAGTTTGGAGTTATGCTTATTACGCGCGGGTCCAGAGGAAAATATTTCTCAAATTCTGGGCCCCAACATGCAGAAATTTTCTCTATTTATATGTTTTTACCTGCTTTGTCTCCCAAATAAGGGATGTTTCCCACCCCTTTGCAAGTTCTTAAACGGCCCCTATGTGCTGAGGCCTGGAGACCTCAACCAAAGACTTGGCCTGGTGCCAGCACTGATAATTTTGTCCAGGGAAAGTTTAATGGCCTCTCTGAAGTGAGAATAGTCTCATTTTTCTTATTATTTAAGCAAGCAAGCATTTACAGAAGCCAATAGCAAGGTTAAAATTTCAAACAGCAGTTTTTATATTAAGATGGATGCTTCATTCCCCACTGGTTTTATGTACATGAGTCAAATCATTGACTCTTGGTTATTGTCAAGAAGGGCGTTATATTTATGCCTGAGGACTATAATTTTAATTTTCTGTCTAATAAAGTAAGTGGGCCTACTTATAACATAAGGGCCCAGAATGAGGGCCAGAAGTAATCTTTAGAGAGTCCGAAAAGTCTTGGACTCTATTTTTCCTGAGCTGCTTAAGCTGGGTGTGATGAAGCCATGTTGGGATTCTGTTGACCTTGACTGCCATGGAAGTCGTCTTTTCTAGGTAGGAGTCAGTCCTTAGGTGGCAAATTTTTTTACTCAAACAGAGTCACCAGGGTGGGAGGGATGAATCGGATCAGAAGTTGTACAGGCAGAGCGTCTCAGATGTGCTTCTGGATTGCTTTCTGGTTAGACTGTAAAGTGTGTAAGAAGTTGAATAAAGACTGGTTACGAATTTCAGTTTTTCTAGATTGGGTAGATGAGGGTCTGGAAGAGTACCTAGAGTCTGTAGAGACCCCACTGGTTTTAGAGCAGCCTCCCGGGCAGCTTCATCTGTGGCCCGGTCCCCACTTGCTTCTATGGAGACCCCTTATCTTGTAAATAGCACTATGTATGTGAGCTATTGTAAATGCATACCTGCTATCAGTATAAATTGTTACTGATTTTTCTTTTGTTTACCAGAGAGCTTGAAACTGGGTGACTCAAGTGTTTGACATCCAGTGCTCTGGTGTGTTCCAGAGTGAAGCCTCGACCTCATGTTGGGCAGTTAGGATTAGTTACTGGCCTAAGGTTAACTTATTTGCTTTTCTGATAAGCATAGCTGTGGCTGCTACCACCAGGAGGCAAGTATGTCATCCAAATGCAAAGGGTTGAAGTCTTTTGGATAAATAGGATACTGGCCTTCTCTAAGGGCTGAGACTTTGGGTGAATACCTCTTTGGCTGTGCCTCTTGTCTCACATACATAGAGGTGGAAAGACTTAGTTACATCTGATAGCACTAGTTGGCCCATTGTCCTTGCTCTGCTTATGTCTGTCTAACTGCCTAATATATTACCTCAAGGATCCTGGCTCTGAATTTTTTTAGGGAAAATGGATATTGAATTTCTTCTGTAGCTGCTTCATGCTGAGAAGGGACAAAGTTTTTCTCAGAGCCAAGAGATCCTTGCTGTCTGTCAGAGGGACAATGAGGCCTGAGTACAGAAGGAAAGGAGGTGGGTTTGTGACCTGGCAGAGACAAACTGTAACAAATGGTCTGGTGGAAGAGAAAGAAAACATTTCAGTTTCAATAACCTCTTGAAATAGAACTTTTCTCCTTAAAATTACCTCTATGTTTATTAAAAGATCCAAATCAAGAAAAATTTACCTATTGTATTTAATTTGGCCTGATTATTTGCATAAACACAACAAGAATGGTAACCAACTACCTTTGCTAGAATTTCATGATTGAATCTTAGTGTGCCCCTTAGGGCTTGGAAACCAAGCCATTCAGCTGCTGTATGGTCTTGCTTACAGTATCTGCTGAGTTAGGTGAATCCCACACTTGCAGCGACTTCACTTGGACCCCTCTGTAAGGACACCTCTGTATCCTTGAAGAACCCCCAAGCACTCTGCACTGGAATGAGTAGGAGGGCTACTGAGATGGGCCTTAAAACCTAAGGTGGGAAGAAACCAAGATGGCGGCATAGGTGAACACCAAAACTGCTCTAGGTGTTGTTTTTTTTTATTGTTCAGATTATATTTGTTTCTCTTTTTCCCCCCTGTAGCTCTCTCCACCCAGTTCAGTCATCGCTCTTCACAAGCACTTCATCTAACCCATCTTCAACTTAAAAATATTCATTTTTTTCATTTCACTTAGAATAAGATCCGAACCCATTCCCACAATGCAAAATCTACCTTTACATTTTCTCAGACCTCATTCTTCACACACACCCTGCTTCGTTTTTTTTTTGTTTTGTTTTTCTGTCCCTCAAGCATTCCTGTCTCTTTCTTCCTCCAAAGCTTCTCCTATCTACTAGCAGTGTCTCTCTTCTTCTAGGGTTTAGCAGATGGCCTTGGCTTCCAGTCAGCCCCGCCCTACACAGCCCCTGGGTCTCAAGTGTCTCTCGGTAATCCTTGTAGCTGTCTCTGTGTGCATGTGTGTTTCTGCCTTTAGATGTCTGCCTTTCCTGTTCTCTGGCGCTCTGGGCCCCGAATGAGCCTGGGTTCTCAGGGTCTCATCCTGAAACAAGGCAAATGATTTGAGATCCAGTATATTTAGGCTTTTTATATTTAAGGATACTTCTTTCTTTTTGTAACTGTTGTTTTCCCTCATAGATTTTTCCTGTTTATTTTAAGCCCTTAGAGTATCTTAAACCTTCCTTCTTTACCACTTTTGATTTCTCCAACTATTCCCGTTCCCCAGTCCAGTTGCTTGTCTTCCTTTCCTATTGTGAGTCAGAGGAAGACAATTCCTACAGAATAGAGAAATAGAAACAGTGGGAGTTTCAGAGAAAACTACAGACTACCGCTGTAGTAGTGCTCCTTTTCGAAGCCCGAGGTCCAACCTGTGGAGAAAAATGACTCTTAGTCAGCCTGGAAAGATAGCGGATAAGGATAAGGGTGTGTAGGGAGATTTCTTGTGAACTGAAAGCCTGGATAGCCTCCTGAAAGAAAAGATCTTTAATCCAGTTACAGATGCTATTGGAATCAGGATGAGGGTGGAAGGGAAAGACCAGATTATGTCCTCTATGAGGATAACTCCAGCCTTAGTTCAGCCTTAGATGGCTCATGTTGGACTACGATGCCACAAGCAGGGACAAGGCCTGTAAATCACTCCTCCCTGCACAACTGTAAGCCCTGTCCCTGGAAGTCTTCGACCACCAAAAGAGATAAGAAAGCCATAAATGAAAGTTCTTTGTTCTTAGAAATGTCACAAATTTATGCCTTTAAATTAACCTTAGGACTTTAACATTTCAATTTAATACAGCAAATTTACAAATCAGAGCAAGATGAAACCCTTACTTATACAAAATTAGAGAGGAATTTTTATTAGCTAAATGGGCTGAATCCCTCTCTTGACAGAGAGCAAAAACTCAGAAAAAGAATTCCAGCAGCTGCTAAAGACTTTTGCACTCTGTCACAGCAGGTCCACCCCATCCTTAAACAAATTAAACAATAGAAAGAGATAACAAATACTCTCCTGTGTACAGCCAGAAGGCACAAAGTAGCTTTGGCCTCACATAGTGTAAGGTTGCAAAAATCAGGATTGGGCTGGGAAAGAGTTAACACAGCTCGGCTTAAAATTATATCCCTCAGTTACATCCTATTATTGCAGTCTCAGGGCTGAGAACAGGGTGGAAACTCCCAGGATGCTGTAACCCAGGTGCAGGTTGATAATCTTGTGTAGAGAGATAGCCTGTAGCCAAATTGCGGAAAGAGACATGGCCCAGACATCTCCAGAGATAACCGTCAGCAGATAGCCTATAGTAAAATTATGACTAGAGACATGGTCCAGATGTCTCCAGAAACTAACCCAGAGATAACCATCAGCCGCATCCTGTTGTCACAACCCCATGGTAACCAGAAATATGCAGAGTCTGTAAATTGTGAAATGTATGTAGTAAAGCCCTGTGTTGACCTCTGTATAATCCTGTTACTTGTTACATAGTATATAAGCTCAGCTTTGTATCAACTCGGGGCTCTCAGCCTCTGCTCTGCTTTCGGAGTATGTTGTGAGTCCCAGCATGCTTGGTCTGCAATAAACCCCTTGCTGTTTGCATGAGAACGTCTCTTGGAGTCTTCCGTTGAGCGGCGAGCTTTTCGACCCTAACATTAGACCAGTTAATGAACAGAAAATTATTCCAAGACAGACAAACATCCATGCTCACACTCTCTCAGTAGACTAGCCCAGATTGGAGCTGAGCAGATAAACAAATAAATGCCCGACTCCCCAAAGGAGCTTGGGGGCACTCCTGGCACCCATGCCCCTTGAACAGAATTCTCAACCAACGTCTTGGTGAGAACCTACCGGAGGAGTTAAGACTGCGTCCAGTCCCCTTTCTCAGTAGCAAATTGGCTAGTCTTAGACACAAACAAACAGCAGAGTGAACTCAGAATTCCTTAATCGAATCCGAATTCACTCACCTCTAGAGTCCCATATTTATATACTAGCTAGTCCAAATTTTTACTTCTACCAGGTATTTATCCAGTTTAAACAGTTTATCTGACACCTGATTCCTGATTAATTTACCTGAGGAAGCTACAGCTTCCAGGGAGATGATCAAACTCCCCTTCCACTCATTGGAGTGGGCCAAACTGACGGGGCCCCTACCTTACAGATTCTGTTGACAGGTCCAGAAATGTCCATCCGGTCTCTTCAGATGCCGGCCGGGTCCTGGGCTGAGCTCCAGGAGGGCCTGGAATCCCCCCGTCCAATTCTGCTAAATCAGCAGAGTGGTACCTCCCAGAGGCCTATCCAGCTCCCCCAGACCCAAAACACAGTCTACTCACCAGAGGCTAAAAAGCCAAGTATGGGTTGGTTTTCCCAAAATTTCAGGGAACCAAAAATGTTACAGAAAACCGGAATAATCAAACCATGCTTGGAGAGTTTGGAGTTACGTTTACTATGCACGAGTCCAGAGGAAAATGTTTCTCAAATTCTGGGCTTCAACATGCAGAAATTTTCTCTATATGTTTTTACCTTCTTTGTCTCCCAAATACGGGATGTTTCCCACCCCTTTGCAAGTTCTTAAAGGGCCCCTATGTGCTGAGGCCTGGAGATCTCAACCAAAGACTTGGCCTGGTGCCAGCACTGATAATTTTGTCCAGGAAAAGTTTAATGGCCTCTCTGAAGTGAGAATACAGTGGTACCTCAAGATACGAGTGCCCTAACATACAAGATTTTTGAGATACGAGCCGTCAAGCGAGCGATTTTTTTGCTTTGAAATACGAGCAACATTTGAGATACGAGTAATCGCGCAGATTGGCAGGCTGCACACGACCCACCAGTTTACCACAACTCCAGCGTCTCATAGTTTCCCACGCCTCAGTCACTGTACTTGTTTACCTCGTTGTCGAAGCATCTTTTGTGCACTTACATACTTTATCACATTTCTTTTTATAACCATGGGTCCGAAGAAAGCGAGTGGAAAGGTCAGTGCTCAGAAGAGGATGATGTCTATTGAATTAAAGCGTGAAATCATAGAAAAATATGAGCAAGGTGTGCGAGTGGCTGACTTGGCGAGGCAATACGGGCATAATACTTCAACAATATGCACTGTGCTTAAACAGAAGGAGTCGAAGGGTATAAAACCAGCTAAGGGCGTTACAATAATTTCTAAGCTCCATAGCTCCATGAAAAGATGGAGAATCTACTGATGGTGTGAGTGACGGAGAAGCAGCTTAGAGCCCCATTAACAGAGGGCATCATATGCAAGAAGGCACGAGTGATTTACAGTGATTTGCTGGAGCAGACCCCGAGCACTTCCATGGACAAAGCATCGAAAGATTCATTTAAAGCCAGTAGAAGCTGGTTTGATAACTTCAGGAAAAGGTCCGGCATTCACTCCATCATCAGGCATGGTGAGGCAGCAAGTTCGGATGTGAAGGCAGCTGAGGATTACCTCAAAACTTCTTCCGAACTGATAGAAGCCAAAGGATATATCCCCCAGCAAGTCTTCAACTGTGATGAGACAGGGCTTTTCTGGAAGAAGATGCCAAATAGGTCTTATATAACGGCAGAGGAGAAGGCGATGCCACGCCACAAACCCATGAAGGATAGGCTAACTCTCACACTGTGTGCCAATGCGAGTGGCGACTGCAAGATCAAGCCTCTGCTCATATACCATTCGGAAAAACCCAGAGTCTTTAAGTCACATAAGATTTTAAAAGATAAACTGCAAGTTATGTGGAGGGCAAACCCGAAGGCATGGGTCACCAGGCAGTTCTTTGTGGAGTGGGTAAACCTGGTTTTAGGCCCTTCTGTTAAGAAATAGCTACAGGAAAACAACCTAACCATGCAAGCCCTCCTCGTCCTCGACAATGCTCCTGCTCACCCATCGAACCTCGAAGATGAACTCCTGGAAGAGTTCAAGTTTATAAAGGTTGTCTACCTACCTCCCAACACCACTCCTATCCTGCAGCCCACGGATCAGGAGGTGATTTCTAATTTTAAAAAGCTGTACATCAAGCACCTGCTCCGGCGCTGCTTTGAGGTGACGGAGAACACAAACCTCACCCTTGGAGAGTTCTGGAAGAACCACTTTAACATCGTGATATGCCTCAGAATTATTGATCAGGCCTGGCTGGGTGCTACAACGAGGACTTTGACCTCTGCATGGAAGAAGCTATGGCCTGAGGCCGTAACCAAAAGGACCTTGGAAGGATTCGAACCCGAGGTGCCAGTGGAGGAGGAGATAGTGTCTCTGGGAAAATCCATGGGCCTGGAGGTGGATGAGAGAGACGTGAATGAGCTCGTCGAGGAGCACTCTCTGGAACTCACCACGGAGGAGTTACAAGAGTTGCAGTCTCAGCAACATGCGGAGGTTCTCCAAGAAATTGGTTTCGAGGAGGAGCCAGAGGTGGAGTAGATCTCTACAAGTGAGATAAAGGAGATCTGAGAAGAAACACCCCGAAAAAGCTACTGGTTGTGCATCGGAGCTGTTCAATGAAACTTGCCTCACCCATTTCAGAAACATTTTGAAAGGGAGGAAGAGGCAAACCTCGTTGGACACTTTTTTTTTGAAATCGGCCAAAAATGCAAAGACCAGTAGCAATTAAGTTCAGTGAAGATTAGTTAAGTGACATTCAGTTTAGGGATAAAGTGTAGCATTAAGAGTGTAACGAGTAGGTAAATACACTTTATAAAACCAGTTTATTCCTTGACGTTCTCTTTTATTATGTTTTTATACAATATTTGTCATTTATAAATACATTTTTCTTATTCAAAAACACGTAACAAGAACAACTGGGGTGGCATTTTGGGTGCTGGAACGGATTAACGGCATTTCAATTGATTTCAATGGGGAAATTTGCTTTGAGATACGAACAACTTGATATATGAGCAAGGTTATGGAACGAATTAAACTCGTATCTCGAGGTACCACTGTAGTCTCATTTTTCTTATTATTTAAGCAAGCAAGCATTTACAGAAGCCAATAGCAAGGTTAAAATTTCAAACAGCAGTTTCTATATAAGATGGATGCTTCAGTAGGACTTTAGATGGTGCTGTGTCATTCTATGGAAGCACAATGTTTTTATTTTTAGGGCAAATCTGTAATGCAGTCAAATTTAGTTTCAAGCAGGGAGGCAAGTACATGTGCCCAGCTGGCATTGCTCAGTGGTTGGGTATTGACCTATGAACCAAGCCGTCACAGTTTGATTGCCCGTCAGGGCACATGTTAGGGTTTTAGGCTCAATCCCCAGTGGGGGGAGAGGTGTGTGTGCAGGAGGCAGGCAATCAATGATTTTCTCTCATAACTGATGTTTTTACCTCTCTCTCCATCTCCCTTCCTTTCTTAAATCAATTAAAAAATATATTTTTGAAAATGGGCAGAAATTGAGGTCAACGAAGCCTACATCCTCTTAACTGACTACTAAATAAGAAAATTCAATATGTTGGTTTGCTAAATCTAGATTTTTAGGTACAAGACCATCTATAACTGTAATAACGAGTAAGATTTCAGTATAGTACATTGACTACCTATGCATACTGGCTTAGAGTTGCCCAGTAATAGTCATAAAAGTTAATACTTACAAAATGCTTATTTTGTTCTAAGTACATTCTAATCTCTTTTGCATGTTGTATATATTTTTACTTACCTCTAGTTGGCCTGTGGTAAGTTGCAAGTGTGAGTATATGTAGTACATACATTTCCGTCCCTGTTCATGAACCTGAAGTGTATGTCCAATATCTCTAAGTCCCCACGTTTAGTCTCTTCACATTAAAAGTCTGCACAGAAACCTGTGATGGGAAAAATATTATTTTTCTGCTCAATTGTAGCTCTTCAGGAGGTGATGTTAGAATATCACCATAGGATATATCTGCTGAAGAAGCAAATATGGCAACTGTAACCATTTCACACACATATGCATTCATGTGCACACTAGAGGGTGTGTCCACATGGTGCCATCCATGCTCACCTAGTCCAATGTTATTCCATGGCCTGAGAGCAACATGACATGTGAGTTTTATTTTTACATGCATGTTAAAATGTGTTAGTTTATTTTCCAAGATGGTTGATTGAACCAATTTACATTCTCATCTGCAGTGTATGAGAGTCTCACTTTAGTCCAGATATTTGCCAACAAGTGGTGCTTGGACCTCTTATTCTTTCCCATTTAATTGATGAAAATATATCTCATTGTATTTTTTTAATTAAACTTTTAATCTGGAGGTAATTGTAGATTCACATGCAGTTGTAAGAAGTAATATAAAAGAGATCTATGTACTTTTTACCAAATTTCCCTCACTGACAACATCTAGCAAAACTATGGTAGAATATCACAGCCAGGAGATGGTGTGGAAGCAAGGCCAGACCTGGTTCTGATTTCCCACTTATACTTGCATGTGTGGGTACACAGGAGTGTTAGTTCAAGTAATTTTATAGCACGTGTAGGTTTGTGCCTACATCACTAAGCTGAGAAGAACAGTTCCATTCCCACAGTACCCACATCTACTGCCTTTACTAGTATAACCATACCCACTTCTCCTCCATCCTTAAGCTCTGGCAACCACTAATTTATTCTCTATTTCTATAATTTTTGTCATTTTAAGAATGTTATATGAATGGAATCATACAGTATATAACCATTGAGACTATTTTTCTCAGCATATTCTTCTGGAATTCATGTAAGTTGTATGTGTCTATAGTTCATTCTTTTAAATTGCTAAATAGCATTTTATTTAGTAGCTGGTTTGCTTAGTCGTTCACCTATTGAACATCATTTGTTTTGCTTCCAGTTTTTGTATATTACAAATAGAGCTACTATGAATATTCATATATAGGTTTTTATGTAAACATGAATTACTATTTCTTTAGGGTAAATACACAAAGTGTGATTGCTGGGTTGAATGCTAATTGCATGCTTAGTTTTATAAGAAACTGCCAAATGCTATGCAGATAGCTGCGCCATCACATGTTCTCCTCAGCCCGGCCTGAGGGTCCAGTGTGTCTGCATCCTCCCCTTACTGATGTCACAATTCTTTCCACTGGTCATCTGGTAGGTGCGCAGGGGCATCTCACCATGGTTTTAAATTTTATTTCTCTAATGGCTAGTGGTCTTCAACATCTTTTCTCAACTTCTTTATGATTTGCATATTCTCTTTGATGAAATATATGTTCATGTCCTTTGCCCATTTCTTAAATGAATTATTTGGTTTATTATTGATGAGTTTTGAGAGTTTTAATGTATTCTATTTATGTGTACTTTGTCAGGTATGGGGTTTTCAAATATTTTCTCCCAGACTGTAGACTTTAACAGTGTCTTTCTCAGAGCAAAAGTTTTTAATTTTGATAAGGTCCAATTTGTCAATTTTTTTCTTTTAGAAAATGTGCTTTTGGTGTTAAGAACAGTTTGTCTAGTCCTAGATCCTGAATATTTTCTATTTAAAAAATAGTTTTATGTTCTATATTATCTCTATGATCATTGTATAAGGTGTTACTATTTTCATGATAAGCCCAGCATTATTTTTTGAAAAGGCTATTCTTTCTCTATTGAATTACTATATTGAAATAATGGTCTTAATTAGCTACATCAGCCTATTAAACTTTTAATGCATTTTTTTTTTAGTCTTAGAGTGATTAGAAATGAGAACAATGGGAATGCCTACTCCATACGTTTCAAACAAAGGTTAAAAAAAGGAATAGGATGAAAAGAAAAGAAAAAATAAAACAAGAGCGGCCTCTTGGACTTCAGCTGCAAGTCCCATCTTTTTTTTTTTTTAAAGGTCAAATGACAATTTTAATAGACTTGAAAACAGTGTACAAGTATAAAACACTGGTTTTGTATTTTCAAAAGTTGGAAGATATCCAGTCATTAAACAGAAGTCCAATCTTTTTTGAAGTTTGCTTATTATTTCTCATTCCCTGAGAGCCTATTAGCCAGCCAGCCTCCGACGAGCAGGTCCGGGGTGTAGCTCTGCCAGAGGGGGACATTTGGTCACTCTTGTCCCTGGCAGCTCCTGGAGGGCCCCTGTGAGGGTAAGGGGGGGTGTTTGGGACATCTGAGTGGCGGGTGTGGGGTGCAGGCTTGTGGATGTGAAGCTTCCCAAAGAAACACATTTATGGGTGCTGCTTCTTGATTAGCCTGAGAATGACAGTGAGTAGGACCTGCATGCACCTCTCTTCCCTCCCTACCCACCCTTCCCCCCGGAGCTGCACTTGGCAGGCTGCCTCAGACCCATGGCCTGGGGCAAGTTGGAATAAGGTGTGCCTCTGCCTTGGCATTGCAGTTGTTCTGGGCATGGTGGCTGGGGAGAGCAGTGGCCTCTTCCACCACTTGGGCATAGGGGCATCACCAGAGACAGGAGTGGGTCAGCCCCTGCAGGATGCTGTGCAGCTTGTGGCCCATCCAGAGCTGGAACCCACACACTCCTGGTCTAAACAGGGTTTGAAAAGAATGGTTCAACACCACTAGAAGAGTCATGTAAGATATGAGGAAATCCTACACAGCCCCCTAGGGCTGAGGGCAGTCCCAGTGGGGGACACACTTTGAGGGAAGTCCCCTTGCCAGGTTGGGACCTGGGCCTTGCTGCAGTGCCTGGCCAAAGTTTGCCTGTAGTCACTGGACAGGCGGGGCACAGATCATAGCCAACGGGCAGCTGGGTGGCAGTGGGTGCAGGTGAGCCACAGCTTCGGAGCTGGTGTGGGCGCGAGGCCTGGAGCCGCAGCGTCCATGTAGACAGGGTGACCACTTGGCAAGGCCCGCCAAGAAGTGGCAGAGGGACCCATTTCCTGGATGGATGTTGGTGCAAAGCATTCCCAGATGTCCTCTCCCACAGGCCTCTGACCCTGAGAAACAGCAGTGTCTCTCCAGCGCCCTCTAGCGAGAAAGCTGCACGTTGCACTCACTGTAAAGGTGAGATGCTTAAGGGACTCAGCAGGCACTGAAAGGTGGATTTGTAGCTAAGAGACAAAATGACAATTGGGACAAACCCTGAATTCCTACCCAGATGTTTGGGGGGCTGCCAGCCCACAGTGGATCGTACCCCACACATGCACAGTCTGGGAGAAAGGTGCCAGCACAGGGAGACGAAGGGAGGCTGTGTGCCTGTATTTAAAGCTCCACCATTTCCCTGAGTCCTCACTCCTTCCTCCTACCCTGGAGGTCTGACACAGGAGGGCTCCGGAACCCCAGAACACTAGCTGCCTGGTCCCTGGCCTGGCTCAAGAGAAATTGGGCTTGCCCTCGAGATGCTTGGATTTGGAGGCAGGTATAGTTTCCTGGCCACAGAGGTCGGCACCTCTGTAGCATGTGCTGCTGTGCATGCATGCATCATGGCCAAATTTGCTCCATTCCATGTTTGCCGGAACCAGCTCTCAGCCCATCCCAGTGCGGCCACTGCAAAGCCTCCCCTGGGGATTCCCCTGGAGGCCAGCCAGGTAGCAACCCTGTGTCTACACCCAGCTCTGCCTTGCTTTCAGGCTCCGCGGGCTACGTGGTCTGTCCCTGGCCGACCTTGCTTTCTGTGTTTGGAAGCCTTTCTTTGCAAGGCCATGTATCTCACATGGAGGCTGCTCCTTTCAAGGTCCCTGAACTGCTATGGCAGCAGAGCAACAGCAAGCAACCTGATGTCCCTTGAGTAAGGCACGTGGTGTGTCCTCTGGGGGGAGGCCTGGGCCCTGGCCATCCCCAGCTTCCAGCTCCCAGCTCCCAGCTCAGCTGGAGGAACTCAGAGGCAGAATGTGTTTAAACAGTATTATTCCCAGGCTTTCCTGCCACCAGTTTATTAGATCTTAATGAGAATAACTCAACATCTCTGTGTCCCGATGTCTCTATCTGTAAAGTGGGGTTAATATGACCAAATCCATTTGTTTATTATGAATATCCAAGTGCTGGGCAATCTCTGGGTGACTGGTCTGCACACTGGAATCAGTTCTTAACGTGAAGCTTATCTAGAGCATGAGTAAAAGTTGTGGACAAAATTCATGTACTTAGTGGGAGGGGGTACTATGTCCCTCAGTCTGGCCTGTGCCTTCTCGCAGTCTGGGAGCCCTTGGGGGATATCCAACTGACAGCTTACGCCTGCTCAGAGGGAGTGGGCCTAAGCCATCAGTGGGACTTAGCACTGCCGCGGAGGCAGGACAGGCTCCTGCCATGGCTGCTGCACTTGTCAGCCATGAGCCCAGCTTCTGGCTGAGCAGTGCTCCCCCTGTGGAAATGCACTGACCACCAGGGGGCAGCTCCTGTGTTCAGCATCTGCCCCCCAGTGGTCAGTGTGTGTCATAGTGACTGGTCGCTCTGCTGTGGGGCTGAAACTGGCTCTCTGATATGCCCCAAGGGGTTCTGGATTGTGAGAGGGCGCAGGCCAGCTGAGGGACCCCACTGGTGCACTATCAGGGCCGGGAGGGACATGGGAGGTTGACCAGCCAAGGAGGGACCGTGGCAGGGCTCCAGGGAGTGTCTGGTCCATCTCCCTCAGTACCATTTGGCTGGACCCCAGCAGCAAGCTAACCCGTTGGTTGGAGCGTCTGCCCCCTCCCTCCCTCTCTCCCTTCTCCCCCACTTTCCTTCCCTCCCTCCCTTTTCCCTTCCTTTCTTCCTTGCCTCCCCCTTCCATCCCTCCTTCCTATCCTTCTTCCTCTCTCCCTCCCTCCCTCCTTCACTCCCTCCCTCCTTTTCTCTCTTTCCCTTCCTCCCTCCTTTCTTTCGTCTCACTCTGCCTTCTCCAACAACACCCCAATGCTCCCTAAGACAACTGCTTTCGTTGTCCCTCTCCTGTGAAATCTTTTGTAGCTCCCACTACCCATGGGTTAAGTTCCCCTTCTCAGCAGGGCACACCTTGTTGTCTCTCTGCCTTTGCTCTACTTAATGCTCTGCTGTCACTATGTTGAATTCTCAGTCACTTTAAAGGAGGGGCCTGCAGTGTCACTGCCCTGGGCCCTGGCCCTGCCCTAACCCTTTCCTTTCTGACACATTTCAGACACAGACCTTTGCATGCTCTGCTCCCTCCACCCTGCCCACTCCCTGATGTTCTGGGTAACACCATGTGGCAAGTATCTAATCCTGCAAGGCAAGAACCAGTGGTGCAGCCTTTTCGGGAAATGGCAGCCATATGGGTGAGCCTGATGACAAGCCTGAGTTGAGGTCCGAACAAAGGCCATCTCCATAGACTAATAAATGGTGGCTATTTAAACACATGAGGGAAGTGCTGAGAAAATAGCTATTTTTCTTTTTGTTTGGTGTGTACATCCTATCTAATAAAGAGGGAATATGCTAACTGACCCTCACAAAGATTGCAGCCCCTACAGCCAATAAGGAGGGAATATGCTAATTGACAGCCATGCCTTCAAAGGTGGCAGTGCTTACAACCACAAGATGGTGGCACCCAGTCCCCTCAGCCCTGCTGGGGCGGTAGGTGCATAGCAAGGCTGGACCCTCTCTAGGCAGGACTGGCCACTCTGTGCACTTGCCTCCCGGGGTCCCTTGGTCCCCTCAGCCTCCCAGCTGCCCAGGGCCACCCAAGGTTAGGTAAACAGGGCAGCTGAGGCTTGAGCTGCTGGCAGTGGCAGCAGCTGAGGTATGATGGGGTGTTGCCTTTCCCTGATTGCCAGGTTGCCTCCTGGCCCTCAGGGCTCCTGGACTGTGAGAGGGGGCAGGCTAGGCTGAGGGCCCCACTCCACTCCAGTGCATGAATTTTCATCCTCTGGGGCTCTAGTATGACATAACTTTCAACCAAAGATCATTGACCTTGTGCTGACTGTTGAAGATTCTGAAATGAAAAGGCCTCCACCTGTGTCCCTGGAGCTCCATTCAAGTAGAAAGGCCTGGCAAGGCCCAGCTAGCCAGGAACCACAGCTGCCCAGGTCTGGAGCTAAGGCTGATGATCTGGGGCCTGGGCTGGGCCTGGGCGGGAGTCTGGTTGTCCAGCACAGGTGTGGCCTTTCATGCCTAAGGCCTTGCAATTAGAAAGCAGAAGCTCCACATCAGGGGCTGAGGCAGCTGCTCTGCCTTGGTGGCTCCATGATGCCTATCCATCCCTCAACTGCCCTGAAGGCATAGGCTTCTGTCTGTGATGACATCTGTTAGTCCCCTGTACCTTCCAGGCTCCCTCCACCCACCACACTCCCCCCCACACCAGGCTCCCCCTCTGCCAGGCTTCCCACCCCTCAGTCAGACTTCACTCCCCACTACACTCCCCCTCCCTGCCAGCTAGGCTCCCCCCAACCAGGCTCCTCTAAGCCAGGCTCACCCCCGCCAGGCTCACGCTGCTCTGCCCTCTGCCCTCAGTCCCTGCACTTGGTCCTGCTGTGCATATACGAAGACCAGCCTGTGGCCACAGCCACATGGGGTCCTGGGTGCCTGTGGGGCTCATGGAGGAGCAGCACCCTGCGGACCCACCTCTTCCCGGCTCCACATCCAGTGGCTGGTGGACCTGGTTCTGGGCACCATCTCCGAGGTCAGTGTAGATCTGTGCTCTCCACCCCAGGAGCCATTAGCCACATGTGGCAGTTGAAATCTAAATTAGCTAAAATACAGTTAATTAAAGTGTAAGAAAATTAAAAACTCAGTTCCACTTGCCACATTCCAAGTACTCAGTGGCCCTTGTAGCTGGGCATGGCACTGGTCAGAGCAGACAAGGGCACCCCACCCGTGGATATCTCCTGAGAAGACCTGGGAAGCCCCACCCATCCTGCAGCTGAGACCCTTGGGATCTTTGAAAACACCTTTTTAATGAAAATGACCAGGTTCATAACCCAAGAATCAGTTCACCCTTCAGAATTAAACGATTGCTGGGCCTCTTGCACAAGAAGCCTTCCCTGACCTTGCCTGCAGTCCCTCCCTCGGTCACGGACTTCTCCCTGCAGAGGGTCTCTCTGTGCTGGTCACACTGCACCTTGCTGCCTCGCCTCCCCAGCACCTTGCAAGGGTCCTGGCACACAGCTTAGGCTGGGTTTCCTTGAAGCAAAGCCAGAGACAGGGATTTTTATGAAAATTACTAAAAAACTGCTCCTGGGAGAGGGGGAGTGATAAAGAAGGATAGAAAGGAGGACAAGCCAGGTAGGAACAGCATCAGGGTGACTCCATGGAGAGCTCGGCTGGAAGTGCGCCAGTGTTGGCCCCCATAGAGGCCAGGGCAGAACTGGGACTAGGGTGAGGCAAGTGAGGTGCCCATGGTATGAGGTGCCCAAGTGGGAGGAGGTGAGTATCAGAGAGGCAACAGAGAGGCAGGGCAGGCCTGCCCTTGTCTGGTGGGGGTGGGGGTCATAGAGTAGGGCACAGGCTAGAGAGCTGAGACCACAGCTCCTGTAGGGGTCCTGTGGCTGGAGAGGAGAGCAGCAGCTGACAGAGGCACTCTCAACGGTCCCTCAGAAGACGATCCTCTCATTCTGTTTCCCTTCTGGGACCCTCATCTCTTGGCACATGGCCATGCTGCTCCTATTGGTTGAGCAGAGGATTCTGTGGGGCAGGGGGTCTGTTAGTTTCAGACATTGCAGCCAACCCCCCTGTGATGTGTCATTGCTCCCCGATGAAGCCAGGCAGTAGATGTGGGTCACTAACTGGACAGCCATTGAGGCTGAGCTAGGTGAGCTGCAAGGAGGTCTAAAGCACATAGTGAGGTCCAGGAGACAAGCAGCAAGCATGACACAATGTGTGTAAGTGAGGAGTTGTGAACAAGGGTGTGGGGAGATGATGGGAGAGGGTGAGAGGACATTGACATCTGCCTGAGGCCAGAGTGGAGGGGATTAGCCAGAGAGGACAGAGCTCTGGGCCTTGGGGGCACAGTGACGTCAGGAGGGAGCCCCTTGGTAGTGGAGGGAGTGTATAGGCAAAGGTACGGGTGTGCAGGGGTACATAGCCTGGTTGGGGAGTGGGTGGGAAGGAACTGCCCCTGGGCAAGGTTTGGGCGTGCAGAGTAGCCTGGGTATAGAGGATACACTGGTCGGCTCTCACTGTGCGGCTGACCCTCCACACTGACACAAACTAGCAGCCAGTCCGTGTGTGCCTGTGTGACTGCCCCTCGACCTTGGGGTATGGATGTGGGATGCACTTGAGCAGGTGGAGAGGAGAGTGGTGAAAGGCAGCTCCTCGGTGCAGCCGGACGGGAGCCACCTGCTTAGGGAGAGGCTGCATCAGACCAGTGGTGAGAGGCCAGAAGGGTGGCCCCAGAGTGTCTGTAGCCCTACCCAGGTAGGTGCCGAGTCTCCTAGGTGGACCAACCACCCATTTCCTGCCCTGGGGGCCGATGTCCACTGTGGTGACAGAGGAGGCCTTGCAATTTTAGTTTTTCCTGGAAGCCCCTGAAGAGAAGGGCTGAGGCATCCTGTGTCCTGAAGAAAGCTTTGTTTGGAAGGTTAACTTAACAGAGATATTGGCATCAAATGTAAACTCATTTTCATTGATCTCTAACTACTTAAGTCGATAAAACAAAAAACATAAAATAACTTTTTCCCTTTAATTAGTTTCTAGGTTGAGTGAAAAGAAAAGTAATTTGTAAAGTATTGTTTTTTTAAAAATTTTAAATATATTTTATTGATTTTTTACAGAGAGGAAGGGAGAGGGATAGAGAGTTAGAAACAACGATGAGATAAGAGTCATCGATCAGCTGCCTCCTGCACACCTCACACTGGAGATGTGTCCATAACCAAGGTACATGCCCTTGACCGGAATCAAACCTGGGACCTTTCAGTCCGCAGGCTGACGCTCTATACACTGAGCCAAACCAGTTTTGGCTAAAGTATCGTTTTTGTTGTTACTCCAGGTATGTTAAAAGAATGAATTTTAGAATAATCTTTAAATATTTTCTATTCTTTTCAACTGTATCTAAGATTAAAAACACACACAAAATGACAATAAGTTTTGTTTGTTGTCCTTAAAACAATATACCCTTTGCTGTTAGGCTTTATCTTCCCCTTAAAACCTCCCAATTCTCATTTTTATTTCCATTTTTCACATGAGAAAACAAACTCAGGTTAAGTAATTTCTCCAAGGCTACACAGCAAGTAAGTCTGGATGCTAGTATCCACTCCAGGCTGCCTGATTCAAGAGAGCTGTGTGCTTTGTCTCCGCTCATGCCCTCCGCTATGCTCTTTGGTTAGTTTCAGAGAGAAGCACAGAGACCTAGAGCTCCCTGGAGCCCAGTCCAAGTGCCTCAGCACACAGACACTGCAATATCTGCGTT
This sequence comes from Lasiurus cinereus, assembly GCA_011751065.1. Taxonomy (NCBI): domain Eukaryota; kingdom Metazoa; phylum Chordata; class Mammalia; order Chiroptera; family Vespertilionidae; genus Lasiurus; species Lasiurus cinereus. Next base: position 8,491,774 of record JAAGEH010000021.1, read on the forward strand.
AACAGATAAGTAGCCAGGTGTACAGGGCTGTAAACTTGGCGTGGGCCACTGGGATAAGGGCTGTAACCTACGTCTGTACTGATTCCTGGTGAGAAGCCTCTTGCTTCTGCAGAAGATGCTGAGGCAATTCCATGGCAGTTGACAAAGCCAGTCACGCAGATACCAAGCCCAGGTGATGAGGGCCTGATAGCAGCTGTGTCTGTCTTCTCTGGGCACCACGTGCAGGCTCAGTATGGAGCTACACATGCTGGTTAGCTATTGCCATGCAAGCTGTGTAACAAACAGCCACCAAGCACAGTGGCTGAAACAGTGCTTTATTTAGCTCTTGACTCTCTGAGTGGGGATTTTGGCTGTGCGCAGCTGGGGGGCTCTTTTGACTTGGCTAGATGCCCTTGTGCACCTGTGACCAGCTGCTTCTGGGGGGGTGGCTGGCTGTTGTCTTGGACAGTGTAGCCCTTTTCTACCAGCAGGCAAGCCCGAGATTGTGTGTGTGTGTGTGTGTGTGTGTGTGTGTGTGTGTGTGTGTGAAAGAGAAAGAGAGAGAGAGAGAGAGAGAGAGAAAACTTCCAGAACTAGCCCCACCAAGCCCACCTCATTGTATTGGCTGAAGCAAGCCCCAGGCCAGCCTGATTCCAGGGTTGGGACCAGACTCACCTCCTGAGGAGGGAGGGGGCAGAGGCCCACTGTAGCTTTAACTTCTCCAGGCCTCAGTTCCCTTATCTGGAGTGGTTGTGGGACCCCCAGGTGTGGGGGAAGATGACAGGTGAACATCCAGCTGAACACCTGCCCTTCCTGGGCAGTTACGGGCTGGCAGCTTTTCCCTGTTAAGTTCCTCAGCTCTGGCCAAAGCCCCTCCAGCAGAGCCGCTCAGGGCCTGCAGGAGGGTGGGCTGCCATGCCTCGGATTCACTGTCTCTGTGGCAGGGCAGAATTCATGGTTGGAAACTCCTCCAAAGCTTTTCCTGCAAAGAGAGGGAAAAGTGAGCAAAAAAGGACCAAGGGGTGAGTACCTCCCAAGGAGCTTGGAGCAAGAGCAGTGGGTGGCCGACACAGCAGCTGAAAAGGGGAAGGTCCTCTTGGGCCACCAGCTTCCTGGGCTGAGATTTCTAGAACTGGGCTTAAAGCCCCGAAGGCCCCCGTTCAGGGCACTAGGTGTTTACTGAGTGGCCTGGCTGAGTGGACACTGTGTAGGGAGAAGGGTGGAGGTGTCAGGCCCTGCCCCTGAGAGAGTGACAGCCTTACTGGGGAAGTGGCAGAACAAGGAAGGTGATAAGAGAGGACAAGCCCCATTACTTGGAAGGGGGTTCTGAACTGAGGGAAAAGGCAGTAGCAAAGACAGGGGTGGAACCCAGGCTGGTAGGCTGGTCTCTGCCGAAGGGCCACTTGCTAAGCCTGCGCTGGATGATGAGATTGGGGTGGTTCCAGGATGCACCTTCTGCCAGAAATAGCCCTGGCACCAGCCATCAGAGCCACTTGGTGCTCAGAAAAGTCACTCCTTCCTCAAGGTGAGGCTGCACCAGCTGCACGCTGTTTTAATAACCTCACAGCGACTCCAGCCAGCACTCCCTGGAGCGGGGCATGTCTCCTGGGCAGGCTGCTGCCTGAGGAGACTGCTTCTGCCAGGCCTCTGTTGTGGATTTGGACCCTTCCCCTGCCCTAGTCCCAGATCCCCCAGAAGGCCATTGTCTGCCTGCCCCAGAGAGACTCGCTAGAGCTCCTCTACAACTTGGAGCTGAGCCTGGAGTAGCCTCAGCACATTCTCTCCCTGAGTGTCCTGGGCTCCCTCCTCCTGAGTGTCCTGGGCTCCCTCCTTCTGAGTGTCCTGGTCTCCTCCTCCTGTGTGTCCTGGTCTCCCTCCTCCTGTGTGTCCTGGTCTCCCTCCTCCTGTGTGTCTTGGTCTCCTCCTCATGCATGGCCTGGTCTCCTCCTCTTGCATGGCCT